>BSBK01004755.1:780000-1075000 GCA_027943335.1 Chamaecyparis obtusa | reverse complement strand
AAAACTTAGATCTAATCAGTAATTCACTCGGTCTTTATAGAATATATCAGTAACATAAAAATTTCAGTCCACTATCCAAAGTAATCAACTCTAAGAATATGAAACTCTCAACAACATTCACATCAAACAACATTCACACAAGTATAATACCAAGATTTAACGTGGAAACCCAATTTGGGAAAAACCACCAGTAACATGCTACTAATTTTTCACTCTTTTGAAGTGAGCTCTGTGAGAAGCCAACCCTATTAAAAGTTTACAAAACACACTATTAGGTGTGAACCTATTGAAGGATTTAATTAATCACCTTGTTAAGAGTGGCCTAGTTAGAGGACTTAAGAACATTCCATTAGAATGTCACCTTGATTAAAGGGTTTACAAAATGATTGTTAGGTCAACCTTGATTAAAGGATTTTGACTGATACAATGGTTAGAAAGTAACAGTAGGTTCTGATCTGAAATAGACAACTCACTTTGCAAATACAGATCCAATGCACTCATATGTTGATTTACTGAATGAACTTCATTTCCATCTCCTCCTTTGATCTGCTCAGATTTCTCTTCAAGCAATCACCTCAACTTTGTTTAGCTCTTCACAGCTTCACCTTAGCATTCTTCTTAGATTCATTAGTCAATAACATCAAACTTTTCCACACAGTCCATAACCCATAATTAGGTCATCCTTATACCTCCTTGATCAGGTAGATTAATCTTTTTCCGCTTAATCTTTTCTGTAGATCTTAGGTTTAAGTCAGATTCATCCAATCCTTCCATAATTTTATTCTCCTCATTTTCCTTCTAGATACATCCTCAAACTTCTCCTTGAATCCATAAGAAAATGGTTTACCATACATTAAATGCTTCATATCATTCATTAATAATTTTAACATATTTTACATATCCCAAGAACTCAACTATATCGGTTGGGATTCTCAATTCTTTCACAAACTGTAAATTACTGACACTCAATCAATATTGTGTTCATATCCTCAATCATCACTGGATATGTCGGTCATCGCTAAAAAAAAATTTCTTGTAAAATATCATCTTCACTCAGTTAATTGTTTGTTTCTTGATAATTACTCATGCTCGGTCAACACTAAATTTGCTCCGCTTATATTGGTGCTTGGTCGACACTAGCATCACTCGGCTTAAACTAAATTTCTTCACTTTTTCTTGGTTAAGCCTATGCTTCTGTCTTTCTTCTTCACTTAGTGTTAAAGATAAACAACATATTACCTTGTCAATGTGCCAACTAATCAAGTACTCATTGAAGTATCACATAACTCAACCTTTCCTTAGGTCCTCTTGTTATATCCACTTTTCAAATCCTCTTCATCAATCAAAAGATATGGTACTCTACTAGATAGCAACTGTCTTACCAGTTAAGGTTTGACATCAATGACAATATAACAATTGTTTCAATTTTAATTTCCAATAAATTTATGATGTGTACGATCATGCTAAAGAAGATACTATTTTTTGGTTATGATTTCCAAAGTTTTCCAAAGCCAGCATGTATATCATAGAAACATGGCAAGTTAGAGTATATTGAGTTTTGGCTAACAAGTTATTTTTATTATAAAATAAAGTTATGAATTAGTTTGGGATGACATCCTAGATGTCCATCCTAACATGGAAGAATGAGATATTAAATTTTTGGTAATGTATGCTTAAGTTAAAGGTTGACTAGATAAAGAGAAAGGTATAAAGGAAGGAACTTTGTTTAAGAGAGATGGCCAATTATATTATAATGATATGATTGATATATGTGCACTTTTTATGTTATGTTTAGATGTGAATTTGATGATCAGACTAGAGAAGGATAGTTTGATGTTTGATTTTCTGCGAGCACCTACAAGGACTGATTAGATATTGAAGATATCAGTAGCAGTCAAAGTTTTGTAATGAAAATTTGTATGTGTATTGTATGTGCAATGAGGGATTTGTATAAGAAGTGAGATCCAATTTTTGTATTGTATAATTGACTCCTCATAGGGTCAAGCTTTTAACAGGGCCTAATTCTCTCACAAGGATAGATACAATATGCGGTTGTAATAGACTCCTCACATGATCAATATCTTTCACAAGATACTTTTTGATTATTGGATCATTTTGTGGGTACCATCCCCACCAGGGTTTTCCCTTGGCCATGGTTCCCTAGTTAAAAAAATATAGTGTTATGTGTTTCATTATGTTAAGCTTGATTTTACTTTTCTGTACTTTTCTATATGCATGTATAAAGACAGTAAATGATATCCATATTTGGGTAGAAATTTGTTTACTCTATATAATTGATTCAACCCCCCCCCCCCCCTCCCCTCTCAGTTATACTAAGGGATATTTACTTTCTAACAATTGGTATCAGAGCATCAGGTCCTTGAGGGGTAAGCCTAGTAGCTTGAAGGAGATCACTATGGATTTAAGATATATTTAGAAAAACCTTGAGGAAACTCTTGAAGACTTCGATCAAGTGAATCAAGAAAAAGTTGAGAGATGCAAAAGATTACATTCATAAGTTAAAAGATCATCTTGAACATTCAAGATAGAAGAATAAAGAATTACATGATCAACTCAAAGGTTGTAAGTCAGCTAAGGAGGAAAATAAAGTATTAAGACATGAACTTGATATCATTACTCAGAAGACAAGAAAGACACCTGAAGAGATAAGAATTATAGATATATCTGAGAATGCATATCTAAAAATACAACTTATGAAAGTGGCATCTAAACTTGGAAATTCTGAATTAAAGTTTTCAAAACTTGAAAAGTACAATTGTATCATCAAAGGTGAACTTACACAACAAAAGCAACATATTGAGAAGTTACATTCAAGTGCATAAAAGCTTGATGAATAGATCATGGCACAAAGACCTAAAATAGATAAGATAGGAATTGGTTGCAATGATGGAGAATCATCAAAGAAATCTGATACAACTTAAGATCTTGAAACAAAGAAAAAATTATATCTGATTAAGAATGAACCTATTCTGATTGAAGAACCTATTCAAACACCAGATCTAGTAAAACAAGAACAAGATCAAATTGAACCACCTAGAAGGCAATTTAATGGAAAGTATTTTTTATGAAATAAAGTTGGACATATGAAGAATGACTACACAAGTAAGTATTCTAAACCCTTTTCTGGTTATTGTTATAATTGTTCTAATTTTGGACATAGAGCTAGAGAATGTAGGAAGCCTAGATATGATAGTAGAATGCATGAAAGGACTAACATGATAGGAAGAAGATCAATGGAAGAAAGAAATAGAATTGTTATGTGTTACAAATGTAACAATTTTGGACACATTGCTAGATAATGCAAACTTGAGATAAATCAGTTTGAAGCTAGATAAGGAAAAGGTACTTTGACATGTTATGTTTGCAATAAGTTGGGACATACAGAAATATTTTATAGATTCAATAGAAATAGAAGACCACTGGATAAAAGATCACCAGATCCTAGAAGAAACATGAACAAAAATTAAAGGAATGATTAGAATGTAAGTAGGAATCAAGTGGATGACCTTGAGAAGACCTTTAAAAAAGAAAAGTTACCTACAAGTTCAAAGATTTGAACTAAAAAAGAGAAGGATATATCAGAGGTTAAGAAGATAGAATAATCTCATGGAGAAAAAAAAAAACTCATCAAATTCTGATGAGAAATGCACCTTGAACTGAAAGATATTACACCATATAGGGGTAAGCATATCAGAGTATCACTAAAACCCCTGATTAGTTGAATGGTATTCCACGTAGTTGGGAACACCTTAGAATAGACTGAAGGAAGTTACAGTGAACCGTGCAAAAAATAATATTCACATATATGAACACATTGAAGAATTGAAGGCTACAGGCTTAAGGAAACAAATTTTGTTTTGTTTGAGAAATTAATGTAGATTTGAATGTTTGTGAAATATAAGGATTTTGATCGATGGATTTACTCACCATTTTCACTTAGAGAGATTGAAAGCACAAAGGAATTAAAGATTTTGATTTTGGTTGAAGCAATATTGAGTGTATTATCACAAAACCCTAGCACGAGAAGAGAAAGGTATTTATTACTCTTGCAAGCTTAACCTAGTTACTAATCTTTGATATTAAGTTGTTAAAATGGAAAATCAAGTAACTAGAGATATTAGGAATGCACCTAGACACAATTTCAAGAAAAGAGCTATTAGTCCATATTTGGGTGATTCGGCAGGAGCCTTTTTCACAAATTCCTAGCAATGTATTATACATGGACATACATATATTGCAAGATTGAAACAATAGGCTACAATGAGATTTATGAAGATATGGATAAAATTTACAAACAACATGATGGAACATACAAACAAGGCTTTGAACATCTAGGGAAGATTGACTTAATGAAGCACATCTTTCATGTTGATTTTGATAATAAGGAATGGATAAGGATTATACTAAGTAGGCTCCACAATGATAAACTCTAGATTGGAGATCAACCAATAGATTTAACAGATGAAATCATTCACAATCTAACTAGCCTAAGAATGACTTGAATGAATCCTATATCATAAAAACAAGTTAAGAAGCATTTGGAAAAGAACATAGAAGTAGATTATGATGGAAGAGGCATGAAATTTCACACCATAAAACAAATAGATGTGATATTGTTGAGTAAGATCTTAGGTTATAACATGGTTTACACCTCAAGACCAAATTTTATTTATGTGGACTTTGTTCATGCATCTTATAAGATGGTAATTGACGGAGAAGATGTGAATCTTTGTGAGATATTCAAAAATCAACTAATTGTTAATGTTAGGAGAATCAAACAAGATAAGTATACACAATTTAGACTTGGATCATACCTTGTATACTAAATTTTCCAGCTTACCAAATCATTTCCCACAATGCTTGCATCTGAATGGAATTCAACTAGAAGCACAATGGAGAAAGTTAGCAACTATTATAGAAAGCAACCTAAGGAAAGAATTAAAAGTGACATTACCAAAATGATGAAAGCATTCCAAAATCAGATGAAATGGATATTTAGAGTTTCACCCTCTATAGCCAAAAATTATAAGAATGAAATTTTCATTATGGTCGAGATTGATAGCACATGTTTGGAAGCAGATGAACCTAGAATTCACTTTATTAAATCTTTGGAGTATAAAGTGTCTCATGATTTACTTGTAGAATGCATTGACACTTTTTTAAAATCTAAAAAAGATGAGGACATCCCTAGATGGAGTACTTGTTAGGAAAGGTTTAATGAAATTAAAGGACAAGAAGAACACTCTACAGTAAAGAAGAAGGTAGATAAAATCATGGACAAGATAGCTAAGGAGGTAGGAATTTCTAAAGAAGAATGGCACCACACAAAATATCATGTGAATTTAATGAGTGAAGGAGGATCAAATATATAATTTTTTCAACCTATTACAGTATTGGGACCTTCAAACCTAGAAAAACTATTACCAATAGAAATTACACTAGATGTAGATATAATTCATGTGTAACCAAGCCCATCATCATCAACAATTAGAAAGAGATCAGCAAGAATATCTCTTGTAGCTAAAGGAGTGAAAGTGAAAATAGAACTAGTTATTACCTTTCCTAGAAGACCTAAGAGACAAAAGTCTATGGCACATAAACAGGCATCAAAGAAGCCTAAGATATTTCACACTAAGGACTTAGATGAAGAAGATTTAGAAGAAGAGGAAGAGAAATATTAACACAAAATTGAATAGGACAAAGAAGTTAAGAAGAAAGAAAATGTCGTTGAACATAAGACACCTTCTAGTAGCACAAGGAAAGGTTGGAAACCTAACCTTGGGAGACTAAATAATAGAATACTCAAAGAAGGTAATCTTGATTCAAATTGAAACTCTTTGATAGATATAACCTTAATCAGAAAAAGCCTTAGAAATTATAGTGTTTGTTAGATAACTAAGAGGGGGTTGAATCAGTTAAGTCTAGTTATCCTACAATCCCAAATTCCTCTCATATCTATAATACCAACTTCAAAAAACAAACTAAACAGCTCAGTAAAAACTTGACTGTGCCTATTCTAATTAATTAACTGACTATCAAATAAATTATCTAGTATATATCGATCTAACCAATTATTGAAATGTGTAAAGTAAAACATCAAAACATCACATGCATACACATTTAACACTTGATTTTCAACATGGAAACTTTGTTAAGGGAAAAATCACCTAGGACCGGTACCTGACATATTTTAACTCTTCTAAAGTGAGCTCAGTTAAGATCCAACCCTATTAAAGGTTACAAAACATGTTGTAAAGTGTGACCTTGTTAAAGGATTTATCACTAACAATTCTCTATGACCATACATTCACATGGGTCAACAAGAAAATAAGTAACATTCATTGAATGTCATAGAAAATGGAAAAGATGGTTAAGTCTTACTCGGTTAAGAGATTTTGTCTGTAGAAATGGTTAGAAAGAAATAGTATATGACCTAATTCAAATGAAACTTCCTTTGCTCATTTTCATATCTATGCTAAGCTCAATATAGCTCTAGTCATTATAATCTCTTCAATCTCCTTGTTCCTCTAACTTTGTTCTGCTCAGTTATCTCCTTTTGTCACTTGGTTAGGTCTACAAAATCACTTGGTTCTTACTTCAACCTTTCTGACCAACTTCACATGTATGCAATCTTTTCCTCACTCGATATTCTCTTTGATTTTCTTATCTCCTTAGACATGATAAACTATTTTCTTTTCAGCCCTAGATTTTGCCTCTTAATCTCCATCATTGATTTTGCCTCTTCAACCTTCCTCGAAACTTGTGCCTTGAAACATTTTCAATCTTCATCATCTAATCAACCTTAAATGTTGTCAATCATGGATCTTCATAACTAACTTTGTCTTTATCCTTGGAATCTTCTAGATTCATCTAACTCATTATCTCATGTCGGCAATCACATGTTCCTCATTATTTCTCCCACTCGGTCAATACCATGATATGTCAATTTCTTCCTACTTGATTAATACCACACTCAGTGTACACTGCATCTACTCGGTGTACACTAAGCTCTTCATATACTGACCAAATTAAATTTTACTTTCTTGATCTTCAACACTTATCAGAATTATGTAATGCAGTCAAATCACTATCATACTATCATAGACTCATCAATAAGTTACCCAATGAATACCTCAATCATAACTTACTCATACATCTCAATCTTCATGCTAATATCTCATATCCTTCACCAACATTACCTTCTTCAGATTTTTTTAACTATCATGATAAGTAAAGTCAAAACTGATCTAATGTCTCACATATACCTTAGTAGCTCGGTGATCATCTTCACATTCTCTGATTCTGTTTTCCACGTAGTCAATCAGTTGTAGTCTAACAGTGTTGACATATCTTTTGGAAAAAAAAAGAGCACTCATAGAAATTCAGGACAACACACCTAAAGAACTTTATGACAGATCAGAAGTGAGGAAGGATAGAGAAAAGGAAGAGGATTTAAAGTTAAGAAATGATATAGTAAGGAAACACAGTCCCAATATTTTAGAAGATCAATTGAAAAAGGTACTTTGCATCATGGATAGTTCCTTAAGAATCAAGAAAAGAATGAATCTATTCATGTTGGGAAAATACATTGAAATCACTAGAGAGACAGAACAAATAGCTAAAGATGCATTGAAGAAACTGGCTAAAGATTCAATTCAAATACCTACAAAGGATGAGCAGCCAAGTACTAGTAAGAAACCAAATTTTATTATTGAAGGAGTTGAGATTACATTGGACCCTTTCAATGATAAAGAGGACCCATTTCAAGATCAAGCATAGGATGTTGACAATTTGGGTGGGGATATACAAATTAGTGAACCTAACCAGCATGAAGAGTAGAATAAAGAGAAAGAAGATACTTAGAGAAGTGAGGTAAAATAGAAATCAGCTTCACAGATCAATCAAGAACCCTCTACCACACCTCCCATAGTACAAAAATAGTCAGAGATACAAGAGGAAAGTACACAATAGAAGTAGGAAGAAACAAAGCAAGAAAAACAAATTTTTCCAGTGCATACAGAAAAAGGTAAAGTAAAAGTAGATACATCTTAATCACATGATGATCTTTCATATCTACAGAAAGGAATGATAGATCCATTAAATTATATGAAATTATCAACACTTTCATTTTCAAATGGAATTGAGGAAACAAAAATAAAAATAGAACTTGTAGACAAATGTGTAAATCTAGCACTTGACAGGGTACAGAAAATACTACCCTACCAAATTAATTTTATTGAGCATGAGAAAGAGAAGAAATTAGAAAAAGTTATTGAGGAATTCAATACACAATTTTCTTCACTAAAGGAAACATTAAAGACAATAGCACACATAGAATATGAAGCACAATTGCTCAATAAGTTAAATGAGAACATCAAGAAAGACCTAGAACATTTAGACAAATGCATAAGGAACATAAGATTCACAATTTTAGAAGGGAAAGACATTTTTTGTTGAATGTGAAAGGGCACAAAAACATATTTTTGGTACAATAGAGACCATAGCATCCAAAGAAAAGGAAATAAATGATATGGTTGATCATATAAAGAGAAATGAAGTAAGGATGATTGATGAAGAAAACAAGTTAAACCAAGCATATGAAGAGTTAACTACTCTCCATCAAAACAAGGACATGCTATTAAAGAGATTATAAATCTGACAAGAGTAGAAGTGACCACTTATGGACTATGTGGATTACTTGGCAAAGGGTTAACAATGAAGAACTCTTGGGACACATAATTTGTAAATTTGAAGAACAAATTTTTGAATTGTATGAAAATGATGGGATTCATTTAGCCACCACCACAAATATCATAGCCTTGAAGGATGAAGGTAAGACACAAAATTTTATCATGTATATATACACCTTTTCCCTATCTTTGTCATTGTTGTCAAAGGGGAGAAGTAGATAGAAAAATTGTATAAGGATATATATAGGAGTATATAGAAAGGGGGAGTATAGTATGTATAGGATGGTAAACATATAGATGATCCACAAAGTTTTCACATAAAATTTTCACAGGCCAATTTTGAAGATTTTGGTAACTATGCATACTTAGCCAATTTTTCATGTTTCCAACAATGCCAAAGGGGAAGATTATTGGAAAATTGGCTAAAGGGATATGATAGGGTTGTCATTAATGGAAACATATAGACACATTTTGGATAGATATGTTTTATCTGAAGTTTGGATAAAGAATACTTAGAAAATTGTCTAAGTACAAGGCAATTTACAATGAGTAGATACAAAGATCTATTTAGTAAGGTTTACTATTGACAATTGGACTTTAGCGAGCTTCAATATAGATATTATGTACATCATTTATGATGTCTATGATTGTGCTAAAGAAGACACTATGCTTTGGTTATGATTTTTGAAGTTTTCCTAAGATAACATGTATATCGCAGAAATAGTGTAAGTTAGAGTATATCAAGTTTTGGCTAACAAGTTATTTTTTATTGTAAAATAAAGTTATGAATTAGTTTGGGATAACATCCTAGATGTCCATACTAACATGGAAAAATGAGATATTAAAGTTTTGGTAACATATGCTTAAGTTAAAAGCCGACTAGATAAATAGAAAGGTATAAAGGAAGGCATTTTATTTAAGCTAGATGGCCAATTTTATTATAATGCTATGATTGACATATGCACACTTTCTATGTTATGTTTAGATGTGAATTTGATGATTAGAGTAGAGAAGGATAGTTGTATGTTTAATTTTATGGGAGCACCTATAAGGAATGATTAGATATTGAAGATATCAGTAGCAATCAAAGTTTTGTAATGTGAAGTTGTATAAGTACTGTATGTGTAGTGATAAATTTTTATAACAAATAAGATCCAATTTTTCTATTGTATAATTGACTCCTCATAGGGTCAAAGGCTTTTAATAGGGCCTAGTCTTCTTACAAAGAAAGATACACTATACGGATGTAATAGAATCCTCACAGGGTCAATATCTTTCACAAGATATTTTTTGATTAATGGATCATTTAGTGGGTACCATCCCCACCGAGGTTTTCCCTTTGCCAGGATTTCCCTAGTTAACAAAATATGGTGTTATGTGTTTCATTATGTTAAGCTTAATTTTACTTTTCAGTACTTTTCTATATGCATGTATAAAGACAATAAATGATATCCATACTTGGGCAGAAAGTTGTTTACTCTATATAACTGATTCACCCCCCCCCCCCCCTCTCAGTTATACCAATGGATCTTTACTTTCTAACACACGCACCTATAAATAAAATAAATAATATATTACTATACCTAATATGTAAATAAAATCTATATACATAGTTATAAATACATAATAAAATTATGAAAAATAGAAAATAATATTAAAGAAAATACAAATGCATATGCAAAAACAAAATTATAGAAATAAATATGTGCAAACTTATGCATCTATGAAAATTCACATTTAAGAGATGAGTAAGCATGAGGAAACTCTGTGTGTGTGTGTGTGTGTGTGTGTGTGTGTGTGTGTGTGTGTGTGTGTAATAGATAAAATAGTGTATGGGGTCCTAAAACAATTATTTGCACATAAAAGAAACCCCAAAGCCAATATTTTACACTTACATGAAATTGTATTGATATAGAAAGTAAATATAGATGACTAATATTGAAATTAAGAAATAAAGGTACTTACGTCCAAAAAAGAATCAGCTGAAAACCCTATCAAATAATCTCAAAAACTATTGATTCTCGTGAACCTGAACTGAAACTGTGAGATCTACAAAACCCATAAAGCTTTTTCTGAGATGAGATCAGGTCAACCTTGACCCTCATAAAAGGTCAAGGATGACCTCAGGAAAATGAAGGTTGACTTTGACTTTGTTCGTAGATCTCAAAATTTTGGCGAAAAGGGTATCCAAATCTACTCTTAGATCTGAAGTTCCACACCTATACCTGCAAGAAAAAGAGGGTTTTTGGTTGTTTGTTTGGGGGGTTTGCCTCAGTCAAACCCCAATTTAGGAATTAACCATGAAATTGAATTGAAATTGCTGGAATAAACAAAGTAAATGGAACAATTCACCTTGCTTGAGTTGAAACCATTGTGGAGGATTTGAATCTTTGAATCCACAAGAATGGATGAATGTATAATCAAATATAGGATGTCTCCAATCAATTTTATTTAGATCTTCAACAGCAATCTTGAATGGATCTTGAATTTGGAAGAGGCTTGAATGGAAATGGAGGAATCTTCATCAAGAGAGCTCCATAGAGCTTGAATCCTTCAATGGATTCTAATGGATCTCCTTGAAGAATTGGATGCTTGAATGCTTGAAGGCTTGAATGCTTGATCTGCTTGCTTTCTTGCACTTGAGAGCTTGAGAGATTATGAGATCAGATGGAGAAAATGAGAGAGGAAGGCTCCGTTTTATAGTGATCTAGGGCACAAGAGGGGCCTCGTAGAAAATAATAATTAAGGGCCCATGGCACAAAACTCTAGAGAGGTGCACATGGAAAGGAAATTAAATTAAATTCTTGACATAAACCTCTAGGAGGGGACCACCCTTAATATAGAAATAAAATAATTATTTAAGAGCCTTGTTACAAAATTCAAGGTAAGGCCAACCCCAAAGTTAATTTGACCATTAGGAACAAAACTCGAGAAAGGCTAATCTCCAATAATAAATTAGGAATCCTATACAAATCTTGAGAAAGGTCCACCTCAAATATTAATTTGAGAATTTGATGCTTAATCTGAGAAATAGTGGCCCCGAAGAGTGAAAAGAAAAGTTTTTGATGAAATCTCGCAATCAGAGGCTAACCCTGAAGATCCCAGACCTTAGGGTCAAGGTCAAGCTCAAACCTAACTAGATCAGGTTTGAGGTTGACCTTGACCTAGTCAAGGTTGAGGTTGACTTTGACCCCATAAGGTCAACTTTGACCTTAGGGTCCAAAACCTTAGATTCATAGTCCAGATTGCTAGGAAAATGCTAGGAAGAAGTGGAAAATGGGGTAGAATAGGGGGAAAAGCTAGATCCAAGTCGAATATCCATTCAAGGCATTCGACATGACCCCAAACCACTTACTTGGAGGGCTAAATGCTCTTACCATGGAAGTGCTTCCATTTTCAGATGATACAATATATATATATATATATATATATATATATATATATATATATATATATATATATATATATATATATATATATATATATCTGTGTGTGTGTGTGTGTTTGTATGTGTATGTGTATGTGTATGTGTATGTGTATGTGTATGTACTAAGAATCTACATATGAAAAATAAAAATACACCTGCACATGCACATACACACACACATGTGTGTGCATGTGTATTTCTATCTAAATATACATACACACAAACATAAAAAATAAATATATGAAATCACCACTTGTATGTATGTATCTATGTATGTGTGTATTTATGTATGTATATGAAACCAAACATAAAAGAAAATAAATAAATAAAACAAAAAAATATAAAAATACATATCAAAAAGGCTAACAAGGAAAATGAGACATGAGGAAAATGCAAAAACATAAAAATGACCCAAAAGAAAAGTTCTAAGAAAAGGTGTGTGTGTGCATGTGTGTGTGTGTGTGTGTGTGTGTGTGTGTGTGTGTGTGTGTGTGAGAGAGAGAGAGAGAGAGAGAGAGAGAGAGAGAGAGAAGGCATCCAAGGAGAAAGATGGGAAGGAGAGGACAAGAAACAACTAAAAAAAGAAGGCATAAGAGCCCCGATTAAAGGGAAACATGTAGCGAGAGAAGGATATTATCCCATAAGAGAAAGAGACAATAAAAGAGCACTCGGGCCAAAAAAAACACCCAAACAAAGTAACAAGAGGAAGAGAGACACTCCACGCACTGGATAAGGAAGGAGGAAAGAAACATAAAAATAGGGTAAGGAGGACAAAAAATGGGGGGTAAGGGGGAGTGAAGGCCCAAATGGGGGAAGGGGCTAGGAAGAATGGTCAAAATGAGGGAAATTCCTAAGGGAAGTCAACAACAATTTCCATGAGCTACTCAAGCTCCATCGATCATCCTAATTAAAGTTGGACGGGTTATTGTTGATTTCAATAGCCTCCTTTATCTTCCTTTTGAAGAAGTTTTCCTCCTTGAACACAATTTGAGCACCCTCTAAGAAAATATGGTGTAGTGGAAGAGGAATGCTCGACTAGGGAAGGCTTAAGAAGACACGCGTGCTTGATATGCGTAGCATGCTCTTTGATTTTGTTGTTGAAGGAGAAACATATTTTGATTTTGACATGTACATGTATATTTCTCTAACATGCATACATATATTTATGATTTTTACATGTTTCTATCCTTTGTGACACACCATCCATCAATTCTCTTTTTTTTCTTGTGACATTGTATGCTATAGATAACAAGTGTTTCCTATGAAGGTGTTAATTTATCATAATTGCCTTTTCTTTTCATTAGAGAGTCAATTAGAACTTGTCATCTATTTTTTTATATAATCACTTCACTTACACTTGACTTTCATGATGATCATGTGGATTATATTGATGATTCATATATAATGAGGTATTTTTTTGTGATCTACATCTTGCATAATGAATGTTGATGAAGTGGCTAGAACAAATTTCATACTTAAGGCATCAATACAACTTATGATGGTGTTAATTATACATATTTTTAGTCTTACATCCATAGAGATATGTTATTTAGTTCACATATCTCCTTTTAGATATAATGATCTCTTTCAAGATGCCCATACTTCCAGTTGTCATGTTTTTTACAAGTAGTGGTTGTCGTTGTACCAAAAGATCGACCTGTTAATGCCCGATACAACTACTAGACTTATAGAAGATACAGGAGGTGGTTCAGCCTTGTCACAAATCCTGATGGGAGCACTGACCATTATGCCAACAATCTCCCCCTTAGTGTTACCCAAAGGGACTCAAACTTGTGACCAAGCTCTAATACCACTTTTTACAAGTAGGTTGTCGTTGCACCAAAAGATTGACTTGTTAATGCTTGATACAACCACTAGACTTATAGAAGACACAGGAAGAGGTTAAGCCTTGTCATGAATCTTGAAGGGAGATTTGACCATTATGCCAACAATGTTTACTCTTTGATACCTATATATCAAATAATGGTGGCATAAATTTTGGATGATACATTATATATTAGTAGAATAGATATGCATATTACTATAGCACCTAAAAATTTAGATATACATGAAATGGGGTCTCATTTAGTACAACATTAAATTTATAAATGCATAGATCATGGAAATACATGCTTATATTTTTTTATTAGAATTCTTATCTTATAATTTATTGTAACCAATACCTTAGAGTCAAAAGTAGTGTCAAGACAACTAACATTTACAACCCAAATCAAAAAACTTAACACATCTCAATTTCTCACTATCATTAATCAAATAAAATATATCTCATATAACCAACATGGATGTAAGCCTCTAAAAATGGAAGATAAAACTCAAATCCATTATATAGACTAAGAATAGTCACAATAATGACTGTAACACTCCCTGTAAATCCTATTGAAATTACCACTCCTTACAATTAAAGCTCATTCAATATGATACTCATAATGGAGAAATTTGTATGCCCATACTAATTTCCTTTTAGTTTTGGACCCATTTCACTAGAATAATTTAATGATAATTATTCATCCGAAAGGGTACTCTATGAGAAGATTGTTGTTGTAATTTATTACTAAAATTTTAATTGTAGTTAAATTTTAATGCACTATATTAATTGTGTTGAACTAGCCAAATAACTAAGAGGGTAGGTGAATTAGTTATTTGAAAATACTTTCAAAACATTTTACTGATCCAGTATACACATAAACCATTCAAATAATTAAGACTTATAAAAGCATGAAATAAAAATAAAAATCAACACCATAACACGAGATATAACATGAAAATCCAAACTGGGAAAAACCACGAAGAAGCTAATTCTCATGAAATAAACACTGATTTAGGTGACATCAATTAAGGTGATTTTAAGAAAGGGCTCACTCTCAGTTTTCTCACATTTTATTGGCTCACTCTTGATCGGTCCAACTACCCTTATGTACAAAAGATGTATTGCATATCTTTTTTGACAAAATGTGAACTAATAGAATTGCATCTTCCTATGCATGAAGCAATTCCAGCTAATAGCACAACAACCACTATCATTAATAGATCTAGTTACAAGTCCTCTACTACCATATATCAAACTTCTACAATATAGTATGTAAAACCTTCTCTCTGTATCACAACAATACTTCACTCAACTTCCTTCTTCTCACACAATGCTACTAGATATACACTAAAACAAGCTTGTACTATATCATCTTCAATTCTCTTTATCTCTCACACATACACACATACATTAGATATGAAAAGATATCCATGTTTATATATACATGAAATAGGGTAGCTACATATGTCGTCCAAGCCACAAAACATGTAAGCTACAATACAGAAGATATTATAATTATATTTAACACACTACCACCAAACCTAAATATAGGTCACACTTAAGATACACATGCTTCATATTTTATCAAAAGATAAATAAGTTCTGGAATTATCGGCATACCATAACCAAGTCCATGACTTGATCAATAAAACTTTTGACCTAGCCTAGGGATGAAACCTAATAGAATATGTCTAGAGATAAAATATAACTATTGTACCAAAAACATCTAATGAACTTCTAGAATGTTCAAGTAGCAGGGATACCGGGAAGAACCCTGTAACTTAGTAGTCAAAAAATACAAACCAAAATTTTATTAATCTACAATCATCAAAATACAGAGATGTACCAAAGAGATGTATTCAAATAATGGGCACAAGTACACCCATCATCATAATTCAAAATTGCACGTATTTAATCTTTTCTATATAAAACCAAAAACTTGAAATCTCATTGACAATCAACAAGCTACTAACTAATACTCCAAACAATCAACTGATATAGCTATGCAACAAATATAAATGTTTTGACATAAATGAAAACAATGTCAACATCTTCTAAATATGTTTAAAAATCCCCCCCTTTGGCATTGATGGAAAAACACTGAAAAACTCAACAAGTCAAAAAATTCCAAAAACTCCAAAATCTCCCCCTACGTAGATAATTCTTCAATGTTCTCTCCCTGAGTAGATAATCCATAATTTTTTTCTTCCTATTTATCTCTCCCTTTTTGGTGGGTGGTCCTATAGTGTCCTCAAATTGCACCCCTACATTTATGACACTCTCGCATCAAGTCCCATGAGTTAGAAATGGAGGACCATGATAAAATCATTGTATTTTAACATCATGATCCCTCATAACATAGTGTCCATGATATACAACCAAATTTTGAGGCCAATATACTTCGACATGAGTGTGGAGCATGGACATTGATATGGCACCTTAGCGTCCACAAAATTAGAAAAGGAAACACTACTTTTGATGCATGTCCCCTCTTTGAGATGCATATGAAACAGGTGCTTCTTCCTATGAGAAACCATAAAAGTTGTCTCTCAACCCATTTTGATCTCTCTAGACACTCTCTCTCAATGGTCTCTTTTCTCTCTAAGTATCCTAATCTCTCTCTCTAGTCTTGAATCACACTATCTTTCTCTCTTAATATCTCTAGTTGATTTTCAAGGTGAAGCTTTATTGAATTCTACTCATGACTTGGGAAGATCTACATTTTTGTCTATCTCATTTGCATTTCATATGCTTTCCTCCATTATCTAGTTCTATTACTTTTTACATTTATCTTTGGTATATTGTAATAATATCTTAATTAAGGTAGTAAGCACTTTCCTCCATAATGAGGTTTTTTTTACTACCCATTTGATCTCTATGAAATACGGATTTTCATCCCTTGAGAGAGGTTCATTATTTTTTTTTCTCTTTAGGTAATAGGGTTTGATGCAGAGGAAAGGGTGGTGGATGAATTCAACAAGGTAAGGTTACAAAATTGATTTGTTATGGGCACTAACCCCAAACCCTCAAATGCTTCAAAAGACTCAAACTTGTCTAGACTTCTCCCAATGGTCCATGGTGATATGAATGAGGTCTATGGATTTTATTTAATAGGATTTGACATGTTTTATGGTTCCTACCAACACCCAAGGTGCCCAACACTCCAAAGTTCTTCAAACTATCCAGATGCCTAATAGCCTTGTCTTGTAGCCCTGCAGTGATGGTAAATAGAACTTAACTTTGTAAACCTCCAAAGGACTGGCCAAAAGAATTGTTGTTTTTTATACCCTTTTCCTAGCACATTTTCATATCAAAAGGAAAGATATGGTTATTTTGGAGCATGTACTACTGCTCACACCTTGTGACCCCTAAAATGCATGAAAATAGATGATTTAACAAAGAAACCTTTTGTTTCTTGTACTCCCAAGACCCAAAATTGTAGAAAGTGTCTTATTATTCTATCAAATCACCAAATCTCAAAGGAATTAGACTCAGACTTCCTAGAACCTTAAAAGCCCCAAATTTGGTGTTCCAAACCCTTATTTCTAGGGCTTTCTAAATATTTGTCTTCCAAGAACTATTAGACACAAATTATGGTTTTTTCACCTTAAAATCAACATACTCAAGCACTCCAAGTCATAAAACATATCCCTCATTCAAATAGAATGTCTGCTGCAATACCCATGCCATTAAATTCAATGTATTTTCCCTAATTCGCTGACTATGATCACTTTTCTCCAACTTATCTATACATCAAAGCATTAGATTCATAATATACATGTTATATATGCTCATTCCATGAATTTTAGGCATTTACATTCATGGAATGATGCCCATCTTTATTTGACTCCAATCAAAATAGAGACTTAACCATCAAATGGTGACAATGATGTAACAATGATTTGCATTAGATTCAAAGAAATGAAAATTTCATTTGAATACCTCCAAAATGATAAGAAAAGACTTCTAATTCATTAGTAAATAAATTTCTTTTTGATTATCAATCAATAAGCATTCAAAAACATCACAAAATGTTTGCAAAATTTAGGATTTCTCTTTTATTCTCTATGACAGTCCGTACACACAACACCTATGCCCGTACAATAGATTCTCAATTCATTAAAAGACCCTTCCTCAACTTCCCTAACCTCTTCTAATCGGTTAGAGGGATTAGTTTGAGGTTTTTAACTCTAAAACCCATCTTCCCTCCAAAACACCTAACTAGTCATTACTATTTAAATTTGAATATTTAAACTTTGAAAAATAACTTAAAACTAATTAAAATTGTAAAATGAAAACTCCTAAGGTCTTCAAACAACTTGGAGACTTATTCTAAGCACTTTTAAGCCCCTAAACAATCCCTTGACACCCTTGACCACTAATGGTCCACTTCCAAGCAATTTGGGCCTTTAGGCCATTAACACAATCTTTACATTGAAATGTCATTTCATGATATTAAAAACCATTATAGGTTCCAATATCTTATAATTTATTTGATTGTCACTTTTGAAATCCTTATTGGCCTATTTTTCCCTCTGATCCTCTTTGAGTTTCCTCAAGGTCTTCATGGTCTTCATGGCTTGATTGGTTATCTTTGGTGCCCATGCACCATTCTCCCCACCTCCAATGAAAATCTTGTCCCGAGAGTTGTTTCTTTGCCTCCTTTTAGTCCTTGGATTAATCCTAAACTAAAGGATCGAAAAGTCCCCTAAGTTATCCTTCTTCCTCACACCATTCCAACCTACACTCACACACAAATCATTAAAAGAAAAATGTTTATGGGCTAACTATCCTTGTGGATGACATTACTACTTTGGAGATGCCTAGACTTATAACACCTTGTGTGAGTCATGTTGACCCCACCAACTACCACTCTCATCTTCATTCCTTTGTTTACAAATGGGACACTTCATTGTTCCAATGATCACAAAATGTTGTTCAATTAGTCCTCTCTTCTTTGGACTGTCCTGCCCTTCAATCTGCAACTCTTCCTTCCTATGCCAACCAGTATCACAAAGTAAACTTCCCTATTCATGTACTAAGATGTCATTTCCAAAACAAATTACTACATTCTTCATTTCATCCTTAAGAAGTGGACTAAGTTTGTAAGTTACCCTTCCTTTATGCACTAGGTAAGTGTTTGTAAAATCATCATGCACAACCCTCCTAGCATATTGCCAAGGTCTACCCAATATGACATGTCCACAACTCATATCCAAAATATCACATAAAATGCTATCATAATATTGACCAATTGAAAAATTTATCATAACTTGATCCACCATAAATATTTTGTTATCCTTACTTACCCAAGTTGCATAGTAGGGATTGGGATGTAGAAAAGTGTGTAATTGCAACTTAGTGATAACTTCCCTTGAAACTAGGTTATGTGAAGCACCTGAATCATTAAGAAAATAGTAAATCTTACCTTGAATCAGATATTTAGTTTTGAAGATTCTTGTTTCTTTCACTGGTTTTCCTCTTCCTACCAACAAATATTCACCTTCTTCTAGTGATGCCAAGATAGGCTCACTCTTCTCTTCCTTGCTTGTCTCTTCTTCTAGCAAGTTTACCCTCCTGTCTCTACCCTTGTCTGCATTCCATCGAGGACATCTAAAGGATTGATGACCCACTTCATTGAAATTGAATCATCTACCTGTGAAAATTCCATTTCCTCTTCTTCCACCTCTATACCCTCCTCTTTTATCAGAGATGAATGTATTTTCCTTCTCTTTCTCAATGCTGCTCTGAAAATTAGAATGTGTCCTTCCACCTCTTCCCCTCATAGAATATCCTCCTCTTGTACTACTTTGTCTCTATTGCCTTCTCTTTCTCTTCTCATCATCCTTAATGGCCAATTTGTAACACTCCTCAACTGATCTAGGGGTAGAAAGACTAAGTTCATCTTGGATATTGAACCTAATTCCCTCCATGTACCTTGCAATATTCTCTTCAACATCTTCAATTCATGTCTCACCCTTATGTCCAACTTGTGAAATTCTCCAGTGTACTTCTATACATCCATGTTTTTTTTCTTAAGACCCTGCAATTTCTTGTATAGTTGCACCCTATAATCATTGGGAAAATATTTTTCCTTCATCTTGTCTATCATATTATACCAAGATGAAATCTTGGACTTCTCATTCTTCCATCTCTCTTCCTGGACACAATCCCATCATAGTACAGTGTGTCCCTTCAACCTACACTTTTATATCTTCACCTTTTGTCCCTCTTCCACATCTTCACATTCAAATAATTTCTCTATGGCACTCAACCAATCAATAAACTCTTCATCATCCATCTTCCCTCCATACATAGGAAAATCTTATCTTGCCATTGTATCACCACTCTTAATGGCTTTAGCAAACCTAGCCATCCTTAGATCTTCAAGATCTAATTGTTCTTCCTCTTTGGGTAACTCTTCTTCTTCCTCATCACCAACTTCATCATCTTGTCTGATACTCTTTTCTCTTCTCTCCTATGCCAATTTCCTTTCCATCATGACTCGCATCTCCTTATCCTTCTTAGCTTTCTCCTTCCTTTCTTATTCAAGGGTTGCCTTCAACTTTCTATTATCTACCAATCAGTCTTTGACTATCCTTTCCAACTCCATGTTTTTCATCCTTGTAGGTAAATCTCCTTCTTTACTTTTAGACATGGTTCTTGATCTCCTTGACACAATGGATCAACTCAAGGCTTCACCTTAAAGGATACTTCAACTCTAAGGGCTTAAATAAGGATCCAAGATACCAAAGTTCACAAGACCACTCTCACAACCTTCCCACAAGACCTTTCCTAGGCTCTCATACTAGTTGATGTAGAGGAAAGGGTGGTGAATGAATTCAACAAGGTAAGGTTACAAAATTGATTTTTTATGGGCACTAACCCCAAACCCTCAAATGCTTCAAAAGACTCAAACTTTTCTAGACTTCTCCCAATGGTCCAAGGTGATATGAATGAGGTCTATGGATTCTATTTAAGAGGATTTGAAATGTTTTATGGTTCCTTCCAACATCCAAGGTTTCCAACACACCAAACTTCTTCAAACTGTCCAGAGGCCTAGTAGCCATGTCTTGTAGCCCTGCAACGATGGTAAATAGAACTTAACTCTATAAACCTCCAAAGGATTAACTAAAAAAATTGGTATTTTTGATACCCTTTTCCTAGTACATTGTCATATCAAAAGGAAAGATATGGTTTTTTTGGAGCATGTACTGCTGCTCACACCCTATGACCCCCAAAATGCATGAAAAAGGGAAATTTAACAAAGAAACCTTGTGTTTCTTGTACTCCAAAGACCCCAAACTATAGACAATGTCTTATTATGCTATCAAAACTCCAAATCTTAAAGGAATTATATTTAGACTTCCTAGAACCCCAAAAACCCCAAATTTGGTTTTCCAAACCCTTGTTTCTAGGGCTTTCTAAATCTTTGTCTTTCAAGCACTATTAGACACAACTTGTGGTTGTTTCACCTTAAAATAAACACACTAAATCACTCCAATTCATAAAATATATCCCTCATTTGACTAGAATGTCTGTTTCAATACCCATGCCATTAAATTCAATGTATTTTCCCCAATTTGCTCACTATGATCACTTTTCTCTAATTTATCTGCACATAAAAGAATTAGATTAATAATATACATGTTAGATATTCTCATTCCATGAATTTTAGGCCTTTACATTCATGTAATGATGCCCATCTTTATTTGACTCCAATCAAAATAGAGAGTTAATAACCCTCAAATGGTGATAGTGTTGTAACAGTGATTTAGATTAGATTCAAAGAAATGAGAAGTTCATTTGAATGCCTCCAACATGATAATAAAATACTTCTAATTCATCATTAAATAAATTTCTTATTGATTATCAATCAACAAGCATTCAAAACCATCACAAAATGTTTGCAAAATTTAGGATTTCTCTTTTATTCTTTGTGATAGTCCGTACACATAGCACCTTGCCCATACAATTGATTCTCCATTCATTAAAAGACCCTTTCTCAACTTCCATAACCTCTTCTAATTGGTTAGAGGGATTAGTTTGAGGTTTTTAAATCTAAAACCCATCTTCCACCCAAAACACCTAACTAGTCGTTACTATTTAAATTTGAATATTTAAACTTTGAAAAATAACTTAAAACTAATTAAAATTGTAAAATGAAAACTCCTAAGGTAGTCAAACACCTTGGAGACTTATTTAAGCACTTATAATCCCATAAACAATCCCTTGACTCCCTTGGACACTAATGGTCCACTTACAAGCAATTTGGGCCTTTAGGCCATTAACACAATCTTTACATTGAAATGTCATTTCATGACATTAAAAACCATTACAAGTTCCAATATCTTATTATTGATTTGATTGTCATTTCTGAAATCCTTATTGACCTGTTTTTCCATTTGGTCCTCTTTGAGTTTCCTCAAGGTCTTCATGGTCTTCATGGCTTGATTGGTTTTCCTTGGTGCCCCTGCACCAGGGGTTCTCTTTCATTAAGCATAGATTTACTTCTATTACTTGTCTCCATTTTGGTTTATCATTTATCCATCTATCTAGTTGTTCGTGTAGGTGGGAAAATCAAAGAAAGGGCTTGAATAAGGAAATTCTCTTAATGAAAACAACATTTTTCCTTATCTTTGTGCGTGCAGGTGATGTACAAGTACCTAGATTTGAAATTTGAGATCAAGAAACACATCATGTGGCATTACTTTTCTCTACTACCTAAGACCCTAGCATGGCATGCAAACATCTCTTCTATGTTATTTTTGAAAATTTGGCTAGGTAGGATATCACTTTGTTATCATTTATAACAATATATATTCATTATTAAGACAACATGATTCAAGGATAAAGTTTTGGGATGATAACTTAAGAAAATTGTCCAAGTTTAACAAGATTTATCTATCATCACAGAGACTATTTTGGTCAGCACAGTTCATAGAGATATATTCAGCCCATGCACACTTGAGTACAAATTGTATGAAGTATGTAGAAGCCACAACTAAGAGCGCGAGCCTGTACGACCTATATAGACATAGCTATTATTGTTTTATAAGAAACAGTGTTGAGCTGATAGAACAGAGCAGCAACAAGTAAATGAATATTTTGGTTAAGGGATTATTTTGTATTTCAAAATAATGACTTAACTAGCTAGGGACGACATCCTTGATGTTAACCCTTAGTTAGCAAGAAGTAATGTTATGTTTTGAAAATGTGTAAGCCGACTGGAATGCTATGTTTGTGATAGCTTGTATAAAGGAAAGTAATTTGTAATACGAAATTACAAGACTTGTAAGATGCATGACGATGAATTGTATTATGTAAAGTATTGATGTATTATGCGAAATATGATGTATGATCAAAGTAGTGCGATTTGATGACAAGTTTTGTGAATGGAGAGTTTAAAAGCTAGATCAAAATATTGAAGATATTCAATAGTAGTAAAAGGTTTTTGTATACTATCTTTTGTATTGAACATTATCATTGTACATTGCATGTTTGGGAAATGGTCTATGTGTGTGAGAATTATTTTACCTGTCAATCTGCAACACAACACTTCAATAAGACATTATATTGTTAGTTTAAATCCAATTTAAATCAAGTTAAAGTCATTAAACTAAGAAAAAGAATCCTATTGCTCTCTAACTAATAGAATTATGTAGAAAGTCTAGATTTACTCTCAGATTTAGACTCTAAATAGTGACAATGCATAATAGAATGAGAGATTCAAATCAAATTAAACTAAGAAATATGATTCATCCATTAAAACCATTAATTCATTCACTGTTAAGCATGTAAGTTCAAATGTTCTCTAATTAGCTATGAAAATGAAATGTGCAACATGTAAGTGTAAATCAATTAACTATTCATTCATCCTTGTTGAGATTTGAAAATTCATCTTTTATAGAGCTTCAAAGATTTGAACGATTGAGATGCATCCATGAGGAACGGTTGAGACATCCCCAAACTTGATCCATGTGATTAGCTCTCATTGATTAAAAGTGTCTTTGTTGTCCCCTTGAGAGGTGACATGTCATTTTTAAGCCTTTTATTCATTTATTTTAATTAATTACTCTAGCCATGCATTTAATGGGAATGATTTAATTAATTAGGCCTAGAGGTAATTAATATGATTTTTGATTAATTATTGATGATTAATATTTGATTTATGAAGTTTTACTAATTTTATCAAATTTATTTAATTATGTTAATAATCAAAAAATTAATTAACATGATTATGAATTTATCCCAAATTAGGGCAAATAGGGTCTTAGGTTCTATTAGCCCAATTTTAGGTGATTACATTTGCCTCTCTTTCAATTTATTTTCTAATAGCATATGGATTCAAAGAAAGTTGATTCATCACATGATTCAATAGAACTAATAAATTCAAGGAGATTTTAGATGGAAACAAGAACCACTCTAAACTCAAGTGATTTAGAGAGAAGTGAGGACTACTCTAATTTTGAGGAGATTTAGAGAGCGGTGAATCTACTCTGAAAGATTTAGAGAGCACTATAGAGAACTACTCTAAATTTTGAGCTTGATCGAATGAAATCTCACATGAATCAAAAATCATCAATTCTGATCTTGATTGAACAAGGATTTACCATATCGATTCCAAGCTTGATTGAATGAAAATCGATAAGATTTGGATAGAAATATCCAGTTAGATTTGATTTGCAATAACTGAACATGGTGAAAAATAACCAATTTGATTTGAAGCAATTAAATTGATCAATGTCAGAAATATTAACAGCATCAACTTGATTGACAATAACTATCATGCCCCTGGTGTTCAAAGATTTGATTGAAATTTTTAAATTTTGGTATGATTATGCCCCCTCGGGATCGAAATTAGAATAAATTTTGATAACATCGATCTGACCATTAGATTTCCACAATCCATATTACTATGAGTATTAGTTTTTGGATTCAATTGTGTAGCATTTTTTTGACCAACGTTTCGGATCATAGTGCATTAAAATGGATCATAGAACATCGATCTTTCAAGCATTTGGAAGAGATAGGTGATTAATTAAAATGGATCTGGATCAAGTAGAAATTAGTTTAAAAGCATTAGAATTCGATTAGGATCGATTTTAGTGTCAATGAAACATTGTTTGATCAAGATTGAATGAAAAATATGAGGGTTGACCAAGTTTGACTAATGTTTGAGCAATATCTTAGTTTTCAAATTCAATGCATGAGTGAGAAATTCACTTTTCACAACTTCTAATAAGCTTTTTATGCAATAATAAAGCTTTACACAGCTTTCGTAACTTACGGTTGACTAAACTTTGACTTTTGTTGACTGTACATCTGACTGATTATCATCACTAAACTTATTTGTCATGCTTATGTTGTCTTTTATACTCATTTTGCCCATGTTTGACTACAATTTGACCAAAGTTGACTTTTACTTTTTGTTAGTAAATGAATTTGCCTCTTTCAAATTTATTTATTATGCTCTATAGCCCACTATGAAACATTTAAACTTTACTAACAAATGGATTAAACCTAGGTGTTTAATCCTCTGAATTGTGGTACAACTCCCAGAAATATTTTCAATGAATATTTTATGCCAAAGAATAATGCATTTGCTATAAATATCAAACTTTTGACCAGAAAGTTGGTAAGGTTGAAACAGTAATTTTCATCAACATGATATAATTACTGTGCAATGATAACTAATAAAACTGAAGCTCATAGACTCCAGTGAATAAACAATATATCAACTCAACACAACTTAAATTTAGATTCAAAGGAAACTATAGACATTCAATCAAGAAATTCCATTCAATTTAGAATACACCAATAGAGGCCCACTTAAAGATATAAACCAACATATCCCTAGCAATAAGTTTCTTTCATTCACTAATAAAGAAAAACTTAATTCAAGTCCTGACAGAATAAAACTTCAACTACTTTACTTAAGCATAAAATAACTAACATCACTTTCGATAGTTTCTTCCTCTCTCTATATAGCCATTAATTACATTTATCAAAAAAATAATAATGTTTTGAAACTTCCTGAGTTTCGGAAAATAATTGATTAAGCTAACCAGAAAGTACTAAAAATGGTAAATTTTAAACTGGACAGCAATGACCCAAAAAATGCGGAGAAGGTACATTGATTTTGGCTGAGCTGGATGCTTGAAATTCAGCTTTGTGACAACCTAGGTGCACGTGCTTGCTTCCACTCCTTGTGGGCCAATGATGCACTGATAACGGTTGCATGATATGGTAGACTCATGAGGTAAATTCTTTGTCCAAGAACCTTCCTATCCTTGTAGATTTGGTTCAGCTTCAACTTGTAGGACTTCAAATGGTCTATATAGACAACCAACATAGCCTTAGTGTTGGCTATGGAAGTAAAATCTTCCATTGTGAGCTCTTTGCTATCTCTGATAGCCATTATCCATGTTTCTAGTTCTTGAGTCATCTTCTTCACACTCTTCACATCTTGAGTTTCTTCATCTATTAGAGCAATATTCAAACATTTCAGATCTTTTTGCATGGTGTCAATCAAACTTTTAAGATCATTGAGTAGACGGGTTGCCCCATCACTACCATCTTTAATAATTGAATTCCTTCACTCAATGCTTTTCACGAAAACATACAGGACTTCTTCGTTCAGGCCATGGACCGGTTTCTCTAGAAGGAATTTAGGCACCCCATAATTGTCAATTTCCATCAGCTGATCAACTATTCCTGTCCAATTTTTTCTTTTCCTTCCTACATTATGTCAGTTCGGCTAGCAGCTCTAAGATGACCTTTGTTATAACTCTATGAGTCTCAATCAATTAGGTGATGTAATCACCTCCATGCTTGACCATGCTTGTAACCCATTTGTTAGAAACCTCTACCACCATTTTGTTCCTTTGAATTTGGTCCAATGTTTTACAGACCTTAGGTGATCGAGGGTCAAAGGTATGAGGAACCTAGGCCAATGGGAGTGGGCTAGGCTCTTGTACTGCTTGAATGAACTCTTCCAACCTCTATATAGTTTCCTTTAGTTCTTTCTTGTCTTTCTCATCCTTGAAGGCTCTGTGTAATATCTTCTATGTAGAAGATTCTAGCTACTTCGCATCTGCCGCTTTGCTTGCTACTCCTAAGTCTATCTTCTCAATAGTGAAGTCTTCAACTGAAGCTTCAAAAACTTGTTTATCAAACTTAGGCACTGCCCTTTCTGCTACCCACCTTCCATTTTTCTCATCAACATCAATCATTGATTCCATCCTAATCCTCTTAGGCTTCACTGTAGCCCCTAAGCATTTACTAACCATGTCTTCTACCGAAAGGGTTATTGGTAAGACATTCCTTTTCTTGCTAGCAATAGAAGATAATAACCAGCTAAGGGTAGGGGATGGGGTCTACAGAGCATCACCTACTATAGTTACCGAAGGTTCTTCTGAATTTGGTTGGTTTCTATTTGGGGTCATTTTATTTTCTTCCATATTTTCTGAGCTGATTTGTTCTTTCATTTGAGTATCCATAAGGTCAGGATCTATGACCTCCTCTTCGTTAACCAGTTTTTTACTTCCTTTAACAACTCTCCTTCACAAGTTCCTTTTCACTAGAGAAGATCCAGGAGGTGCTTGTTTCACTAAGTCAGTTGAAGACTTCCTCTTATTTTTAGTACCTGCAAGGGAAATAGTTTTATCAGTAGTAGCAATGTGTTTAACAATATTTTCAGCTTGTGCAACTCTTCTAGGATTATGTCTTCTCAAAATAGGGGGTTTCTTACTATTAACCCATTTCTCAATTCTCTTAATCACATTAAGAGTCTTAACTAGTAGGCTCTCTCTCTCTTCAATTTCCCAATCTATTTTAGTGAGTGGTGTACCCATAAATCTAGTTTCATACTGCTCATTAATCACCTATGTACCATCATCTTCATCTATTATAGAGATGTCAACTTGAATGTTTAGAGACATAACTTGTCCTAGGGTAAACCTAGACCAAGTTCTTCTTCTCACTTCAAAATCATCTGCACAACCCTCCCAATCATCTTCTATTTGAGGAATGTGTTGAAATTCAGATGGCAAGCTGAAATATTGATCAATGTATCCACTCATATCAAAATATTTTCTGAGTACAAATTTCTTTAGATTTAATTTCCTTATCTCATGCTCCAAATTTAGGCAATCTGAAGATGTTTTGCAAGTGTAATAACCTAATTCAATCGGGAAGCTAGATTTTGCTCTTCCCTTCCTTTCCTTAACCCCTTTGTGCACATATGCTAGCTAGTGAGCTACCTCTGCAATGATTAAACTATCAAAAGCATATCTAGGTAATTTGAATGGTTCTCCTTCAAAACCACCCACTCTCAAGTACATGAATCTCCTAAACTGGATAAAGAAATTCCCATGAATGTTGACGAAATCCTTTGCCTCTTCTGACATCCTCTGTTTGGTATTTCCTTGAAGTTCATGAACCAACCTTCCAAAGAAAACTCCATTAACCTTTAGGAAACTATCAACATGGAACTCCTTTTGCAGGTGAGGGTAGTAATCATAAATTTTTATGTTTGGGAGAGGTTGCTCATGAAACAGGCCTTTCCACTCTTTGGTGCAAGCCAAAATATAAAGTAAGTAAGAGGACATATGGAAGTTACTACCAGCTAGAAAATTTGCTAGCTGATGATTGAGCTCATCTGCAATAGTCTCTACCCAGTATATATATTTTTCCCCTTCGAGGGTGACCTAAATATAGAAGTACATCTAGTCATGCCAATAGTATACATGTTGATTCCCTTTGATTCTATTCAGCATTATGACTAGGTCACCTACTTTGGGCTTAAAATGATCTACAGTGAGCGGCTTTGCAAGCTGGGAACCTCCCTTTTGAGCTTTGAGAAACTAGTACTAAGCTATTTCATTTCAGTATACTTGTCTCTTGGTGGCAAAACCTGACTAAGATGAGGGGATATTCCACGCTTCATACAGGTCTCTTTTTGGAATCCCTAATGACTTCAAGACAACATCTCTGCTTATAAAAACTAGTGGACTCCCATCAACTTTCTTGATACATTTTTGTTTAAAACTATACCTTTTAGCACATTCGATAATCAATTCCCAACATAGGCCTACTATGGGAAAAATGGTTGCATCAGCTAAACCACTCAGGACGGCCTTTTCTAACATAGAACCTAGACTGGGTTCTTTAATTTTGGTCATAAGGTCCTCTAAGGCTCCTATTTTAATCAAGGTGTGTTCACAATCGGATAGGGAGCAGATTAAAGGAGAGGTATTTCTAAAATTCAGAGCTGGGTTCTTCATTTTAGGATCTCAAGGCAAGAAAAACAATAAGGAATGTAGCAACTTGAAAGGAAAACAACCTTGACAAATGAAAGAGCTTTAACTGAAACAATGGAGGCCTGCAGAGAAACTCACCTAGTTTTTATGCGATGAACTAGGCTCTGAGATGAGGAGAGGATACCTTCTTCCATGATGACTGCATGAGATCTTTTTAGCATTATGAATAAAATAGTCTGAACTTGTGAGTTTATCTTTAAAAAGTTTACAAAATCCCAAGAGATTCACAATAATGGTTGATTAATGTCGCACAAGGTTCAATTAATGATTATTTGATAACTCGCACCACCTTAAGCATTAATCACTATACTTTTCCTGATTGAAGTGACACCTAAGTGTTATTTTGATTAAATGCAACAACTTTTCCACTTGTGGGAGGCATGATCAGCTGCCAGTTGTCACTTATGTCAAATCACCATTTTGCTTCTTCACAACTTATGGGCACATGTCGAACCTTGAACCCTAAACTACAAGCTTTCATGGTTCAAGTTCAACGATAAAAATGGAAAGACTATCCTTTGGCATAATTAAACAAAATAAAGAAAAATAAAAATGACAAAGAAGAAAATAAAAAGAGCACTTTGCAAGAGGGGAATATTCATTGAACTTTGAATCTTGAACTAGGAGAGTTCAAGGTTCAAGATTCATTGGGTGAGTGCAGGCTGCAAAGGTGAAAAGTCGCTAAGCTTGCAAATAAAGGGAAAATCATACCAAAGGATGTTATTAAACATTTAATCTTGAACTACGAGAGTTCAAGGTTCAAGTTGAACTGACAGGGTGTGTCTGCAAAAGGTTAAAACTTTTAAAAGAACAACACCTTATAAAAATTATAGGGGTTATTTTTGGAAAATAGAGCCTGTAGAATTTGGACAAAAACTATTGATAACAATGGCTCTGATTGGGGACAAGACCTCGTGAGGGTGAAGGATGAACCTTTTAGCTTTGGTTTCGTAGACCAGGAAAAAATTAAAATAGAAAAGAAAGGGAACAAGCCAAAAAGGAAAGACAGAAAGTAGCACAGCAAAAAGGTATGTACAGGGAATAGGACTAAACCCGCTTAGAGTTTATACAACTTGAAGTCCTGACCATTAAAGGTCACGGGAAAAATAGTACCATCCAAATGTTCCAATTTCAAAGAATTACCTACAAGTACTTTACTGATGATGAACGGGCCCTTCCAAAGTGAATCAAACTTTCCATGAGCACCCTTGGGTTCTCGTCTCTTGTCCCATAATAGCACTTGATCTCCCTCCATAAAATTCCATGGTCTGGCCTTCTAATCAAAAATTTTATTGACCCAAGCTTGATGTGAGGCTATTTGACTTACCCTTTCTTCTCTTTCTTCCTATATTTTATTGAGATACAAAGTTTGTTTCTCAAGGGCATCCTGGTAAACCTGATCTTCAATTGTTTTGTACAGCTTCATAGTAGCTAACTCCAGAGGTAATGAAAGTTGAGCCTCAATTCCATAAACGAATTCAAAGGGTGACATGCCAATTTCTCTTTTTGGAGATGTTCGATCAGCCCAAAGAGCTTCAAATAGTTTCTTATGTCAATCCTTAGCATTGTCACATACCAACTTTGTCATTATTCTGATCAAGTTCTTATTACTTGATTCTGCCTATCCATTTCCCTATGGATAATAGTCAGATGCATGGGATAGATAGATACCATGATCATAGAAGAATAACTTTAATTCATGAGAAGTGAAATTGGTAGCATTGTCTGTAACCAATTTGGTGGGAACTCCAAACCTAACCAAAATGTAATTTTTAACAAACTCACACACAACCTCAGATGTGGTCTTCTTAACTGGGACCGCCTCCACCCATTTTGTAAAATAGTCCATTGCGGTAAGAATTTGGGTGTGTCCAGCACTAGAGGGAGGGTTGATTGGTTTGATGAAATCTAGACCCCATTGCTCAAAAGGTTCTTCTATGACCACTGGTCTTAAAGGGAGAGCTGCTAACTATGGCTTTCCACCGAATATCTTACATTTCTCACAACTTGCAACCCACTTATAAGCATCACCAAACATTCTTGGTCATTAATAACAATTCCTGAGAATCTTAAAAGTAGTTACCATGGAAGAAAAATGACCACTGCATGCCTCATTATGAAACTTTTTGACCAATTTCTCTTGCTGTTCTTTGTCAACACACCTCAAGAAGGCTCCATCTAGACCTTTTTTATATAGTATGTCATCAACAATAACATACTTTGTAGCTTTTAGTTTGAGATTCCTTCTTTCCTTGGGAGTTAAATGAGGAGGAAAATCCCCATAAGTGAGGTAGAATGCCACATCTGAAAACTAGGAATCCTACAGACTAACAAAAAGGATAGAAGGTATGTTACTATTAGGATCCTACTCAGACATAAGTTTACATAATCCCTGTCCCCTGACCAATTTTGTAGGATGAATCTCTAGGTCAAACTCCTAAATCCTTGAGATCTAGGTTGCTTGGTTGTTCATCCTGATCTCTTGTTGAGTTAGGACGTCTTTGACAGCAGAAGAGGAAACAAAAACAATTGAATGAGAGTATAGAATATAAAACTTGAAAGCTTTTACTGCTTTAACCACTACATATGCATGTTTCTTAACCAATGGATAGTTCAACTCATGCTTCTTGAGAGGTACACTCATGAAGGCAATGGGTACCTCCTCTTCCTTGTCATTTTTCTGCAATAATATCCTGGACACTATATGTTCTAAGGCATAATAGTATATTATGAAGTCTTTCTTGTAATTAGGATTTATTAGAGTGCGGGCTTCTGCTATGGATTTCTTGATGTCATCAAATGCTTTGACAGCCTTTGTGCTCCATTTAAATAGATTCCTTTCACTCATGAGACTTACCATATGCTTAGTTGTCTCAGCAAAATCTAGAACAAACCTTTTGAGGAAATTGGTTTCCCAAAGAAAGATTTTACTCCAGTTCTATTAGAAGGTAGACCAAGCTACTAAATTGCTTTAACTCTTTCTAGATCAATCTTGATCCCTTCTTTTGACACAATGTGTCCTAACAACTTTCCTTTCATGACTGCAAAGATAGACTTTTGGGGGTTTAAGAAGATACCATGTTCTCTGTGCCTCTATAGAACTGATCTTAAATCTTTTAGATGATTTCTACGCCTTTTGGAAAATACTGTAAGATCATCAAGATAAACAACTATTACCTTATTTAGTAGGTGACTAAAGGAAGAATTCATTGCACGCTGAAAAGTGGCACCCACATTTATCAAACCAAAAGGCATTATGTTGTAAGCATATGTACCCCATGGGGTAGTAAAAGCCATTTTGTGTTGATCCTGATCAGCCACCTTAATTTGGTTATAACCAGAGAAGCCATCTAGCATGGACATCATCTCTGAACCTACCACAGTCTATAGAATATGGTCCATAACAAGGAGTCCATAATTATCTTTTTAAGCTACATTGGTTCAAGTTCCTGAAATCTACGCAAATCCTGATTTCACCATTTTTCTTCCTGACAGGAACTATGTTGGCATTCCAAGTGGAATGATGAATAGGGTAGATGATACAAGCTTGAAGCATCTTTTCTACTTCCTTTTGAATTGCTTCGGAAACCTTTGGATTATAATTTCTTAATTTTTTCCTAAAAGGTGAAGTACCTGGTTTCAGAGGAATCTGGTGCTGGAACTTCCCTCCTTTGAAATTTTTCAAATCATGATAGGACCAAGCAAAGGTATCCCGATACTCCTTTAACAAATTAACAAATCTCTACTTCTCATCTGGAGTACAACATCTACCTAGATTTACACATTTAGGTTCTTCGTTCTCCCCAATGTTTATCTTCTCATAGTCACTTTGATTGGCATCTCCTTGTGGCAGAGATGGAGATTTCAGAGCATCATATCTATCAAACTGGATTTCAAGAGAAACAAGTCCCTTAGGAATGCAGTTCCCTTTTAATTGAAAGATTCCTTCATCTGTTATGCCATCTAGGGAAAACTCATCACAAGTTGATGAAGCCCTTCAAAAAAGGTAGTGCTCAAAACTTTCGCCAGCTGCAAGAATTTATCAATTTGTTTATCATCTTGAAAAACCTGCCAATGCTCAGCATTATCTGGGACTTTTGGTCTATACACCATTTCAATTTTATATGCACTTTGCTTAAAATCTGAATGTGGTACTAATAAGGAAGAAGAGACTACTGAAGAATCTTCTCGGCTATTTTGCTCTCTCGAAATAGCTTCTATGGAGAAAGCCTCAAGCTCCTCAATCTCATCCCAAACACGATTCCTATAATGTTTGAGTCTTTCATTTTTTTGTGGAATACACTCCTCTTACTTGTCTAACAACAAGTTCTGCATCTCCTCTTGCTCTGAGTACTTTGATACACTTTTTTTTTGCTTCTTCAATACCAAGCAAAAGAGACTCATATTCTGTAGTGTTGTTCATGTTGTCAAATTCTAGCTTAAAATCTCAAAGGAAGAAATCTCCTTTAGGTGATATCAATGCAACCCCTACTCCAGAACCAACAGAAGCACAGCTGCCATCAAATTCTAAAGTCCAAAGGCCATCAGACTTACTTGTTGACACTTCTTCACTCATGTTTGGTGTGGATGAGATCATATAATTTCCAAACTCTGATTCTTGGTAGAGTATCTGAGACTTGGGATCCTTAGACGGAAATACCATGTATTTTGACTTTCCCTACGGTTGTAAGACAACCCTTTTGTCTCCAACTGGAATGATTGCTTGAGACCAATCAAGCTTGATCTCTCCTCCAAGATCCCGACAAAAGGTTCTTCTCAACAACATACTGTAGCTGGCTGGAATATCAGCTACAAGAATTGTCAGTTTAATCTTCTTATTGGGGTATGTTGCAAGGGCTACTTGGGCATCTTTGATCTATCTGACTAAGGGGACTTGTTTTTCATCTAGGGTGTAGCATTGACCAAAGGTTGTAGTGAGGGGAAGATCTAGAGCTTTGGCAACTGAAGCAGGCATAATATTGTCAGATGCCCCTGAGTCTATGACAGAGTTGTTCAACTTAAAGCCATGGATAAACAAAGAAAAATAGAATGGCTCTAGTTTTAGTCCTACAGGGGGACTCTTGTCTTATGGGGAAACCTTTTCTTGTGGAGAATTTTTATCATTCGCAGCTTGAGTTTCTATAGTGGCGTGTTTTGAAAAAGAAGCATTAGTAGTCTCATTAGCATTTTTATCTGCAGGAGGTTGACCTGATTTAACATGTTTAACAAGTCTTTCCAACTCCTTTGGGTTCATTCTAAGATATTCAGCAGGAGAAACTTGAATCTTAGAACTTTCATAGAAATCGACTATATCAAAAGAGTTAGGATTACTTTTCTTTAATGATTCATCTTCTTTAGAAAAAGAGTTTTTAAAAGTTGATGACTTTTGTGAAAAGTCTTTACCTTTGTCCCAACATTGTGATGTTGATGGTGTATCATTGGCTTGAGAATTATGGTAACTTCTAGTCAACATGGTACATGTGAGGTCCTGTAAAGTTTGCAAAAAACTTCCTCCTCACTCAGAGTTAGACTCGTATTCTAAGTAATAATTTCTGGAGCTGCCAGGTAGCTGAGGACTCACTACATCATCAGGCAATTCTTCTGTCAATTCTCAGTTCACATGCATCTGCATTGATCGAATCATCTCTGGATAGGAGGTACCATCATGATCATCTGTAAGGTGGAAAGTGAACATATTAGCTCCTCTGGGAGGAGCCTCCAGTAGATTCTTATTAGTCAGGGGATAATTTGGAGATCTGTGACTAGGCCTAGCCTATTCAGGCATTCCTCTAGGAATATCTTGATACAAAGGAGGAGGATTAGAATTATTTTTAGGAATTTGTCTCTTGAGAGTAATCACATCATTTACTAATCTTTACAGCATAGGATTAGAGGATAATGTATTTTGGTTGTTTGGTACTTGGACATCCTTTCTCCACTTCCCTATAGTGATAAGATCATCTTCTAACTTGGTAGCTTGGCCCTAGGTAGTTGCCAAGTTTGCTGGTCTATTCCTCCTAAGATGGAAACTGATATCTGAGGGTATCGAATTTAGAAAGAAACACTACTAATTTTTAGGAGTAGGCCTTTTTGCTATAGGAATTTTATGAATGACCTTGTTGTACCAAGCCACATAATCTCTCATGGGCTCATGGATCTCCTTTTTCATCTGTGTGAGTTGAGCTAACAGAGAATGCTCATCATCCCCACTTTTGAAACAGCCTTCAAATGCAATTTTCATGGAATTCCAATTAGTTATGGACCCTACAAGAAGGTGTCCAAACCACTCCATCGCTCCTATTAAGGTTTGAACAAAAATTCAAACTACTATGTCTTCTTCTTGCACACCTAAAATGCCAATGGCTACATTAAAGGAATTGTAATGTTCTTCTATAGCTACTTTACCATCACTAGAAAACCTTTGAAGAACATCTTTGGCTCCCTTAGGAAGAGCATGACAAGCTGGCAAAGCTAGTGGTCCTATTGCATTACCCCATGGTTGAGCCATAATGACTGTTGGAAAAATAGTCAATAGAGGAGGGGCTTGAATACCTAACAAGGTTAAGGCTTTCCACTCGTAGGTCTTAGGAGATGAGAAAAAATATTCTTTAGGAGGAGAAGAGGGTCTACTACGAGCCTTTTCCTTGGAGGGGTGAACTCTTGTGGTTTCAAGATTTCTCAATTCTTCAAAAGTACTGTCAAAAATACCCGCCTCTTGTTGAGACCTGGTGTAAGGTCTGGACTCTAGCTTGGCAGTATTATGGTCTCTGAATTTCTCTATTAACTATTGCAGCTTCTTGAGCTATAAGAAGACCTCTCAACCATTCACCAATTTCTTCCTCTTCTTCCAACACCAACTGAACTTGCTGATATTGTTCATTACTTGTTTTTACTTTCTAGGCCAAGTTGTTTAAGTCTACAATAATGTCCTCCTAAGTGTCATGAAAGTCTAGACCAGGTTGCAAGACTGGGGGAAGTTCAACTCAACTAGGTATTCTATTAGCAGGTAATACCATAATTACACATTAAACCAAGCAAAGACACTGGCTTACTAATTCCTTCCCCAGTAGAGTCACCAAAAACTGTTAGTAAATGAATTTGTCTCTTTCAAATTTATTTATTATGCTCTATTGCCCATTATGAAACATTTAAAATTTACTAACAAATGGATTAAACCTAGGTGTTTAATCCTCTAAACTGTGGTACAGCTCCCAAAAATATTTTCAATGAATATTTTATGCCAAAGAATAATGCATTTGCTGCAAATATCAAACTTTTGACCAGAAAGTTGGTAAGGCTGAAATAGTAATTTTCACCAACATGATATAATTACTGTGCAATGATAACTAATAAAACTGAAGCTCACAGACTCCAATGAATAAACAATATATCAATTCAACACAACTTAAATTCAGATTCAAAGGAAACCATAGACATTCAATCAAGAAATTCCATTCAATTTAGAATACCCCAACAGAGGCCCACTAAAATATATAAACCAACAGATCTATAGCAATAAGTTTCTTTCATTCACTGATAAAGAAAAACTTAATTCAAGTCCTGACAGAATAAAACTTCAACTACTTTACTTAAGCGTAAAATAACTAACTAACATCCCTTTCGATAGTTTCTTCCTGGCTCTATATAGCCATTAATTACATTTATCAAAAAAATAATAATGTTTTGAAACTTCCTGATTTTTGGAAAATAACTGATTAAGCTATCCAAAAAGTACTAAAAATGGTAAACTTTAAACTGGACAGCAATGACCCAAAAAATGCAGAGAAGGTCCACTGATATTGGTTGAGCTAGATGCTTGAAATTTAGTTCTATGACAACCCAGGTGCACTTGCCTACTTCCACTCCTCCTGAGCCAATGATGCACTGATAACAGTTGCATGATACGATAGACTAATGAGGGAAATTCTTTGTCCAAGAACCTTCCTATCCTTGCAGATTTGGTTCAGCTTCAACTGGTGAGACTCCAAATGGTCTATACAGACAACCAGCATAGCCTCAGTGTTGGCTATGGAAGTAAAATCTTCCATTGTGAGCTCCTTGCTATCTCTAAAAGCCATTATCCCTATTTCCAATTCCTGAGTCATCTTCTTCACACTCTTCACATCTTGAGTTTCTTCATCTATTAGAGCAATATTCAAGCATTTCATATCTTTTTGCATGGTATCAATCAAACTTTTAAGATCATTGAGTAGATGGGTTGCCCCATCACAACCATCTTTAATAATTGAATTCCTCCACTCAATGCTTTTCACGGAAACATATAGGACTTCTTAATTCAAGCCATGGATTGGTTTCTCCAGAAGGAATTTAGGCACCCCATAATTGATAATTTCCATCAGCAGATCAACTATTCTTGTCCACTTTTTCTTTTCCTTCCTCCATTTTGTCAGTTCGGCTAGCAGCTCTGAGACGACCTTTGTTACAACTCTATGAGTCTCAATCAACTAGGTGATGTAATCACCTCCATGCTTGACCATGCTCGTAACCCATTTGTTAAAAACCTCTACAACCATTTTGTTCCTTTGAATCTGCTCCAATGTTTTATGAACCTCAGGTGATCGAGGGTCAAAGGTATGAGGAACTTGGGCCAATGGGAGTGGGCTAGGCTCTTGTACTACTTGAATGAACTCTTCCAACCTCTATATAGTTGCCTTCAGTTCTTTCTTGTCTTTCTCATCCTTGAAGGTTCTGTGTAATATCTTCTATGTAGAAGATTCTAGCTACTTCGCATCTGTTGCTCTACTTCCTACTCCTAAGTCTATCTTCTCAATAGTGAAGTCTTCAACTGAAGCTTTAGAAACTTGTTTATCAAACTTAGGCACTGCCCTTTCTGCTACCCACCTTCCAATTTTCTCATCAACATCAATCATTGATTCCATCCTAATCCTCTTAGGCTTCACTGTAGCCCCTAAGCATTTACTAACCATGTCTTCTACTGGAAGGGTTATTGGTAAGACATTCCTTTTCTTGCTAGCAATAGAAGTTCCTAACTAGCTGAGGGTGGGCGATGGGGTTTGCAAAGATTCACCTGCTACAGTTATCGAAGGTTCTTCTGAATCTGGCTGGGTGCTCTTTGGGGTCATTGAGTTTTCTTTCATATTTTCTGAGCTGATTTGTTCTATCATTTGAGTATCTATAAGGTCAAGATATATGACCTCCTCTTCATTAACCATTTTTTTACTTCCTTTAACAACTCTCCTTCTCAAGTTCCTTTTCACTAGAGAAGAACCAGGAGATGCTTGTTTCACCAAGTTAGTTGAAGACTTCCTCTTATTTTTAGTACCTACAAGGGAAATAGTTTTATCAGCAGTAGCAATGGGTTTAAAATATTTTCATCTTGTGCAGCTCTTCTAGGATTATGTCTTCTCAAAACAAGGGGTTTCTTACTATTAACCCATTTCTCAATTCTCTTAATCACATTCAGAGTCTTAACTATTAGGCTCTCTCTCTCTCTTCAATTTCCCAATCTATTTTAGGGAGTGGTGTACCCCTAACTTTGGTTTCATACTACTCATCAATCAGCTCTGTACCATCATCTTCATCTATTATAGAGATGTCAACTTGAATGTTTAGAGACACAACTTGTCCTAGGGTAAACCTAGACTAGGTTCTTCTTGTCACTTCAAAATCATCTACACAACCCTCCCAATAATCTTCTATTTGAGGAATGTGTTGAAATTTAGATGGGAATCTGAAATGTTGAGTAGCGTATCTCCTGCTATCAAAATCTTTTCTGAATACAAATGTCTTCAGATTTAATTTCCTTATCTCATGCTCCAAATTTAGGGCATCTGAAGATGTTTTGCAAGTGTAATAACCTAATTCAACTGGGAAGCTAGATTTTTCTCTTCCCTTCCTTTCCTTAACCCCTTTGTGCACATATGCCAGCTGGTGAGCTATCTCTACAATGATTAAACTGTCAAAAGCATATCTAGGTAATTTGAATGGTTCTCCTTCAAAACCACCCACTCTCAAGTATGTGAATCTCCTAAACTAGATAAAGAAATTTCCATAAGAGTTGATAAAATTCTTCACCTCTTTTGACATCCTTTGTTCGGTATTTCCTTGAAGTTCATGTACCAACCTTCCAAAGAAAACTCCATTAACCTTTAGGAAACTATCAACATGGAACTCCTTTTGCAGGTGAGGGTAGTAATCATAAATTTTTATGTTTGGGAGAGGTTTCTCATAAAATAGGCCTTTCCAATCTTTGGTGCAAGCCAAAATATAAAATAAGTAAGAGGACATATGGAAGTTACTGCCAGCTAGAAAATTTACTAGTTGATGATTGAGCTCATCTGCAATAGTCTATGCCTAGTATATATATATTTTTCCCCTTTGAGGGTGACCTGAATATAGAAGTACATCCAGTCATGCCAATAGTATGCATGCTGATTCCCTTTGATTCTATTCAACATTATGACTAGGTCACCTACTTTGGGCTTAAAATGATCTACAGTGAGCGGCTTTGGGAGCTGGGAACCTCCCTTTTGAGCTTTGAGCAACTAGTACTAGGCTATTTAATTTCAGTATACCTATCTCTTGGTGGCAAAAACTGACTAAGATGAGGGGATATTCCACGCTTCATACGGGTCTCTTTTTGGAATCCCTAATGACTTCAAGACAACATCTCTTCTTATAAAAACCAGCAGACTCCCATCAACTTTCTTGATACATTTTTGTTTAAAAATATACCTTTTAGCACATTCGACAATCAGTTCTCGACACGGGGCTACTATGGGAAAAATGGCTACATCAGCTAAACCACTTAGGATGACCTTTTCTAACATAGAACCTAGACTGGGTTCTTTAATTCGGGTCATAAGGTCCTCTAAGGCTCCTGTTTTAATCAGGGTGTCTTTACAATCAGACAGGGAGCAGATTAAAGGAGAGGTATTTCTGAAATTCAGAGCTGGGTTCTTCATTTTAGGATCTCAAGGCAAGAAAAACAATGAGGAATGTAGCAACTTGAAAGGAAAACAACCTCGACAAATGAAAGAGCTTTAACTGAAAAAATGGAGGCCAGCAAAGAGACTCGCCTAGTTTTTATGCGATGAACTAGGCTCTGAGATGAGGAGAGGATACCTTCTTCCATGATGAATGCATGAGATGTTTTTAGCATTATGAATAAAACTGTCTGAACTTGTGAATTTATCTTAAAACAATTTACAAAATCTCAGGAGATTCGCAATAATGGTTGATTAATGTCCCACAAGGTTCAATTAATGATTATTTGATAACTCACACCACCTTAAGCATTAATCACTGTACCTTTCCCAATTGAAGTGACACCTAAGTGTCATTTTGATTAAATGCAACAACTTTTCCATGCGCAGGAGGCATGATCAGCCACCAGCTGTCATTTATTTCAAATCACCATTTTGCTTCTTCACAACTTACGAGCACACGTCAAACCTTGAACCCTAAACTACAAGCTTTCATGGTTCAAGGTCAACAATAAAAATGGAAGGACTATCATTTGGCATAATTAAACAAAATAAAGAAAAATGAAAATGACAAAGAAGAAAACAAAAAGAGCACTTTGCAAGAGGGGAATATTTGTTGAACTTTGAATCTTGAACTAGGAGAGTTCAAGGTTCAAGATTCATTGGGTGAGTGCGTCCTATAAAGGTGAAATCCCGCTAAGATTGAAACTAAAGGGAAAATCATACCAAAGGATGTTATTGAACATTTAATCTTGAACTACGAGAGTTCAAGGTTCAAGTTCAACCAACAGGGTGTATTTGCAAAAGGTTAAAACTTTAAAAGAACAACACCTTAGAAAAATTATAGGGGTGATTTTGGCAAAATAGAGCCTGCAGAATTTGGATGAAAACTATTGATAACAATGGCTCCAACTGGGGACGAGATCTTGTGAGGGTGAAGGATGAACCTTTTATCTTTGGTTTCACAGACCAGGAAAAAATTAAAACATAAAAGAAAGGGAACAAGCCAAAAGGGAAAGATAGAAAGAAGCACAGTCAATCCCATGTCACATTGGGTTTTTTTCCAAATTCTGGATTCTATCCTACATTTCCTAGGTCGCACCATGTTGGGTCACATGCGGTGATTTTAGTCCAAATTTAAAGTCGATCTACTAGATTGTCACATCTGGTTAAAATAGGGTCGTATCTAGTTTTAGGATTGCATCTCATGTATTATTGTGTGATGATGATAATCACCTTCATGAAATTAAGATCAAATTAGCAACAATTTTAAAGTAAATACAATGCAAATCTTTTTAAAAATGAAACTAAGATCTATAACATCTCATGGCTCTCCAGAAAGAGGTGGTAAGTGAAGCTCTCAGCTCAAATCTCCACTAGTGACACTTCTAAAATGAGAATGTATGCTGCTATGCTTCTACAATGCTTCTATGATGATGATTCTAGCTCAAATTGACAAAAGTATAAAGGAAATGCTCTTCAAATGCCTATAGTAACAATGCTTTGCAAATGAATTTCTAAGATTCTAATTGCTCTCAAAATGCTTCATATTTATAGTAAATTCCCAAGGGTAGGGGGTGGAGTGAAGTAATCATGATTTACCTTTGGTTGATTCAAATACTTTTCTTTGTTCATAAATGGGGGGACAATTTAAAGGTTTGTCTCAAAGTTTTGGACAAAAGGACAAGATTGAGTGGTTGAGATTGAAACTTTCAAATGAGTGATTGAGATTCATCCTTTTTGAGTGATTTATGTCTTTTGTCCTCAATTTTCATTGGTTGCTCCACTTTGTTGAAAGATATTAGGAATTATTAAATTCAATTAATTAATTAAATTTAGCCATGTAAGGGTAATAGGTTCATTTTGATTTTTGATTTAAACAACTATACAACTAATTGATTAAAATCAATTATGTAGTGTTTTTCACCGCTTTAAGCTTTGATTTAATTATTTAACCTCATTATTTGATTTTTCCTTTTCTTTAATTGATTTTTGTCCAACTTTATTTAATTATGTCCATTTTAATTGATTTGATCCCTTTTTTATTGAATTAATGCATTTTGATGATTTTGAGCCATTTTATTGATTTTTGCAATTTAAAAGCACTTGTCTATTTTTACGTCTACAAATGCCCCTCTTTGAATTGATGTGTGAAGAACATTGATTCAAAGATTATTTTGAGTCCTGATCACTTTTAGGTCATGATTGTTGATTCACTGATTCACTGATTGCTACCTCTGATATGATATTGATTGCTACCTCTGATACAAAAAAATTTGATGCCCCACTAATTCCAATGATGTTTGATTTCAATTTCAATTTTGATACCCTTATGCCCCCTCATAAATTAAAACATATTGATAATTTGATATGAAAAAATTGATGATGTTTGATTTCTTGAATATGTTTTCATTTCTGAAAAACTTGATGATATGCCATGATTCAAGAATGCCCTAGTTGATTTGATAGGTCAATACATAGGTCTAAGCCAATTTTCACCTCCAAAATTAGGTCAAAATAGCTTAAATAGGTTGAAAAACCTTGTTTTACTATTCATTTTTACCTTTATCTTTGGTGATTTTGCTCTGGTCCTGCGATGAATTTCGAGATGGTTGTCCCTATTCGAGAGCATCAATTCGAGATGTGTCAAAGATATGTGAGGCCACCTGACTACGGACCTCCAGTAAGTTATTTTGAACCTCTTATTTGCATTTATTGCTCATTTATTAGCATTTATTGCAATTTCCTATTTCATTGTTGCCTTTAATATGGAAAATTATGCCTAGGAAAATTTCACTGTCACCTAGGCCCTTTTATTGTCGCATCTACACTTTTCTCTCATGCATCCGTATAGTTTAATGTCACTTAAGAAACTTTCATCCTCACCTGAGAGTAGGATACTCATGTGTAGAGCTAGGTCAAAATGCCCATTTTCATATATTCTATCACATAGGAAACCCTAACAATTTGACTGTCGCCTAGGCCACATTTTGTTGTCACGTAGCATGATTTACTGTCACATAGCATGAGAACTATCACGTAACACCCAAATAATTTCACGTTACAATATTTTGTTATTGCTTAAGAGGAATGTCACCTGGGATGATTAAAATCACGCCTGCAGACTTTGAAAAAAATTTCTTCTTTTTGTTTCACACTTGTACTTAATTGTGTTTGATGAAAAATTTGATGACTTTTGATGCTTGAGTCAAATGATTAGATTAGGTTTGTTGCGTTCAACAAAACAAATGGATTAGGATATCAAGATAGTATTACCAATGAATGTGATTTTTCAATCTGATTAGGATAGGATATTGATAGGATAAATCAATTAGTGTGAAAACCGATATGATTTGATACTGTTGCTTCATTCTCAGGACACAAAGACATGAACAAATGGTACTTGGTGTGATGGCTTGATACTTTTGATAGACTTGATTGACTTGAGATAATTCCTTGATATGGTATACTGATATGATTCCTTTGCTTTGCCAATAGGCAACCTTTCCTACTCTATACATCCGGATAGTTGCTTCTTGGGTCATTGATTTGGGCCAAACGCTTACAAATGCTAAGTTCCATGTGATTGAGTTGTGTGGTTTGAGCTTCCTTCTTGACCTTCCATGGTTCCAGCTGAACCATGGTTTATTGACTGCAATGGCAAAGTGATGGCACTTCAACCACAATACATTTAATTTCCCTATGGAGAGATGATTATCATGCCTGAGGACGTGTATAGATTACTATGTATCCCATGTAGAGGAGAGATAGTCTATTATGATTCCATATATGATTCTACTATATGCCGATGAGTGTTTGGGGACAACTCTATTGATGATGATACAATCACCTAGCCTCATTTTGCTTCCTTTCCTACATTGCTAGTAGTACTCGGTGCACTGATCAATGGTTTTCTTCTTCCCGACCAGCGAGGTCATGGTTTTTCTGTTGGATGGGGTAGGATATTGGAGGATTTACTTGCTCATCCTCAATGCTTTGATTGGGGTTCATGTGTCCTTGCATAGCTCTACCATGATTTGCACAAGGTAGTCTATAGAGAGAGTGCATCCTTGTCAGCTGGTGCGGTTATTCTTCAGTTGTGGATATGGGAGCATCTTCCCATCACTAGGCTTATTTTTGACAGGGTTCAGCCTCGGTGTTTTCCATATTCTTTTCTATACACTGGGATGGTTGTGCAACATCATTTGGGTCATCTAGATTTCTAGCAGTGATAGATTGATGATCTCAATCAGGTTTTATGGAGACCATACAAGGGTTGCGAGCTATGGAGAGAGGATGATGATGATGATTTACCTTACATGTTTTCCCCTCACTGGATGATTGGTCACACTACTACTACTATTGAGCACTTCTATTTTGGTAGAGTTTCTAGATAGTATGGTCAGATACAAGATATGCCACAGGGTAAAACACTATATGCTCGGGTACAGCCAGAGAGATCTTTGTGGGGTCCTCTCATTGATTATAAATTTGCATTAGATCAGATTAGTAGTATGGCTTATTGTAGGTGGGACATGCTTTCTGGTGTGGCAGATGTAGGTATGTCTCACAATTTTCCAATTGGTGGGCTCGTAACAGGTTTACTCATTTCACTGATCCAGCAGAGCCTGTCCTGGGTCAGGGTGATGGAGGTGGTGGTGGTAGATGACAGATACAATGAGGATAGAGAGATCCTCTAGCTATTGGTCGAGTACGGGTGACAGGTGGTCATGCGAGGGATAGAGATCATGCTTGAGGTCATGATGATGCACTTGATGTACATCCTAGAGCATATAGACAGCATAGAGCTCATAGACATCAGAGACAAGAGAGAAAGGCTCATGTTGATGTTGCTAGGCAGATTCTAGGTGGATTGGATCCTTTGGTTCAGTTGTAGAGAGTAGCCTTGGCTCAACAGGATGATGTTGTAGTATAGTAGGATCAGGTTCTAGCACAACAGGTACCTACACAAGATCAATAGCCATAGGATTAGGGATAGAGTTCACAGGATGTTCCTACCATGGGTACTATAGTATGGGAGGTTCGGGCTATGAGGATAGATATGTCTAGTGTTGTTGTGCATTTAGATTAGGTTACCGCCTTGATGTAGTAGTTTATGTCTGCTATGGTTCAGAGATAGAGTGAAGCAAGTACTTCTCAGGATCCTCCTCCACATGATGGTAGAGGTCTAGATGGATTTGGTCCTACAAGATCTTGATTGATAGATAGATTTACTCATGATTGATGTACTTGTATCACATGCCATGTTTTTTGATTGATCGGACCATTTGATGTATCACTTTGTATGACATTGTATCTTAATATACTGAGTTGATGGATCATTAATGAACACTTTTTTGATGATATATGATGATATACTCCTTGGTTATCCTTGATGAGTTGTTTATGAGATTATCTTTTATGCAGTTGTATGATGTGTTATGCATTTACTTTGATTTATGCTATGGATGTAGTTATCTTATTTTATGATATAGATACATGATGTAATGATGTATGGATTTTATGACATGATTTTTCCTATTTCTCAATGTATGGATGCAAAGTATTTTATGGAAATGCATATGTAAATGCCCATTATGTTTTTGAATGTTTTGACATATGCAATGTAATTTTGTCCTCGGCTATTTGTATGCAAATGATGTATGGATGTTTTTCTTTTTTTTTGGTATATGGATAATGACTAATGATTAATGTTATGCATGAATGCAAAAGATAATCTCATTTTCTTTTAGTTTGATAGATCAAGAGTAAGACGTTTGATTGAATCCCTCATTTCTTTTGTTTTGACTAACCAAGATTATTGATGTACCCCCTTGCCTTGGAAAATTAACCACAAACAAATGCAATTATTCTAACATGATAATGCCCTTAATCTAACATGATAATGCAATGCAATGCAACCTAAGTGTCACCAGCTTTTAGCAAAGAAATGCCATGGAGATAAATTTTCATCATTGAGCATTTTGGGACCGGAAAGCTAGTACAATCATCACTGACCATGTCATGATGATATGGATACTACTTTTTATCACTTTTTGGTAACCTCTTTTTTGAACCACGTACAACCCTCACTAGTTGGATGACCAAACTATGGGAGTCTGAATACCGGTGTCAATGGATTCAATGTTGCAAGTGGATTTTTGGTATTAAGATATGGAAAATCTAAATAGCCAAGGGATCCGTTTGCATAAACAAGCAAAGGTCAATCCATCCTCTTATGAGATAGTCCTCAATGGTTCTTTGATGACCATGACGTTAGACAAACTCTCATAAGTTGATGAATCTTCCTCAAGACAATCACTCAAAGGCAATAAAATATCATGTCTTTCTCATGGCTAATCTAGTCGAAACATCATCGAATAGCTCACAAGATGTGATAAAAGTCAGTTTCATAAAGATTATCAAAAGAAAGTTTCAAGTGTTTTGCAATGTTTCCTGATTTTCAAAAAGTATTTCCAAGCATTCTGATCTTTAAAGTGTTTTGTCAATTTTTAATCCCAAATTATAAAGTCAATGAAGGCTCAAGGATCATGTTGTAAGATCAAATACTTAGGTTTTGAACAATGATATCCATCAAAGGTTCAATAAACTTTCCACTCTTCTAAAACTCTGACAAATCTCTCTCTAACGTGACTAATTGTAGCACTTATTGAATCCATTTGGTACCAAATTTCCAATCTTCTTCTACCCCCAAGTAATAAATGTGATCATTCGACAAACTTAGGGTTGATAGGCAATGCAACAATGTGACTAAAAGGCTTTATTATGACTATGTACAAATGATGAATGCAATGGCAGTTGTACAAATGGGATGTTGGAAATGCAATATGGACATATGTGACTAGGAAAGACAAACTTAAGGGAACAAAAGACACTTGTTTACCAAGTTTTCACCTTTTGGCTCTTTTTCTCTTTTTTGCTACCAAGGCGCCTATTGCTAGGTTTTCACCAAGGCAATTTTTTTCTTTTTTCTCTTTTTTTTTATTTTTCTTTTTTTTTTCAATTTTTTTGTATTTTCTTTTTTTTTTCAATTTTTTGTATTTTTCAAGATCTCTTTGACTATGTGCAATAAATATGATGCTCATCATCTGATACTCTTTATACTCTTTTATCTCCCTCATGTGTAGAACCTTTTGAGATGAATAATGTTGATGGGTTCTTGGAGTTCCTCTCCTTCACAATCTGATAACTTATAGGTTCCTGTTCCAAATGAAGACACTATGATGAATGGGCCAAGACAATTAGCCTCCCATTTTCCTTTGTTCTCTCTTTCAACCTGAATCTTTGGGTTCTCTCTTAACACTAAGTCTCCTACCTAAAAGACTCTCGGTTTGATATGTTTATTGTAGTTTCTCAAGATTCTATTTTGATACACTTTCAGGTGCTCATAAGCTTGTGTTTGATGTTCTTCTTGCAACTCCAATTGTTAAATTCTAGCGACTCTATAGTCTTCATCGGTGATCAACCCTTGTAATGACACTCGTAAAGATGAGATTTCAACCTCTAATGGTAGAACTTCTTCGGCCCCATATCCTAATGAAAATGGTGTGGCTCCCATAGGTGTCTAAATGCTCATTGTATAGGCCCATAATGCTGGATTAATTTTCACATGCCAATCTCTTCCTAATTTATTGACCGATCTCTTCAAGATTTTCAAGATATTCTTATTCATGGCTTCGGCTTGCCCATTTCCTTGAGGGTAATAGATTGTTGAGGAATGGTGAGTGATATGAAATGTAGCACAAAGTTCATCCACATCCTTGTTTTTGAATTATTTTCCATTATCTATTATTAGGGCATGAGGAATGCCATATCTGCAAATGATGTGGTTCAAGATGAACATATAAATTTGTTTACCTATGGTCGTGATCAAAAGAACCACTTCGACCCACTTAGTGAAATAATTTGTTGCTGTTATGATGTATTTGTGACCATTTGAAGAAGATGGGTATATGACACCAATTAAATCAAACCCCCATTGATAGAAAGGCCAAGGTGTAACAAATGGGTGTAATTCCTATGCCAGTGCATGTATCATGTCACCATGATATTGACATTTGTTGCATATCCTAATAAAGTGGCAAGCATCTTTTTCTAATGTCTTCTAGAAATACCCTAAGTGAAGGATCTTCTTAGCTAGGTTTAACCCGCTTGCGGGTGACCCGCAAATGCCTTCATGAACTTCATGCAAAGCTAACTTAGACTCTTCCTCCTCTGGACACCTAAGTAATATCCCATCAAAACCCTTAAAATACAATGTTTCTAAGAGGATTATGTAACGGGCTGATTGGCATATAAAATTTCATTGTTGGGCTCGAGTTTGGTCTAAAGGTAGTACTTGGTCTTTGAGATATGTATATATAGGTCCATACCAAGGGGAGTCATGTCCACGTAATATGGAAACAATTTAGGTTTCAGGAAGGTTGACTGCCAGTTTCACCAACTCTTCCTCTAAGAACTCATACTTCTCATTTTGATCTGGTTTTTGTAACAAGGAAGCCAAGGTGGCCATGGCATCAGCTGCTCTATTTTTCTCTCTCAGAATCTGCTCAAAAGTGATCAAGGCAAAGTACTTCTTCCATCCATCAATCATGATCTTATATGGCATCAACTTTTCATCTTTAGTGTTATATTCATTATTGACTTGATTGATAATGAGTTGAGAATCTCCATATATTTGTAGCTCCATGATGTTCCACTCTAAGGCCATTTTGATGCCTATGACTAGTGCCTCATATTCAGCTATATTATTTGTGCATGGAAACAAGAGTTTACAAGACTTGCGAATGGTGTACCCTTGAGGAGTGACTAATAAAATGCTAGCCCCAGAACCTCCTTGAGTATAGGATCCATCAAAATATAACTTCCACATTTTTGCTTCTATGTTTAGAATGGTAGAATCCAAAAATTCCACTTGAATAGTTTGTGTAGAAGTCATTGGATTCTTAGCTAAGTGATCATCTATCACTTGTTCTTTTATGGATTTCTTGTCGACATACTCAATGTCGAATTCAATCAATATCATAACCCACTTTTCTATCCTACCCATTAAGGCAGTTTTACTTAGCAAATACTTGAGAGGATCAATTTTGACAATTAACTTGACCTTATGCATCAACATATAATGTCTCAATTTTTGAGATGCAAACACAACCGCTAGGCAAGCCCTTTCCATGAATGTGTAGTTAAGTTCACATTTGATTAATGTCCTACTCAAATAGTAGATAGCTCTTTCCTTTCCTTGTTCATCCTCTTGCACCAAAAGTACTCCTAGAGATCTTTCAGTAACAGATATGTATAAAAGAAATACTTTGCCCTTGATTGGTGGCATTAGGATAGGTAGATTTATCAAATAGGTCTTCAATAATGTGAAGGCTTGATCACATTCTTCATCCCACATTAACATAGTATCCTTATGTAGCAACCTTGTGAAGGAATGACATTTTTTAGCCAATTGAGAAATAAACCTTCTTATGGATTGTATTTTTCCTTTTAAGGACCTCATTTGGCCGATGTTCTTTGGTATCTCCATATCCATTATTTCTTGTACTTTCTCTGGGTCCACTTCAATTCCTTTGGCTGAAACTATATAGCCTAACAATTTTTTGGATTGGACACTAAAGGCACATTTCTTTGGGTTCAATCAACTTTGAATTGCTCTAACTGAATGAATATCTTTTTCAAAATTTGTAGGTGTTCCTCTCTTTTGTGGGACTTGGCCAATATATTGTCCACATAATCCTCTAAAAATTTATGCATCATGTCATGAAAGATAGTTGTCATGGCCCTTTGATATGTGGCTCCAGCATTTTTAAGGCCAAAGGGCATGACATTCCAACAAAAGGTGCCCTAAGGGCATATAAAGGTGGTCTTCTCTTGGTCTTCAGGTGCAATTTTTCTTTGATTATATCCGTTGAAACCATCCATTAGGGATTACATGGAATGACCCACTGTCAAGTCAACTATTGCATCAATGCTCAAAAGTGGGAAGTCATCCTTAGGACAAGCAAGATTTAGGTCTCGAAAATCCATGCATACTCGAATGGATTTGTCATGTTTTGTGACCGATACAATGTTAGATATCCATTTAGCATAGTCTATTTCCCTTATGAATCCCACCTTCAACAATTTTTCTAATTCCACCTTGACTAAAAGAGCTATATGTGGGTGCATTTTCCTCAACTTTTGCTTAACGGGCTTAACCCCTAGTCTAACATTCAAATGATGCATTATAAAGTCAGGATCTAAGCTAGACATGTCAGCATATGACCATGCAAAATTCACTTGTTCTTGGAAAAACTTGATGAAGTCCCCTCTTTCTAGAGGTGTAAGTGATGTTGCCAAGTGTATAAATTTTGGATCCACTTCCATCCCAATGTTAACCTTTTCTGTCAACTCTATGAGTATAGGTGACCTTTCTTCCTCATGCTCTGATAGAGTTTCCAATCTCTCTTCCTTTGATGCCACAATTGGGTTTTCACCAAAGGAAATGTCTTTTATCTTTACTTTTTTGGGTTCTAATGCTGCCACATAATGGTTTTTAGCACTAGAAATTTTCTTTTTCTTATTTTTTTTCATTTTTTTCTTTTGACTAAGAGATTGGACCCCTGCTGCTTCTATCATGTTTGGTTCGAACACATTGGTGAAAGAGGGCTCAACCGCATTAAGGTATTGGTTTGCTTCTTGGTCATTTGGAAAATAAAGCAAGTCACTTGGATTAGTTTGGTCCCAATCAATAAGATGGGGATTGATCAGGGATAAGGTATCATTAGGCAAGTTTTCAGCAATTGGGTTGATGGACATGACTTTTTTTGAGGGTTTTTACATTGTATCGTTTAGGTCTATGATGTGCACTTCCTCAAGATGGTCCATAGAAGAAGGGTCAAAATCCCCTTCACTTGAGTCCTTGTTGACTTCTATGGGAAATAGCATGGGAAAATCCACAAGCATATTAAAACTAATGTTTGAATCTCCCTCCTCTGAAGGCATCCAAAATGTATCTATCCATGGCAGATTAGTAGGTGCTTGTCCTATGTTAAAACCTTGTATATTAGGCTCTTCATTGACTTGAGTTTCTTGCCTTGGGATCTTTGCATACGTATGTATTGTGACTACTTCTTTATCTTGACATGATTCATCAGATAGGGTATCCCACTCATAATCCCAGGAGTCATCACTATCTCCATTGGATTCTAAGGCATTTACTTTAGGATAAAAATCTTGCATTGGGCTAGAGCTTTCGCTTTTATATTAGTAGCCTACTCTGGATATTTCTTCTTTTGCACTCCAAGTAGGTTCAATGGGTTCTAGTAAACCTCTATTCCTTTGGCCTAAGGGTCCTCTTCCCTTGTATCCCATTTTCTACATTATCTCAAACCCTTTCCCATATTGCTCAGTTTGTATATTAACATGTTGAATTCTTTCCATGGGAGTGTTTGAGGTATCCTCTTCATCATGATAAAGCCATTGAAGGACTTCATTCTCCTCCTTGTCAAATGCTACTTTGTCACTTTCTCTTACAAATTAAGAGTTATACTTATGAGGTAAGTGTTCTTTTGATGGTTTACCATGTATTCTTGGAGATGTGGGCATGTCGAATAGGGAAACAGAGTATTCCACCACTCCTTTGGAACTTATTTTGCATTGTTTGTCAAATGCATCCATCATCTTACCCATTCTCTTGTAGTTTTCCTTTTTAGCTTCATCTTTTTCTTCTCTAGTGGGTTTGTAGGGTACTATCTCTGATTTAGGTGCTTGATCTAAACCTTCATTTGGAGTTGGACCCTCATAGCTCAGCTTTTCCTTTCCCTTGGTTGATGTCATTGAGCTAGCTTGAGGAGGGTTTGGAGTAGCATTTAATGTTATCATGGGATCATTTATTTTAGTATCTTCAATGGAGGCTCTTTGAATGATTCCTTCTCGATTATGTGGAATAAATAGCTCATGAAGGGGTTTGAGTGCATTGCAATATTGGAACAGATTTGAGTCCCCTCCAATCATAATTTCTTCACCCATATATGAAAATTTGATGCATTGGTGGTATGTGGATGGGACTGCTTGCATCTCGTGAATCCATGGTCTCCCCAACAAAATATCATAAGTTAACTTCATGTCCAATACTTGACAATTGGTGTCCTTCTGGACAGATCCCACTTGGATGGGCAATATGATCATGCCTTTAGAGGCCCTTTTAGCTTCATCATAAGCCTTTATGGTGATTCTTTTTGTAGGGTCAGTGCAAGACTCGGACAACCCTAAGGATTTAACAAGACTTAATGTGCAAATATTAATCCTAGCTCCTCCATCAATGAGAGCTCTTTTGACTCTATGGCATTCAATCAAGACCTCTACATGCAGTGGTAGCTTTTGGGGATGAGTAATAGACATGGCATCTTGGTCAGAGAATGACAAGCAATGAGGTGCAATGAGATGACCTACCATGTTTTGGAACTTCCCCTCTTCTAAGTTAGTAGGAACATTCATCTCTACTAGAGCTTTTTCTAAAATTTCCTTATGGTTAGGGGATAGCTTCAATAGCTCCAAGATAGAGATTTGCATTGGAGTTCTTTGTAGCTAATCTACCAAGCTATACGATTTTCTATTGTAGAAGATTGCTTGATCACAATGTCAGATTGTGGAGTGCTAATAATTTTAGGAGCAACCCCTTGTAGGGTAATCCTCGAATTATGCCCTCTAGTAATAACATTTGATGTCTCTTTTTGGGGTTGTTCCTTGATTATTATAGCATTCACAATGTTATCATAAGGTGGCACAAAGTTAATGTTATTTCTTCTTTGTTTCTTGCCATTAGATGACTCACCTTTGTCATGTTTATAGAAGGGTTGTTTGAACGTCGTATGGTCTTCATTTCTTTGAGGTCCATCAATGGTGATCATGCCATCATCGATTAAGTCTTGCACTAAATTCTTTAGCTGTAAGCATTCATTTTTCATGTGCCCTCAAATTTTGTGGTACTCAAAAGGTTATTAGCACTCCACCAACTAGGCTTGTTGTGTGGCTCATAAGGTTGAATGCTAGGTAGAGTAATGATATTGTTAGCTATGAGGGTCTTTAGTGCCTTTTCGAGGGGTTCACCCAAGGGTGTGAAGTTCCTTTGAGGAGTTGGCACCAAGAACTTATCAAACTTATTACTCCTTGGATTATTTCCTTGGTTGCCACTATTAGCATTGTTGTTGGAAGATGCATTGGAGGTCTAGTTTGCATTATTCACCTGGTCAAGTGTTCTTGTAAGGGAAAATGGAGTCACCTTCAAGTTTCTAGAGTCAATGACCCCATCATTGACTATTCCCTTATTGTTGTTTTTATACCAATTATTGTTGTTGAACCAATTCTTATTTTGATTGGTGCCATTGTTGGAGTTATTATTGTTAGAGTTGTTCTAGTTATCTTTATACAATTTCAATTCTCCACTCTTAACCAACACTTCTTCTGTTGTTACTATTATACACTGACTTTGTGCCTCTGATCTCAAGCTCTTGTAGTCTTGATAACTCAGTATAACAAGGGAATCATCTCAAGGTTGTGGGACCTTTTGCTAACCAAGATGAGACCTCCAGGTTCTAGGCTGGTTCCTCTTGGATAGTCACCCAGATTTGCTCTTAACATGAAATGTAAACTCTTTGAGGGAAAGGGATAGAAGGAGTGCATGAAAGGAAATGACTGAAAGCAAATCTACCTACTAGGTGATGCACCGAACTTGGGTTTGGATCTCAATTCAGAGGGATGAAACCAATGAAGGAATCAGGTCCAAGAGATTACAACTTACTAAATAGGCTTGCATAAGTATTTCATAGGAGGGTGTGAACAAGGGACTCAACCTATGACCTGCAAACAAACATCCTTTTCTGTGACTAGGTGTAGGAATGAGACAAGGCTACTAGGGGCTGTAGTATACCCACAGAACACCTAAATCAGATCAGACATAGGAAACACACAAAATTGCAGAAAGCAAGAGGAATCAGGAAACCTGAGATATCATTGAAATCATTCATAAACTTTGATTCAATAAGAGATAATGCAAACAGGGAAGCACAAGGACATGAAGGATTGTCACAAACTGCCTCTGCAATACTTGTATTATCAATGGGAATCTACAAAATGTGGAAAACTAGAGGGCAAGAAGATATGCCATAGATAGTTCTCCAAGGAAAGACTTTCCCTTTTTACAAAATGGCAATTCTGAGCACTACTGGCTCAAAAAAACAATATATACATCACTCAACTACACGCAAGCAAGAGTCTCAAAACTAACCAGGGTTACCAGATTTACAATTTAATAATAAACCTTGGCAGTCAAAAACTGATCATAAATGTTCATCTTCAAAATATCTCAACGGATCAGATATTCTTTTCCTATGTGTCCACTTCTGAATTGATCAACAAATTTGATCCATCTACCTCTCTGCAAGCTGGACCCTGTCATGAATGTTCAAATCCGATCAGATCCTTGAAAGGACTCAAAATAGTGCCCAAAAGATCTCTGCAAACATTCCCAGCTATAATTACCTTTGGAAACATTAATTTTAGCTACCCGCACTTGCAAACATTTCCCTCAAAAGAAAGCTCATGAAAAACAAGTCGCACTACATTAAAAATTTCACTGGTCGCATGATTGGATGAGCTAAAAAAGCCTCATGTGATCATGTGACAAGCTCCTTAGAAATTGCCACTGCTTTGCTACAAATGTCATTGGATTCGCAAGATGTCACATTTGTCAAATTTTGCCACGTGGCCCAACAGGAGCCGAACACACAGCTGGACCCACGACCACACTGCCTTAAAAAAGTTAGCAGTCGCATGATCACATGAGCCCAAAAGGCTTCATGCAATCATGCGACACCCCTTTGAAAACTCTCGCTCTTCCACGCAAGATAACTCAGCCCCGCAGGACCGCATTGCAAACTTAACCCTGGCTACACCTTGGGTTCCAAATTCCCCTTGTTGTTGAACTGCTTGTTTCCTTCGCTGACCCCGGTTAAGTCTGGCGACCGTGAGATACCTTTTAGTCACTGAGTCACTAGATATATCCTAACCCTAGGCCCATCTACCATGCAAGACACCTTGGGTCTATTCATTACACTGCAAACTTAACCCTAGTCTCACCTTCTCTTTAGTCACCAATTCATTTGATTTTTTCTCAACCCCATGTTCCTCTTAGCGACCACACATAATCCCTCAACCGTGCATCCACAAACTGAGATTCCCATCAGACGGTGGTGCAAGATCTCATGGGTTCAGAATATTCTTTGAGATTTTGTGCTAGCCGCTCATCTCTTTCTATCCTTCTGCAAACCACAAGCTCCATCGGTGCAGCTAACAGTTTGTCGCATGTTCGCATAGCCTAAAAAAGGGTTATGCAATCATGCAATAGACCACTAGCGGTGCATTGAAAAACCATCAACTAGGCCCACTGACACCACTTGGCATTTTGTTATTTGTTCTGACCACCTTGTCAGCAACACCTTGGCAACCCCTAGCATCAGACCCACAGCAACACTGCCTGCAAGCATGCTAACCACTGACGGTTTGTCGCATGGTCGCATGGGCTCGAAAGAGCCCATGTGATCATGTGACTAACTGCATGAGGCTAGCCAGTGACCACCATGGCTACCACCGAAACTAGGACACATCACCACCCACCGAAGCCCCTACAGACTGCCTGTCACATGGTCGCATGCGGTCAAGGGGCCACATGCGATCATGTGACGAACCACATGATGCTTTCCCCACTAACTGCTGGATGAACCTCTTTGACCACCGATGTTGGAGATACCACATCAACATTTGTCATATGATCTCATGGGATCGGTAGATCCCATGCGATCATGCAACAACCATCAGATCTTTGCTACATGGGCATGGTCTTCTACACTGGGACCCACTCGTTGGAGTTGCACGCTTAGGGCCGAAAACATAGAAGGTGTCAAAAATATAGAGGGTTTTCGAGCCAGGGTCAAAAACACATCAAATTTTTAGAGCGGAGAGGTCGAAAACACACCAAATTTTTAGACCAAAAGGCAGAAACATCCCGAGCCTACAGAGAGGAGGTCAAAAACACACTGGGTTTTCGACACTTGAGCAAAAGACACACTAGACTCTTGACACTAAAGGTTAGAAAACACAAAGAGCTTCGACACTTGAGCATTTCTTTTGGAAAATAGGAACCGTGGCCAAAAATGAATGACAGGGAAATTTTGGGCAATATTTTGGCGACCTCTTTGGGATGTCAGCTTGCTAGACATAGACCAGTTGCCTTGACTCAATCCATTGGGCATGGGGTCATTTCTTTTAAGCATAAAAACTTTCAGACATAAAAATTGAACTGGGAAGGCAAACCTGTACACAAGAACTTCTTGGAAAATAGGAAACTACTCTAGAAAACAGGGGAAAGAAAAATAGGGAAACCTATCCTAACCTAAACTAACTAGTGCAGAGACCTGGTTAAACAAAGCCATTCACTGGCATGTTGAAGTAGCTACCCTTCCTCAATAAGACATTTTACATTGAACACATGAAGATAGCTACAAGGATATGAGGCATATGAAAATTTAGCAAATGAAGATATGCTGCCTCTGCAAAAACAAGATCAAGTTCACTCACCTCAAAAGGATCAAATGGAGGTGTCTCAGTGAACTCCTTCTGGGCCAAGTATCTGATGGGGCAACCTCTTGAAAGTCTGAAGGTAGGACTTTCATTGCTGGTTTCTCCTTTAACTTCATTGTTTCCCTCCATAATAGATAGCCATGACAACTCCTCATCTACAGCCAGGGGACTATCATCTTCTTCCTTTAAACCAGCCAAGAGCTCATCAAAGTTGTCAATGTCTTGAAGATTTGGAACTGATTCCAAATCCTGCTCATGTAGTAGCTCCTTGTGAAAAGGGAAATCCAAGACCAAGCCCTCTTCAATAGGCATATGACCTTGAACCTCCACTCCAAGGAATAGGGGTTCAACATCCAATTTGTTACAAAAAACCTCTATGATATTGGAAAAATCATACTCTTCTTCAAGGCTTTTGTCTATGTCCTTTTCTTGGAAAGACTCTCTCATGGCTTCATCATTCTACTCCATAAAACAAGGCAGCTCACCCAACAAGCACATGACATCCATCATGGAATCAACCTCGTGTTGATGATGGACCTGCTATTCTAATTGACCTTCAGCCATAGGTAATGGCATGGTCTCTTCTTCATCATCAACAAAGAGGGGAAGCTCATCAAGCAAACTAACCAAGAGCTCAGGCTGAGCATCAATGTCCACCTCCCCATCTTGCTGCTTCATTTCACCACAGTCATCATTCTATGCTGATACCTCAAATTTCTTCTCCTCCTTATCACATGAAAGCTCATTCACCAGTCCTTGCTCAGACACCAGACTAGTGTCCTTACAAAGGCTAGGCATCAGATAGCCAGGAGGCAGAGTCCATTATGGTATCCATATCACTTCATCATCCTAAGAAACCAGAGGGGCCTCTTGGGATGAAAATCTTTCTTGAATGGGCTGCTCTTGCAAGGTGGACTGAACCTCAAGCACAAGCTCTTGAACAGAATTTTTTACCTTAAAACTTGGGATGTGAAACTAAGGGGGAGAGGGGGGAGACAAAGAAGGCATAGCAGCTTTAAAGCTTGGAAATGAATGCTTAGCAAGCTCCTTATGTGTAGGTTCTTGAGACAAATGGGCCCTCCAGCTTGGAATCTTGGGCCTAGGAGCCTCCTATTGAGCAATCAGTGATCTTAACCTTGCTGTCTCAATGTCAGCTTGGCATCTAATCTCTTCTTGAAACTCTCCTACTTGCTGCCCATCAACAAGAACCTCTATCATTTGGTAAGGAGTTGCCCCTTGCTCATAATTTTGAGCCTCCTTCTCTCTCTGCTCCCTGAGCTTAGATACTTGTTTGACTAAATCAAGCAACAGACTCTTTGCCTCTTGCATCTCCTTGAAGTCTAAGCTTAGAGTCTGCATCTGCTACAGAATAGGCTAAGAAGCATGATGGAAAAGCTAGCCTTGCATTTTCTATTGTGCCTCTTGTGCCCATGATCCACCTTTCTTGAGAGCCCGCTCATAACTTTGCACAAGGGCAAACTCATTTGGGGCATACTGGATATACTGATACCCTTGAGAAGTATAATAGCTTGGGGTAAAAGGAAGCTTTGGGTGGCTTTGGTAAGGCTAAAAACTAGCCGGTTGAGCATTATTCTCACAATAAGGTGGTGAGTAACCTGACTGTCCATAGTAACTTGACATGTCTACTCGTGCAATCAGCTGGAACTTGAATATGAAGATTGAAAACATACCAGCATCTGATCTTTGAAACCAGTAGACCTTCTAGAGTCGCCAGATATGCAGCAAAATGACCTCTTCTAGGCCTGTAGCATGCTACCAGCATATCGCAGATAGCATACCTTGAACATGAATCTGAACTTCAGTTCCACCGGGCATGCCAGAAATGTTATACACTGAATTTGCACCTCTGATCTCAAGCTCTCATAGTCTTGATAACTCAGTATAACAAGGGAATCATCTCAAGGTTGTGGGACCTTTTGCTAACTGAGATGAGACCTCCAAGTTCTAGGTTGGTTCCTCTTGGATAGTCACCCAGATTTGCTCTTAACATGAAATGTAAACTCTTTGAGGGAAAGGGATAGAAGGAGTGCATGAAAGGAAATGACTGAAAGCAAATCTACCTACTAGGTGATGCACCGAACTTGGGTTTGGATCTCAGTACAGAGGGATCAAACCAATGAATGAATCAGGTCCAAGAGATTACAACTTACTGAATAAGCTTGCATAAGTATTTCATAGGAGGGTGTGAACAGGGGACTCAACCTATGACCTGCAAACAAACATCCTTTTCTATGACTAGGTGTAGGAATGAGACAAGGCTGCTAGGGGCTGTAGTATACCCACAAAACACCTAAATCATATCAGACACAGGAAACACACAAAATTGTAGAAAGCAAGAGAAATCAGGAAACCTGAGATATCATTGAAATCATTCATAAACTTTGATTCAATAAGAGATAATGCAAACAAGGAAGCACAAGGACATGAAGGATTGTCACAAACTACCTCTACAATACTTGTATTATAAATGGGAATCTAAAAATGTGGAAAACTAGAGGGCAAGAAGATATGCCATAGATATTTTTCCAAGGAAAGACTTTCCCTTTTTACAAAATGGCAATTCTGAGCACTACTGGCTCAAAAAAACAATATATACATCACTCAACTGCACGCAGGCAGGAGTCTCAAAACTAACCAGGGTTACCAGATTTACAATTTAATAATAAACCTTGGTAGTCAAAAACTGTTCATAAATGTTCATCTTCAAAATATCTCAACGGATCAGATATTCTTTTCCTGCATGTCCACTTCTAAATTGATCAACAACTTTGATCCATCTACCTCTCTGCAAGCTGGACCCTATCATGAATGTTCAAATCCGATCAGATCCTTGAAAGGACTCAAAATAGTTCCCAAAAGATCTCTGCAAACATTCCCAACTATAATTTCCTTTGGAAACATTAATTTTAGCTACCCACACTTGCAAAGATTTCCCTCAGAAGAAAGCTCATGAAAAACAAGTCGCACTGCATTAAAAATATCACAGGTCACATGATCGCATGAGCTAAAAAATCCTCATGCGATCATGCGACAAGCTCCTTAGAAATTGCCACTGCTTTGCTACAAATGTCCTTGGATTCACAAGATGTCACATTTGTCAAATTTTTCCACGTGGCCCAATAGGAGCTGAACACACGGCTGGACCCATGACCACACTACCTTAAAAAAGTCAGTGGTCGCATGATCACATGAGCCCAAAAGGCTTCATGCGATCATGCAACACCCCTTTGAAAACTATCGCTCGTCCATGCAAGATAACTCGGCCCCACAAGACCGCACTGCAAACTTAACCCTGGCTGCACCTTGGGTTCCAAATTCCCCTTGTCGCTGAACCGCTTGTTTCCTTCACTGACCCCGATTAAGTCTAGTGACCGTGACATACCTTTTAGTCGCTAAGTCACTAGATATATCCTAACCCTGGGCCCACCTGCCATGCAAGACACCTCGGGTCTATTCATTACACTACAAACTTAACCCTGGTCTCACCTTCTCTTTAGTTCCCAAGTCGTTTGATCTTTTCTCAACCCCGGGTTCCTCTTAGCGACCATGCGCAATCCCTCAACTATGCATTCACAGACTAAGATTCCCATCGGATGGCGGGTGCAAGATCTCATGGGGTCGGAATATTCTTTGAGATTTTGTGCTAGCTGCTCATCTCTTTCTATCCTTCTACAAACCGCAAGCTCCATCGGTGTGGCTAACGGTTTTTTGCATGTTCACATAGCCTAAAAAAGGGCTATGCGATCATGCGATAGACTGCTAGAGGTGCATTGAAAAACCATCAACTGGGCCCACTGACGCCACTTGGCATTCTATTATTTGTTCTGACCGCCTTGTCAGCAACACCTTGGCAACCCCTGGCATCGAACCCACAGTAACACCACCCGCAAGCATGCTAACCACTGATGATTTGTCGCATGGTCGCATGGGCTCGGAAGAGCCCATGCGATCATGCGACTAACTGCATGATGCTAGCCACTGACTGCCACCACTACCACTGAAAATGGGACACATCACCACCCACTGAAGCCCCTATAGACCGCCTATCGCATGGTCACATGCGGTCAAGGGGCCGCATGCGATCATGCAACCAACCGCATGATTCTTTCCCCACTAACCGTTGGACGAACCTCTTTGACCACCAATGTTGGAGATACCGCATGAATGATTGTCGTATGATCTAATGGGATTGGGAGATCCCATGTGATCATGCGACAACCATCAAATTTTTGCTACACTGGCACGGTCTTTGGCACTGGGACCCGCTCGTTAGAGTTGCGTGCTTAGGGCTGAAAACATAGAAGGTGTCAAAAACATAGAGGGTTTTCGAGCCAAGGTTGAAAACACACTAAATTTTCAAAGCAGAGAGGTCGAAAACACACCAAATTTTTAGACCAAAAGGTAGAAACATCTCGAGCCTACAGAGAGGAGGTTGAAAACACACTGGGTTTTTGACACTTGAGTAGAAAACACACTGGACTCTTGACACTAAAGGGAAGAAAACATAGAGAGCTTCGACACTTGAGCATTTCTTTTGGAAAACAGGAACCGTGGCCAAAAATGAATGACAGGGAAATTTTGGGCAACAGTTACTCCATTTTCTATGAGGTCTTGGAATGTCTTGGGACATTGCATTCTCAATCAGTAGTTCATCTCGATGCTCAAACTATTAATGAATATATCCATTTTTTCCTTCTCGGCCACACTCCTAGGATACCTAGCAAATACTGTCCTCCACCTTTGTAAGAAAGTGAGGAATGCCTCTCCATCTTTTTATTTAGTATTTCATAATGTTATCATTGTGACCTCATGCTTGATGTTGTATGAGTAATGGGCCATGAATTTTGAAGCTAATTCTTCGAAGGTTTTTATGTCAGAGGGTAACGTAGAAAACCACTCCATAGCCATGCCTCCTAAGCTTCTAGGGAATAGTCTCATCAAATAGGTGGTATCGTGCATGAACTCTAAGCTCAATGCACAAAACTCCCATAAGTGATCTTGTGGATCTGACGTTCCTTCATACTTGTCATATTTGGGAAACACTACATTGATCGGGAATGGTGCCATTACTATACTTCTATCAAATGGGAATGAACATAATGCTTTGATAGAAAAGGGTTTGGGATCCACTCTTTGCTTGATTATATCTAGTTGCATTTGAAATATTTTGAACTATTTGTTCATGATGTCAATGGCACTTTCTTCAACTTCAGGTGGTCTAAGTTGATTCACATCATAATCTCATGGAAGGGTAAGACCCATTCAGGCGAGGTCCATGAAATATTTTGCTTTATCTCTTGACCTTGCCTTTTCTATGAGTCTTAAGAAATAGGGGCATTGAATGGCTTTGTCAACCTTTTCATCAGTGGCATCATCGACAATTGGTTCAGTATTAGTTATTTGGTGAGTGGTATCAATTCCTTGAATGTTTTGATCCGCCCCTCCACTATTGGTATTGCCTTGGTTATTTATGTCAATGCCCCCATTATTTGGATCACCTTGGTTATTGGGGTCGATGCCACTATTGCTTTTATTACCCAAACTACCATAGTACATCATGTTGTCTTCCACTTCCTGTTCAGGTGATTTTTGGGGTATTCTTGGAGTGGTAGACTCGTCTCCTAGGTAAGGGAGCTCTTGTCTTAAGTAAGTTCCATCCGCTTCCAGAGTTTGCTTGATGTAGTAGGATCTAGTAAAAGCAGGCATGAACAAACCACTTGGAAAACAAGAATCAATCATGCCCTTGCTCCAAATCCTTTGTAAAATTTACAAAAATTGTGTAGAATAGGATTTTTGACTGGGTTGAAGGTTGGAACAATAAGAACACGGAAAAGGGTACTCAAATATATGATCAAAATTTTCTGACCCCCCTACAAATACTCTTTGTTTTCCCTTTTAGATTTCAAGGCATCACTGATTTGAGTGTAGGTGTGACTTAATTTTTCATACACGTGAACTGGTATATTGTTAGGTGACACACTATAGGGATGCAGGCGGCACTTTCCTATTGATAGGTGACTTTCTAGTTTTATCAAGCATGTTTCAATAGTTTTTAGGCATGATTTCACTATTGCTACGCATTTTTATATAAGTCACAAGCATGACTGAACCTCTGATAGGCAGGATTATTTTTTGCACAGGCGGCACTTCTCTAACCAGGTTGTAAGATTTTGAATTTTTTAAACTTTTAAGATCAGGTCCTTTGAAATTTTCTTGTTTGAAAATTAAAAAACAATCTCAACACACACATCAATTTTTCATCATGTCCCTAAGACAATCTAATGTGTATATTCTCGATCGTTTCCACAAGTATAACACAAGAAAGAATTCCAAATAGCTTACCTAAAGTCAAATTTGGCTTTTAACATGGCTCTAAAAGGTAGTCTTGCTACTTTATCCAGGATTTATTATGGATTCCATTCAAATAGATCTTAAACTTTCATCCCCCAAGTATGTTAAGGGGTTTCCCACATGCACCAAGGTACGATTTTGCGTAATCCGTGAAGACTACTAGAGGAAATTCAAAAAATTTAAAATCCGTTTGTCACACACCCCATTAAGGATGCATGCATTTTGTTTTATAGTGGGTTGGATTCCTGCAGCAAAAGCAAGTGTATCCCACTTTGGGTTGTCCCTCTCACTGGCCTCATTAAGGCACAACTAGGGAGGCGAGCCCACTAATTCTCTATTTTAACTAGCATGGTCATATAAAGCAAGGAAAATAGAATTAAGGTTAAGCTTTTGGGAATTTAGTTCACCTAAAAGGTGAAGAGCATATCCCTAACTTTCCCTTTAGTTCCTCAACCACTCAAGAAAAAAATTTCTTTTTCAATCTCTTAACAAAGAGATTCTTAAAATTGAGGTGTTTGGTCAAATTTATTATTTTAATTAAGCTAGATTTCAATGAATGCCACAATTTAAGAAAGTGCAAGCTTGATTCGATGAATACCTTTTCCTTTGTAGCTAGCAATGGCTAGGCAGTTTTTTATAGTTTTTTCTTTTTTTCTTGCTTTTACTCACCTAGTGGTGATCGTTCCCGCTCCCTCCTCCAACAAGTTAATCCAACACAACCATTCAAAATGAGGAGAAACCAAAATCAAAAATTAATGAAGCAACCATTGTGTATGAATCTTCAGAGAACTTATTTGCAAACTTTCAAAGGAAAACTTGATTTAAGGACTCTAAATCCAATTTAAAGAGACAAATTTCATTTTATATGCTTCAACAATTGCAAGGTAATTCTGAAATATCTTATTGTCCTCCTCTTGTGTAGTCTCAAGAACAGCCTTAATGTGCTCAAAGTTCTTCTTCTTAATCTTCTTTGCTAAAGCCTTTACTTCTTGATTAAATCTATTTTCTGACTTCTGTACTTTCCTATGATTTCTCATTTACTGTTAAATCATGTAAATAGGGAGTTAGACAAATGATTTAATCAATTTAACAGTAAATATAGACAACAGGTAGCAGGTGACATTGTCCAACTAATAGGTGTGAATGAATTGTTAGCAAGCGTAACTTTGCTGATAGCAAGCGATACTTTGCAGTGACACAGGTGATACTAAAAGTTACACAGGCATGAACAATTTATCACAAAGCATGAATAGAACTTAAATTTGCAGAAAATGATTTATGCTACATGACAATTTAATAACAGTAAGCATGAATTGAAAGATTATAAGCGTGACTATTATTTAAAATGGCAAAGCAAAGGGTAAAGATAGGCGATAACAGATTGCAGTAAAGCGATACCTCCTGAGTCACAGGAGTGACTTTAAGCACCAAAGGTTGAATGCATTAATCTCATAGGCATGAGCAAATGATCTATAGGCAAGTGTAGAGATCTCAAAATCATGTAGAATTTGCATGCCAGACGTGAATCTTCAGATAACAGGCGTCAAGACAAAGATTGTAGGCGGCAGTAAAATGACTGCAGGCGTAAACAAATATCCCGTAAGTAGGACTTCACCGATTTCTTGTAAAATATTCACGGACAATAGACAATACAAGCATGTAAATTATAATGAAAATGATAAAATGAGGCCTAGGGCCCCATGGCGGGTGCTATTTGTGTGATGATGATAATCACCTTCATGAAATTAAGATCAAATTAGCAACAATTCTAAAGTAGATACAATGCAAATCTATTTAAAAATGAAACTAAGATCCATAGCATCTCATGGCTCTCTAGAAAGAGGTGGTAAGTGAAGCTCTCAACTCAAATCCCTACTAGTGACACTTCTAAAATGAGAATGTATGCTGCTATGCTTCTACAATGCTTCTATGATGATGATTCTAGCTCAAATTGACAAAAGTATAAAGGAAATGCTCTTCAAATGCCTATAGTAACAATGCTTTGCAAATGAATTTCTAAGATTCTAATTGCTCTCAAAATGCTTCATATTTATAGTAAATTCCCAAGGGTAGGAGGTGGAGTGAAGTAATCATGATTTACCTTTGGTTGAGTCAAATACTTTTCTTTGTTCATAAATGGGGGGACAATTTAAAGGTTTGTCTCAAAGTTTTGGACAAAAGGACAAGATTGAGTGGTTGAGATTGAAACTTTCAAATGAGTGATTGAGATTCATCCTTTTTGAGTGATTTATGTCTTTTTGTCCTCAATTTTCATTGGTTGCTCCACTTTGTTGAAAGATATTAGGAATTATTAAATTCAATTAATTAATGAAATTTAGCCATTTAAGGGTAATAGGTCCATTTTGATTTTTTATTTAAACAACTATACAACTAATTGATTAAAATCAATTATGTAGTGTTTTTCACCCCTTTAAGCTTTGATTTAATTATTTAACATCATTATTTGATTTTTCTTTTGCTTTAATTGATTTTTGTCTAACTTTATTTAATTATTTCTATTTTAATTGATTTGATCCTTTTTTTATTAAATTAATGCATTTTGATGATTTTGAGCCATTTTATTGATTTTTGCAATTTAAAAGCACTTGTCCATTTTTACGTGTCTACAATTATAAATCGCATCATGTATGCAAAGTGTCGTATATAGTTAGGTTGTCGCATCCCATGTATCTCGAATCGTATCCGGGTCTAGGCTCACATTTGGTTTTGTTTGAAATTTTAGTCAACTTTGCTTGTTTGCCTGATCTTTTTAAGCAATTTCACTTCAATTTTTTGCATCTAATGCTGACGTAGTGCCTCTTTTTACTTGTGTGCAGTTTCAATTTAATGTTGTTTCCTTTCGTTCTTTGAGGCCGAATCAGGTCTTAGATCTGTATGAGCACATGACTCTTGCTGAGCAATGAGTTATAACTATTAGAGTAATAAAGTGTTTTCTTATTAATTAAATCATGTTTGATTTAGTTATTAAGTCACTTATTACCTCTTTCTACTTAAGCTAAACTTTAGGCATATAATAATTAATTTCTTTATTAATTATTATTGTGCAACCTAGGTTTTAGGTTTTTAGGTTTTCAAATCTCCTTTTATAAGGATTGATCTCCTTTGTTTTCATAACAGATTATTCATAATTGAATTTCAACTTTTGTTTTTGCACATCAAGAATGATTTCTCCTCTCTTGTGGATCAATGCATTCAAGCCTCCATAGCTTCTTGCTTCTTCTCTCTTTCTATGATAGGTGTTTACATGCAAGTGTTCTTGGGAGCTGTGGGTTGTTACTCATCAACTCCAATATGGTATTAGAGCTACAGATCTATTTGCCCATGTCCTCTTCTTGAGAGATTTGGTCATGTTCATTAGATCTGCATTTTTAGAGGGTTTTATGTCAGATTTGGGGGAACCTCTTTTTCTAGTCATCTTGGCTTCAAATGGACCTCGCGGTTGCATTCACAGCGTCCAAGAACCCCCAGATCCATATAAAATTTATCATTTTTGGACAAAGTTGGAATACATGGCAATATTATTTTTGCAACCAGTCTTGGGACGTATTCTGAGGCACTTTGGGCCCAAACGGACCTCGCCATTGAGCTCGCAGTGCCCAAAAACACCCAGATAAATATAAGGCACATCCAATTTAGATGTCCTTGCATTTTGAGGCAAAAAAAATTTTCATATCAGGTCGTACGGCCCTGGAATGCAAATCAAGGCTAAATTGTACCACTATGGTACACAAACGAAGAAAAAATTATATTGTTTGGCATGCAAATCAAGACAAAATTTTAGTGCCTGACACACAAATCGAGGCAAAAAATAATTCTGCACACAAAGCAAGGCAAAAAAAATTGTACTACCTAGCATGCATCTCAAGGTGCACATGCACTTTTGAAAAAAAATTATGCGGCGATGGCCATTTGGCCATCAAATTTAAGCTTGTCATTTGATGATGTCAGCATGCATGAGCATCATTTGCACTATTTTTGGGCCCTCTAGCACAGTAGTTGGTATTTTGCTCATAACTTGAGCATACGGTGTCAAAATTGGGCAAACAAGATATCGTTGGAAAGATGGTTCCGAGCTTTGTCTAGATCTGGAGTCTTGAATTTTTTATTTCTCATTTTTTATGGTGTTTTTTACTGTCAAATTTAGATGTTTATTTTTGCACTCCAGGAGCTCTATCTTGCGCATCCAGACTCTGTTTTGGGCAAACGATATATCGTTGGAAAGCTTGTTTTGTAAGATTTCCAGTTCTATGAGTCTTTTTTCCATATTTTTCTCTAGGTACATTTTATTCATATTTTTTCATCTTTTTAATCTGGTGGATATCTTGGATTTTTTGGGTCCTGGGATATCTTCCCTTTGAGGGATGGCTCATCTTAGGTTGTTCTTTTGTTTTAGCAACTTTCGATCTTCTTTGAGCAGTGTATACTTCACTTTTTTTAGTATTTTTGTATGCACACGCACTGAGATAAAGTGTCATTCTATTGCATGTATGATATTTTTCACATGTTCATGCTCTATGTACTTGCACTCCATTATAAAGTGCCAGCGGGGTTTGATGTTTGCCTTTTTTTTCCATCTACTTTTGTTATGTGAGTGTTTCTCCAACGACATTAGCCTCGGGTATTTTTATTTGTGTTTGTACTCTCTTCGCACCTTCGATGTTCCCGATATCATGCAGTTCATATTGGACCATCTTTTTCAGTGTACCTAAAATTACTCCCTTGTTAGCATTATTTGGGGTTTCTACTATTGGTTCTACTACTTCCTTGGTTCATTTGTGTGAGCTATGTATTCAATATTTGATACTATGTACTAGGTGGATGTAGTGGCTGGGTACCTATGCATTCTGGTGAGATGGATCATTTACCATATGGACACTCTTTCTTTCTTATTTTTTGGATGCACTGTTTGAGCTTTGATTGATCATCTCTTCATACTTTTGGTGTTTTTATGCCATCTATATTTTCAAGTTTAGGTGTTTTCCTTTGTTTTCCTTTTGATTTGAGTAGTGTCATTTGAGGGCACTCGTGCAGATTATAGTATTGTGTATCTTTGACTTCAATTGTTTTCCTTTGTTTGCCTATTGATTTGAGTAGTGTCATTTGAGGGCACTCATGCAGATTACAATCTTCTCTACCTAGTCATATTTAAGTGGAGGATCTTAAGATCATCAGTTACTTCTTGACAGAGTTTTCAGCTTCTTGCTTCAGTGATGTTGTACATGTTCATCATTGTTCCTATTTTCTAGAACATTCCTAGTTTTGGAGGCTTCTTCAGTCCTTTAGATGAGTCTTTCTCTCTTTTTGGAGTAGAGTTTTTCCCATGTGGTTTTCTCTATTTCTTTGCTTTATAGAGACTCTCTTTTGTACTTGGGTACCTGATCAGGCCTTTGTTGTCGGGACCCATTTGCTTTCAGTATTTCTTTCTAAGTTTTTAGCTTCTCCCAAAGTTTATCTTAAAGGGGGGTGTTAGAGTAATAAAGTGTGTGCTTATTAATTAAATCATGTTTGATTTAATTATTATGTCACTTATTACCTCCTTCTACTTAAGTTAAAGTTTAGGCATATAATAATTAATTGCTTTATTAATTATTATTGTGCAACCTAGGTTTTATCATTTTAGATTTTCAAATCTCCTTTTATAAGGATTGATCTCCTTTTTTTCATAATAGATTATTCATAATTGAATTGCAACTTTTGTTTTTGCACATCAAGAATGATTTCTCCTCTCTCATTGATCAATGTGTCCAAGCCTCCATAGCTTCTTGCTTCTGCTCTCTCTTTCTATGACAGGTGTTTGCATGCAGGTGTTCTTGGGAGTTGTGGGTTGTTACTCAACTCTAATAATAACATGATGTGAACTATGGAGTTTAGCTATTTACTCGATATTCAAGTAAATTAAGGATTGTTGACTGGGCTTGCCGAGAGATGGCATTCGGAGAACAACACCTTCTACCTGCCCACTGGTGAGATGATCATGATTCTAGAGGATGTCTGGAAGATTTTGCATATACCATTGATGAGTGCACAAGTTGAGTATGAGCTTGGAGCTCCTATGGCGATGGCAGATGCACAATAATTATTCCATGCTGATACCATTTCCCAGTGGTACCTTTCTTGGGACCACTTGGTAGCTCACTATGAGTGATTATCAGTATTCCTTGTAGGATTGATTGGTGGTTTGATGATGCCCGAATGTGGTCAACACAAAATCATGTGTAGTTGGTCACACATGATTGAGGAGATGATCTAATTACTATGCCAATTTTCCTGGGGTAGCTACATCTTAGCTCATATGTACAAAGAGCAACATGATATTGTATATCAGCATTCACAGACCATGACTATTGGGATACTATTTTTGTATATCTATGTTTGGGAGAACATCCCAATTACATCGCCCATAGTGGATTGATAGAGGGATTCAGAGCTCCCTTATATCTATATGTATTCTGATATGCTTCAGCAACCCCACTTGGTAAAGATGGACTATTGGTGTCACATGCCTGATAACATTATTGATGTTATATGGTAGCCATACTTAGATTGTGAGGAGCAGAGGTCTAACATTCAGTAGATTCCATATTTCTTCTAGTCATGATATCTCATTGGTCGAACTAGGTACATATTTGAGAGGTTTATTATCACTCAATTTATGTGATAGTATGGTCATATTTAGGTCATGCCTCAGGAGATAGTTGTGTATGCCTATATCAAGGATGAGGAGGTACAGTGGGGATCTCGGCTCATCTATGAGATAGCTTTGCATGAGATTTATTAGAAGGTTCCACTAGCTTAGGATTATCTTCTTGAGGTTCCTGATGGTGGGATCACTAATGGATTCCATGCACATTATTCACAACATCCTTTCCCATGGGTCACTTCTCCTAATGAGATCACTCCTCACCTTGAGGATGCGTTAGATTATGATCATGTCGATGATGGTCCTAGCTCAGGTTCTACTGTTAGAGGTAGAGACAAGGGCAGAGGCATAGGTTGCGATAGAGATGGTTCCCGAGGAGGAGGAGGAGCTAGTGGTGGTGATGGACAAGGAGATGGAGGAGGTGGAGATGGAGGATGTGGAGATGATGGAAGAGGTGGAGGTGGAGAGAGACGATGGGAACCTAGCGGTGATGTTTGTCAGTAGAGTCACCAAAGGATACTCAGGGTACACCCCCTTAGTATGATATAGGTCCTCTTTTACATAGGGATTAGCATGTGCAATAGCAGAGAATGCTAGGGGGTAGTAGTGGTGGTAGAGATGGTCAACAACCTCCTAGAGATCCTCCTGCAGGTGGTTCTGATGTGGATCCCCTTTCACAGTGCGAGTAGGATAGAGAAGCCTTGTGCCTCAAGGTTGCTACACTGAGAGCTCATTTGGTAAAGAGGGACACGTAGCTAGATGATATCAGGGGTGATAGGGATTAGCAGCTGGTAGTTCTAAGAGTAGAAAGGGACAAGTTCACTCATACAGCCACCCATCAGGGATAGAGGGCCACATACTATTTTGCATTATATTATGTTGTTGTACCTACTGCGCAGAGAGCCTCTCTATATTCCACCATTACACAACAATCCAAGGGTGCTATGCCTCCACCCATTCTTGGCCGAGAAAATATTCCTCCTCCTGACCCACCTCGAGAGGATGAGGGCAGGAGACAGATCTGATATTTTTGTATACTTCATATTTTGTATCTCACATACATTTGTACCTTATTTATGTATTGTGTACCATTTTTTATCGATGTACATTGTGACATATTTTGGACTTTTATATATTGATACACTGTTACTTTGGCTCACTGATGCTCTGATACTCTTTATACCATGCTTCGCTAATATTGTGATACTTTGATACTCTTCTAATATTAATAACTCATTGATATGATGTTGACTCAATATCTCATTTATGTTGCTTATATGTGATGTTCTTTGATTTCTGCACATGTGTTATTGTAATCACCTAAAAAATGGACAAAGACAATTTAATGATAATTAAAAGAAAATCAAGTGAAATCAAAGCAAAGCAAGGAAATAATTGAATTAATTAAATCACAGTGCACAATCAACCAATCAAAATTAAAATCAAGTCTTAATTCAATATCAATCAAAATTGAGAGCATTTTAATCAAGTGCAATCAAAATACAATTAATTCAATTAATTGTATAGTCTTGGATTAAATTAAATTCAACCTATTCAAGGGGTACATGGCTAAAATAAATCAATTAAATTAATTAATAAAAATCAATTACTCTCAACAACCCAAAAGGAGAGAAAATCAATCAACCAATGAGATTAAAGGAAAGGCATTCACATGGATCAAGCCAAATTGAATCTCAATCACTCAAAGTGAGAGAGAATCTTAGCCATCCATCTTGTCTACTTGTCCCAAGCTTTGAGGACACAAACTTTGCTTTGTCTTCAAAGGGTGGAACCAAAGACTTAACCCTAACTCAACCATGATCAAACACAACTACACCCCCTCACATTGGGAAAATCTATAAAAGGAAGGCTAAAATTCTTCATAATTCATCAACCACCTATCTGAGAATTGCATCAAACCTCTTGTAATTTGAGTTTAGAAGAGCATTTAAGAGCATTTTAGCATTTATATTGATAATTGTTAGCTTTAGCATTATTTATTTCAATCAATTCTCATTCTAGAACTGTCATTAGTGAGAGCTTGCTGAGAGCTTACTTCATTAACATTCTAGTTAGAGAGCCATAGGATGCTGAATTAGTCATTGATATTAGCTAATAGTTGCTCAATTGTGGTTGTAATTTAGTTACTGTTTCATTTATTGTTGATGATTAACATTAATTCTATGAAGATACATTTAGTTGTATACAAAATGGCACCCACCATGGGGCAGTAAGCCTCATTTCATCAAATTTAGCATTTGGATCATTCTTGTATGCTTTTATTTGCTATTTTCTGTGTTTAATTTGTAGGAATTAGGTTAATTGTCACCTATAGAACATTCAGTCATGCATGCAAGCATTCAGATCACGCTTGTGAGCACTGTATCGATCCCTGTTTGGTGATTACTCACACCTGGTTGATACTTCTACTTTTGTCTTAAATTTTCTCCTGTCGCCTAGAAGAAAAGCATTCATGCATCTAAGACAAAGTGTCATTGCGTTTACGTCATCAAGTCACACCTACCAGCTAAGAAGTGTCACGGATCGACAATTTGTTATTTCCTTTCAGAAAGCTTTGATCCGCAATTGATCTAATCAATCACGCTTACGCTCTTTCAGCTTACGCTTTACATTAATTCATTATCACTTTGAGTTAATTCATTGTCACTTTGGAAAATATTGTTTATGCTTTTAAATAATTTTCTTATGCTTGCTTAATTTTCTATGTCGTTCAGTACACTGTTAAGTGTCGCCTGATAGTAGTAAAGTTACGCCTATGGGAAATTTACTATCACGTATTTGTTGGACAATGTCGCTTAAATTTTTCTATCATAATTTGTTTTTAGGTTGATAAATTCATTTATCTAATTCTCTATTTTTGTGTTTTGACAATAAATGAACAAGCATCCAAAAGTACAAAAGCCAGAAGCTAGATTTAATCAAGAGGAGAAGGCACTTGCCAAGAAAATCAAAAGGGAGAACAAAGCACACATCAAAGCTGTCCTTGAGTTAACACAAGATGAAGACAATCAGGTATATCAAAAGTACCTTGCTGTAATTGAAGCTTATAAATAGAAATTTGTCTCTTTGAATTTGATCTTTAGCACTTAATTCAAATTTTTGTTTGAAAGTTTGCAATTAGAGTGCTCAAAATTCATTTTATAAATCTTTGTGTTGTCAATTTCTATGTTGGTTTCCCCTCACTTTGATTGTTAGTGTTGACTAACTTGCTAGAGGATAAGCACATTGGAAGGAGCTATTGCCAAGGTGAGTAAAAAAAATGACAAAATGCTCTCAAAAATGCCCCTAGCTTTATGCTAGCTACAAGAAAAAGGTATTCTCCTAATCAAACTTGCATTTGATCAAATTGTGGCATTTCATTTGGATATAAGCTAGAAATAAGATAGGAAATGAATTTCACACTTCAATTCTAAGAATCTCCTTGTCAAGAGATTGGGAAAGAACAAACATTTTTTTAAGTGTGTGGAACAAAGAAAGACAATAGGGATATGCTCTTCACTCTTTGAGTGAACCAAACTCCCAAACTTGTCTGCCTAAGCTCATTTCTTGTTTTTATATATATGCTAGAGCAATAGTGGGCTCGCCTCCCAAGTTTTCCTTAACGAGGCCAGTGAGAGGGACAACCCAAAGTGGGATACACTCACTTTTGCCACAGGAATCCAACCCACTCTAAAATGAAATGCATGTATCCTTAATGGGGTCATGACAAACAGATTTTAATTTTTCAACCTTCCTCTAGTAGTCCTCACAGATTGCACAAAATCATACTTTGGTGTGTGTGGGAAGCCTCCTTGGAGGATGAGAGATTGAAGTCTATTTGAACAAAATATATACTAAAACCTTGATAAAGTATCAAAGACCACCTTGTAGAGCCATGTTTACAAACCAAATTTTGTGCTAAGGTAGGTGCTTGAAGTGTTTTCTTGTGAAATACTTGTGACAACGTTCTACAGATCAAATATTTTGTGTTTAAGTGGGTAAAAGAAACAAGTGAATGTGTGGTTGTTTTGTTTGCAAATACATAAACAAGTGAGAGATATCCATTGAAAATCATCTTATATTTTTAAATCTCCTCAATAATAAAATCAATAACTCTCATATCAAGGATAAACTCCAAAATGAACCCTTTTTGGATGTCGGTTTCCATGCGGTCAAAAAAAATAGGGGATCATTACCAGGCGATAGCACTATCTTTGTAAACCCAAGGCAAGAAGTGGAGTGTCAAAGTGAGTTCAAAGATCCTAACCAAGAGGAAATTTTCATGAATCTATTTGAATCAAGAATTGAAAAGATGGGTGATATGAATTCAGCCTATCACAATATCAATAATGCCAACTATAACACTAAGGAGACACTTGAGGAAAGGGTTGATAAAGCTCCCCAAGATAATGATTTCCTAGAGGTCATGGAAAAATTAATAGACAAAGATAGGGAGAACTTCTTCCTAAGCTTAGCACAAAAAGGGGTAAAGCTGCCCTACGACTTTGACATTGACCAACTTAGGAAGGATCAACACCAAGACAATCCTATGAACATCATGACTAGGCAAATAAAGGCCTTTCAAGAAAAAATAGATACCATGAAGAAGGCAGCTGAACCTAAGGCCTTTTCCATAGAAGCTTTGTGTCATTTTCCTTTTGACAAAAGCTTAGCAATGGCATATTTTCCCTTTAATACTATCTTTCCCAAATACAATAAATACATGGGTAAAACAGACCCCCAAGATCATTTAAGGGAATTTTGTGCCCTAAGCATAGAGTTCATGCACAATGACACTTATCTAATGAGACTCTTTCCTAGAAGCTTAGGAGGGCCAGCAATGCAGTGGTTTTCAAAACTAACTCCCAAAATAAAATCTTTTGAGTTAGCCTCCAAATTCATAACCCATTACTCTTACAACATTGAGAATGAAATCACTATGCTCAAGTTATGTGATACCAAAAAAAAAGGTGGGGAGTCCTTTTTAGTATTCCTACAAAGGTGGAGGACCATTTTTGCAAGGTACCCACGAAGTATCCTGAAGAAAGAGAAGATGGAAATCTTCACCAATAACTTGACCGCTGAAATGAACTATCGATTACAACTTCAATGTCCTCCAACATTTGAGAAACTTATTGAAAATGTAATTAAGATTGAATATGTCTTGGTCAAAAGAGGTGAGATTAAATTATTTAAAGACAACAAATCCAACAACAACAATAATAGCAGCAATAATAATAATTATGTTCCTAAATATTTTAATCAAGGGGCCAACAATCACAATGATAAATCAAAATCATGGAACAAAAAAAACAATAAAAATCTTGTGAATGATGGGGTTGTGGAGTCACACAACTTGAAGTCTACCCCTTTTATTCTACCCTATGGAGCAAATTCTTCAAATAATGTCAATCAAGCAAGTAAAGCTCCATATAATTCCAATAATTATAACAACAACAATTCCAACACTTCCAATGATAAGACTTGGGATAAGTCAAAATCAAACTCCAGCTATAATAATATGAAATTCACTCCCTTGGGTGAACCTTTGGAGAATGTACTAAGAACCTTGTTGGCTAATCAAGTTATCACGCTACCCGACATATAAAATTATGAACCCGAATTTAAACCTCATTGGTGGAATGCATCTCATCATTGTGAATACCATCGAAAAAGAGGTCATCCAACCAACGTGCATGAAATTAAAGCACTTAGTGCAAGATTTGATTAATAACAACATCATCCAAATTGAAGGACCTCGAAACAATGGGGATCATATGGCCTATAAGAACCCCTTTTTGAATAATGAAAAGGGGGAGTCATCCAATACAAATCAAAACCATAAAAAGGGTAATGATAAAGTGAATTTTACCCACACTTATGACAACACCATAAATACTATAAGTGAAGAAGATCAAAGCGTAAATGTTGTTATAATAAAAGGAAAATCAAGAGAAGCAACAGCAAATGTGGTCACTAGGGGGAAAGCATCAAAAATTGGTATACCTAATAATACTCCTAAATGGTTATATCAAACCAAGCTTCCATGTCATCATCAAAACAATACAACTTGGTTGACCAATTGCAAAGAACTCCCGCTCAAATTTCTATTCTTGAGCTGCTCAAATTATCACGAATCCATAAGGATATCTTGGAAAAAGCCTTGTTGGAAACAAATGTGCCTCTAAATTTGGAGGTAGACAAGTTCCAAAACATGGTGGGGCATTTAATTGCACCTCATTACCTATCATTCTCTGAACAAGATGATATGTCTCTTAATCATCCCCAAAATTTGCCCTTACACATAGAGGTGTTGATCCACAAGCATAGGGTGAAAAGAGTCCTTATAGATGGAGGTGCTGGCCTAAATATTTGTACCCTTAGCTTGGTAAAAGCCTTAGGAGTTTCAGAGGAGGCTATTGACCCAAAGAAAAAGATAACCATAAAAGCCTATGATGATGAAGAAAGAGCGTCAAGAGGAGTCATAGTTTTGCCCATAAGAGTTGGTCCTATGAAAAAAGAGACCATATGCCAGGTATTGGATCTCAAATTGACTTATAAAATTTTTTTGGGAAGGCCATGGATCCATGAAATGTAAGCTATTCCTTCAACCTACCATCAATGCCTAAACTTCCCATATCAAGGGCAAGAAATAATGGTAAGTGGAGACCTCAATCCCTTCCAATATTCTAATAATGTCAAACCTATCAATGACTCATTAGTTCCACACAATGTTGAAGGGTCTATACCCAATCAAATGGAACAAGGCTAGAGTTCTAAAGACATCCCTTTTCTAAAAGGAAAAGAGAACATGGAAGAAGAAATTGTTGTTAAAGAAACTCCAAAACTCATTAACCAAACTACATCAACTAAAGGAAAAGAGAAGGTTAATGAGAATGATATTAGTGAAGAAGAAAAAGAAGAGTCTACCAAAGTTGTTTCAAGATATCTTAAAGAAGCCCATTATCAAAAGATGGATAAAATGATGAAAAACTTTGATAAGAAATACAAAATCAAACAACAAGGAGTAGGTGAAAACTCCTTATCCATGATGGACCTACCCTTATCACCAAAGTCCTTTGGAAAACCTCCAAGTCTACCTCATAAATATAATGAAAACTTTGTAAGGGCAACTACATCATCCGCCATGAGTGAAGAGGATAATGAAATTCTGAATTGGTTATACAAGGATGAAGAATCAAGTGCTCACGTCAAGCACATTCAAAATATAGCCACCCCTACTCACCAATATGGAAAAGGTTTTGTAATCATGCAAAATATGGGGTACAAAGGTCAAGGACCTTTAGGTATAAGAAATGAAGGGCTAATTGAACCCCTAGAATCCACATGGTGAGATTCCAAGTAGAAAATAGGTTTAGGATATCTTGAAGAAGGATATACACAAAAACACTATCCCAAAGTATATGATCAAATAATACAATTAGAATCTCATAGTGATGAGGATTCTAATGAATGGGAATGGGAGACCTTATCAGATGAGTCATGCCAAGACGAGGGTATTGATGTCATTCATATCTATGCTTCTACCAAAAATAAAGGGCTAATGACGGAATCACCTCTAAATCAAGCATCTAGTTCTAGTCAAGTGATTGAAAATGACGTGCCAAGCATAGAAATCAAGATAAATCAATGGGTAGGTGAACCACACATTCCTTCATAGAGACCTACTATGGAAGAATCAAATGCTAGGTTTAATCCCCATGAGTTTTATCCAACAGAAACCATAGTGGAGTCTAGTGAGGAGGATTTTGATCCTTCTTCTTTAGAGCATTTAGAGGAAGCCCATGTCCGAGATCTTCAAGATACAATATATGAACCTTCCAACAATGAGATAGAAACTTTAATCCCAATCGAGACAAACCCAAGTGTTGACCCTTTTAACTCTCATTCGGCCAAATCTAATTGAATGGGATGCCATTGAACTCGATACCTTGCCAACTTTCTTGAACAACAACACGTTGTTCCAATACCTTCATGCGGTTGAACCTTCTTTTCCCAAGGACTATCAAGAAGAAATGATCAAAGGGAGCATCCAAACTCTTAATCTGAGAAAAAATGAAAAAAAAAAAAAAATAGAAAAGGAAAAGGAAAAGGAAAAGGAAAAGAATCGAGTGTTGAAAACCACTTTATGGCAACAATAGATCAAGAAAAAAATAAATAAATAAAGGATGTTTCCAAAGGTGAAAACCCAATTGAGGCACCTATGGAAGGGAGTTTGGATGTTCTACCATATCACTATGAAGAAAGGTCTCCAATTCTAATTGAGCCAACATAAAAGATAAACATTGGAACAGAAACAGAGCCAAAGTTCATCCACTTAGCATCATCCCTATCTAGCGAAGAAAGAATAGAGTTCATTAAGTTCTTTAAGGAAAAGCAAGTTAAATTCGCATGGTCTTATGATGATATGATTGGGTTGGACCCAAATTTGATAATACATCACCTCAATATAAAGGAAGGAGCTAAACCGGTCAAGCAAAAACTAAGGAAAATGCACCCTCATATAGCCTTACTTGTCAAAGTGGAACTAGAGAAGCTATTAAAGGTGGGGTTTATAAGAGCCATTGGTTATGCACAATGGATCTCCAACATAGTGCTAGTATCAAAAGTGGATAAGTCAATCAGAATCTGCATGGACTTTAGGGACTTAAACTTGGCATGTCCTAAAGACGATTTCCCACTTCCGAGCATTGATGCTATTGTAGACTTAACAATGGGACATTCCATGTTTTCACTAATTGATGGATTTAGTGGCTATAATCAGATCAAGATAGCACTTGAAGACCAAGATAAAACTGCCTTTACATGTGCATGGGGTACATTTTGTTGGAATGTCATGCCTTTTGGCTTGAAAAATGTTGGAGCAACCTATCAAAGAGAAATGACTACAATATTCCATGATATGATGCATAAATTCATGGAAGATTATGTGGATGACATACTAGCTAAGTCACATTCAAGAAAAGAACATCTACCTATTTTGGAAAAAAAAATTGAAAGGTTAGAGGAGTTCAAAGTGAGGCTTAACCCAAAGAAGTGTGCTTTTGGAGTTCAATCTGGTAAACTTCTAGGTTACATTGTATCTACCAAAGGGATAGAGGTTGATCTAGCTAAAGTGAAGGCCATAATGGAAATGAAAGTTCTTAAAACCATTAGTCAGATGAGATCTTTACAAGGAAGGATACAATCCATTAGGAGATTCATCTCTCAATTGGCAGAAAAATGCCATAATTTCACCCAACTTTTGCATAAAGATACAATCTTCAAGTGGGATGAAAAATGTGAAGAGGCTTTCAATATACTAAAGAAATACCTCATGAATCCACCAATATTGATGCCACCTATCAGAGGCAAACCCTTAATCTTATACATTTCAGCAACAGAGAATTCATTGGGGGCACTTCTAGCACAAGAGGATGAGAATGGAAAAGAGAAAGCAATCTACTACATTAGTAGAACCTTAGTCAAATATGAGCTGAATTATACCTTCATGGAAAGGGCATGCTTGGCTGTAGTTTTTTCTTCCCAAAAATTATGCCATTATATGCTAGCCCACAAGATAAGACTCATTGCTAAAATTGACCCTTTAAGTATCTATTAAGCAAAATAGCATTAAATGGAAGATTAGCAAAGTGGGTGATGATCCTAAGCAAATTTGATATAGAATATGTTGATAGAAAAGCAATTAAAGGACAAGTCATTGCAGACCAATTAGAAGAGGCACCACTTAATGATGATCATCCTATACAAGTTGAATTCCCAGATGTAGAAATTGTGAATGTTGAGGCAAAAACATGGCAGCTCTATTTTGATGGTTCCTACACTCACCATGGGTCAGGAGCAGGCATACTTCTAATCACGCCTCAAGGCTCCACTATTCCTAAGTCATTCAAATTTCTATTTCCATGTACAAACAATATAGTAGAATATGAAGCCTTGGTTATTGGAATCAAGTTGGCGTTAGAGTGGAAACTGACAGAATTAAAGGTATATGGAGATTCAAAATTAGTCATAAATCAAGTCAATGAAGAATATCAGACTAAAGATGACAAATTGGTACCTTACAAAACCATGGTGGATAATCTCAAGAAGTATTTCATAATCATCACATTTGAACAAGTGCCAAGAGAAAAGAACAAGGCAGCAGATGCCATGGTAACCTTAGCATCACTTTTGCATATGCCTAATCAGAGTGATAGATACGAGTTTTTGGTAGAAGAAGTGATTCAACCTGCGTATGACCCAACCCATCCTTATACCATTTGTCTACTTACTACAACTGATTCACCTTGGTATGGACCCATTTACACCTATTTGAAAGACCAAACCCTTCCTATCAATGAAACCAAAAAGAAAAAGAAAAGCTTCATTAGACAAGCCGCCAAATATACTATAATTGCTGAAACATTGTATCAAAAAAGTCTTGATGGAATGCTCCTTAGGTTTTTAGAAGAGGAAGAATCAAAATTAGCCTTACGAGAAATTCACGAAGGAATTTTTGGATCACACTCAAATAGATTATCTTTAGCTAAGAAACTTCTTAGGATAGGATATTTTTGGCCTACCATGGAAAAAGATTCTTGTAACTTTGCAAAAACTTGTAAGAAGTGTCAATTTCATGGAAATTTGATACATGTGCCGGCACAAGAACTTTATCTAATGACCACAACTTGGCCATTCTATCAGTGGGGTCTAGATCTAATAGGAATGATTCATCCACCATCTTCGAATGGGCATAAATTCATCATAATGGCCATGGAATACTTTACTAAGTGGGTGGAAGTTGTACCCCTATCAACTTCAATAGGCAAATAGATATCCTTGTTTATCCTAAATCATATAATTTGTAGATATGGCATACCTCATGCCATTATAATGGATAACACAAGGCATTTCAAGAACAAAGACATAATGGAATCGTGCACCAAATTTCACATGATACATCATTCATCTTCAATCTATTACCCTCAAGGTAATGGACAAGCCGAAGCAACAAACAAAAACATATTGAAAATCTTGAAGAGAATGGTGGATAATTCTGGTAGAGATTGGCATATCAAGATAAACCCGACCTTGTGGGCTTATAGGACAAGCATAAGGATGCCAATAGGGGCTACACCCTTCTCCTTAGTCTTTGGAATAGAAGCAGTTTTGCCTTTGGAGGTAGAACTTCCATCCTTAAGGATATCTATGCATGGATTGATAAATGAGGAAGACTATAGGGTGGCTAGGCTACAAGAACTAGAACTCTTGGATGAAAAATAGAAAGAAGCCTTTGATCACTTAAAGGTATACCAGAATAGAATGTCAAGATCTTACAATAAACACATCAAGCCAAGGACATTCCAAATAGGTGACCTAGTGTTGTGTGAAAATCCCAAGAACCAAGTAGAAAGAGAGAAAAAAGGAAAGTGGGAAGCAAACTGGTTAGGACCATTTCTCATTATTGAAGATTTTGGGACCGGCACATACAAGTTATTAGATTGTGATGGTGGAGAGCTTCAGGAACCCATAAATAGCATACATCTTAAGAGGTTCTATACCTAGGGTAGATGAAAGAGTATAAAGATTATCAGATGGAAACCATCATATTTATTGTACATAATTCAAAAGAGATCTTAAAAACATCAAAAACATTGGAAAAGTTGAAAATATCAAAAAAATTTGAAAAGCACAAAAGATCAAAAATAGTGGAAAATTGAGCATGAAGAAAGGAAAAACATTCAAATATGATCTACAAAAAGATGTTGTCTCGGTGAAAACCTAGCAAATAGGTACCTTGATAATATGAGAAAATTTGAAAAAAAGAAAAATACAAAAAAATCACAAAAGAAGAAAAGTGCCTTGGTGAAAACCTGGCAAATAGGCACCTTGGTAGCAAAAAAAGAGGAAAGCTTTAAAAATAGAAAAAAAAAAAGAAAGCTTGATCCATTCAATCGGTGAAAACCTGGTAAATAGGCACCATTGAAAGTCCAAGTCAGTTGCATACTTAGAAGGTCACCTTGTTAATATTGCATTCACCAGCATTTGTATATATTGCATAATAAACCCCCATAGTTGCATTTTCAAGCACCTTAAGATTTTGGTCACCTAATCAAAAAATTATCCTAAGTCCCATAAATAAAATCAATATCAAACTAGGGGAAATCTACTTTCAAGGAGCAAGGATTCATCAACAAGCTTTATTCAATCAGAGAATCAATTCATCATACTAGAAAGAGGAACACTTAATCAAATCAACATTCCAATCCAATGTGAGCCTAAAATGAAAATTTGATCCAAGAACTTAAATGACCTTATCTTTATCAGGATTAAAAGTATGAAATGGATGGAACTACACTTGAACTGTGGATTTGAAAAACATGGCCAAATTTTTCTAAGTGTTGATTCAATTGATGAAATCATTTCTTTCTAGAGAATCGATGAAAGTTTTAGACTAGACAAGCTATGATGAAAGGATGATATTTTCTTGATTTCTGAATGACTGTCTTAAAATCAATGCTTTAAATCATGTATTATTTTTCTAAGGACGTGATCATTAAAGAATCATCAAGGACTTGTACAAAGGATAAAATGGATATTTCTGCTTGTTTACACAAACGGATACCTTGGCTATTTTGATCTTCAATATCATAATACCAACATCCACTTGCAACATAGAATCTGACAAAATCAGTATTCACACTCTCATGATTGGCTTCAATCAGTGATATTCATACTGAAGAGACTGATGGGAAAGCAAGGAAAAAGGCAAAAGTATTCATATCATCATAGTTGAACTAGTGATGATTGTACTTAAGAATGGAATCCAAAAATGCTCAATGATGAAAATAATTTCTAAATCTTCAATAATGATAGTTAGCTGCATACATGTTAGATTAAGTGCATTGTATATATTTGTTTTGCTTTTCTTAGCTTAAATTGCAAGAGGGAAAATGAAAGGGGAGGGTTCAATTCATACATCATGATTCAAGATCCAAAATAATGAAAATGATATTATCTTTTGCATACATGCATATCATTAATCATTAGTCATTATACATAAATATCTGGAAAGGAAAAGAAAAAAAGAATCATAACTCATACATCATTTACATACATGTAGTTACGGATAGAATTGCATACATTGGAAAATACAAAAACATAGTATCATCCATATTCATATGATCATAAAATAATTTGCATCCATACATCAAAAAATAGAGAACATCTCATAATATTCATACATCAATGCATCCATCTATCTATATCATAAAAATAAGATACATTGCATCCATAGCATAATTAAAGGTAAATGCATCATCATATAGCTGCATATAAAGATAATCTCATAAATCAACTCATCAATAGAGATGAAGAAATAGATCAACATATATCATCAAAAGATGTGTCTCAAAGGACCCAGTACATCAAAGTATATCCAGATACAATATCATGAAAGTGGTACATCACAAGATTTGATCAATCAAAACATATGAAATGTGCAATAGAGGATGTCAATCATATATGAATCAATCAAGATCCTATAGCACCAGAGCCACCTAGATCTCTATCATCCTATGGAGGAGGAGCCTAAGAAGTGCTCGCTCCACTAGGTCTTTGAACAATCATTGGTGAAAGAAACTATTGCATCAAGGCAAAAACCTGATCTAAATGCCCTACAACAATAGATATTTTTTTCCTCATAGACTGCTTATCTTGGGCTAAAGCACCAACAGTAGGAGCATCTTGTGGACCCTATCCCTAATCCTATGGCTGATGAGCTGGCTGCAAAATCTATTGTGCTAGAACCTGTCGTGCCTGAACCTACTGAGCATCATCATCCTATTGTGCCAGGGAAACTCTCTGTAACTACACTAAAGGATCTAAACCCCTAGGAACCTGCCTAGCAGCATCAACATGACCCTGTCTCTGGGCTCTCTATTGTAAATGAGCTCTATCCTTTCTAGTAGCTCTAGGAGGAATTGCATGGCTTGAATCAGCCAATATATCTTTGGCTCTACCTCGATCATGTTCATCCCTCACCTATCCTCTACCCACAATAATAGGAGGATCTCTACATCCTCTACATCTCTGATGCCTAACTCCACCACCACCATACCCACCATCACCACCACCACCACCACCACGTTGTGCTAGAATAGGCTCAGTTGGATCTGTGAAATGAATAAACATGTTCGGAGCCCACCAGTCTACATACTCATGAGACATCCCAGCATCATCCATACCTGGTAACATCTCCCATCTACAAAAACCCATACCATTAATCTGACCCATGACAAACTAAAAATCAATACAAGGGCCCCACATAGATCTCTCGGCCTATACCCATGCATACAAAGCATTGCCCTGAGGCATGTCTTGAATCCTACCATACTGTCTGGAAACTTGACCAAAACAAAACCTCTCAATAACAGTATCAGACCAGCCAATCATCCAATGAGGAGAAAACATATACGGTAACTCATCGTCATCCTCCCACCAACCCTCACAACCCAGGTACGGATGCCATATCACCTAATCAAGATCATCTATCTTTCATCTCCAAAAATCTAGATGACCTAAATGATGTTGAATCACCATACCTATATACAAGTAAGCATAAGGAAATCCACGTGGCCATCTCCTATCATAAATAGGCCTGGTAATAGGAAGATGCTCCCAAATCCATAACTAAAGGATGATAGCACCAATAGATAAAGAAGAACTCTCTCTGTACACCACCTCATGAAGATCTTGATATAGTTGCGCTAGTACACAAGAACCCCAATCAAAACATCAAGGTTGTGCTATTAAATCCTCTAGAATCCTACCCCAACCAATGGAAAAACCATGACCTCATCAGTCAGGAAGGAGTAGACCACCAATCAATGCACCCAGAACTGTAGGCAATGTAGGAAAGGAGGAAAACTATGGCCATGTGATGGTATCATCATAAAATAGATTGTCCCCAAATACTCATCGGTAGATAGTAGAATCATAAATAGAATCATAGTAAACAATCTCTCTGTGACAAGGAATCTGAAGCAAATGATACACGTCCTCGGGCGTGATCATCATCTCACCATGAGGAAGATGGAAAGTATTGTGGTCAGAGTGCCAACGCTCTGCCACAGCTATCAGTATTCCATGGTTCAACTGGAATCGAGGAAGATCGAGAAGGAAACCTAAACCATAAGTCTCAATGACACATAGCTCAACATCAGTTAGTGCCTGTCCAAGATCAATCACCCCGGATGCAACTGATCGGATATATAAAACATCAAGGTGAGCCTATTTGGCATGAAAACAAAAGAATCATATCAACATAGTATATCAATGAACATCTAAATTCGATCAAGTTATTTTAAAAATTCATTTTCTCATCATGAGCATATCAACACTCCTAACTCTATATCGTGAGGAAGGAAAATCATTGTTTTATTTCTCTAGATCTTGAGAATAAAATATTAAAACCATCAACCTATCATAATAGATTGACAATTAAAATTTGTTGGTATTACTATACAGATATCCTAATCAATTTTTTTGGAAAAATATAACTGACCTAATCAAATTATGCAAATCATTCATTTTGACTTATTAATTTTTTTATGAAAAAAATTCAAGTACAAAAGAACATTTTGAGAAAAATACCCTAGGCATGATTTTAATCATCGCGGGCGACATTTTTCTTAAGCGACACAAAATTCTTGATAGGTAACATTACTTTTGTCTTAGGAGACAAAATAATCATACGCGACACTGAAATAGCCTAAGCAACATCTAATTCCTCATAAGCGACATCAAAAAGAGAGAGTTTCACAGGTGGTAAAATACATGGAATTTGGGTTTTTTTAAACCTAGTCTACACATGAATGAAATATTTCAAAGCAGTGTTTAAAATGGGAAATGCAATAAATCCTAATTAAAGAGCAATAAATGCAATACCAAGGTTTCAAAAGTACTTATTGGAGCTCCATAATCAGGTGGTCTCACGTATCTATGACCTCACTTGAATCGATGCTCTTGAATAGGTATGACCATCTCGAAAAGCAAGAGAGAACCAAAGCAAAATCATAGAAGTCAAAAGTGAAAATGAATAGTAAATCTAGGTTTTTCAACCTATTTAAGCTATTTCTGACCTAATTTTGAGGAGAAAATTGACCTTAACCTATATTCACCTATTGCATTAACTAGGGCATATCATAAAGTGTTTTTTAGAAATGAAAACATATCAATCAATCAATCATTTCAATCTATCTATTGAGAAACAACTATATGTTTCATTTATGAGGGGGCATACCATCAGATAATCAAATCAACATCATCAGTAACATCAACGAAAATGAGAGATCGATCATCAAATCAAATCAAAAGTTGTTATCAAAAAAAATTTTGTAATCAAACGAAAAGGGCATTATATTAATCATCAAATTAAACATCATATCAAGATTAAACATCATATCAGGATTAATCAGCAAATCAATCATCATATCAAGAATGATCATCAGAGAACCATATCAATCAAGAGTTTCATATCAATCATACTGACATCAATCTCATATCAAGAATCAGAGTATTGACCATCGAAAGACCATCAAATGACATCAAAGATCGACCATCATCGAATCAGGACCTATCATCAAGCAAGATCAGAGTATTCCTTGAATCGACATGCTTCGCACGTCAACTCAAAGAGGGGCATTTGTAATCACCTAAAAATGGACAAAGACAATTTAATGATAATTAAAAGCAAATCAAGTGAAATCAAAGAAAAGCAAGGAAATAATTGAATTAATTGAATCACAATGCACAATTAGCCAATCAAAATTAAAATCAAGTCTTAATTCAATATCAATCAAAATTGAGAGCATTTTAATCAAGTGCAATCAAAATACAATTAATTCAATTAATTGTATAATCTTGGATTAAATTAAATTCAACCCATTCAAGGGGTACATGGCTAAAATAAATCAATTAATAAAAATCAATTACTCTCAACAACCCAAAAGGAGAGAAAATCAATCAACCAATGAGATTAAAGAAAAGGCATTCACATGGATCAAGCCAAATTGAATCTCAATCACTCAAAGTGAGAGAGAATCTTAGCCATCCATCTTGTCTACTTGTCCCAAGCTTTGAGGACACAAACTTTGCTTTGTCTTCAAAGGGTGGAACCAAAGACTTAACCCTAACTCAACCATGATCAAACACAACTACACCCCCTCACATTCAGAAAATCTATAAAAGGAAGGCTAAAATTCTTCATAATTCATCAACCACCTATCTGAGAATTGCATCAAACCTCTTGCAATTTGAGTTTAGAAGAGCATTTAAGAGCATTTTATCATTTATATTGATAATTTTTAGCTTTAGCATTATTTATTTCAATCAATTCTCATTCTAGAGCTGTCATTAGTGAGAGCTTGTTGAGAGCTTACTTCATTAACATTCTAATTAGAGAGCCATAGGATGCTGAATTAGTCATTGATATTAGCTAATAGTTGCTCAATTGTGGTTGTAATTTAGTTACTATTTCATTTATTGTTGATGATTAACATTAATTCTATGAAGATACATTTAGTTGTATACAGTTATAATCTCTGATATATTTCTCATGCTTTGGATATTGATCTCATATTTGTCATGTGGATACTTGGTCATGATGATTAGATTAGAAAGATGATGATGTGTTGACATCATCATATTATTTCACTGATATATGCATGTTTTTGTGTTTTTAATGCTTTATATATGTATGAATGCAAACTTATGTGATTCTTTTTATGGTAATGTATTCCTTTTACTTTATGCATGCACATGTATGGATGAGATGTAATGTGATGCGATGTATGGATGATTATGGATGCACTATGCAAGTGTATTTATGGTACTGACATGGTTATGCAGATGAATGGATATCAGTGATAAATACTCAGTCATTTCATTTAATTTTTTATGATGATCATATGATGCACTTGGTCAAACTTGGAATTAGAAAATTCAGTTATATTGATGTTAGTTAATTAGATTCACACATTCATGCTAATGCAATTTAAAATGAATGCAACTATATTAAAATGAATATAATTTAAATTGAATTTCAATGCCTCTAAAAATATCAAATGCATATAAATGAATCTAATGCAAATTAATATGAAAATGCAACTAAAAATGAATCTAAATGCAATTAACAATGAAATGCACCTAGACTAAGACACCTAGGACAATCATTGTTTATTCAAATTGAGTCTATTATCATCATAGAGCATTTGTAATTTGGACCTCCTAGGTTAGTACAATTTTTACTGATAGATTTGTAATCATGAAAATATGAATACTTCCCCTTTCATTTGTCATGTCAAAAGTTAACGTAAACATTAAAGAATACAAGCTAGAATGTTTTGTCATTCACTTCCTATTTATATAAACCTTTTCTGTTCTTTTGCAAAATGTATACCTGCAATGACCTTTTATTTTATATTCATATCCTTGGGCATTTTCTCAATCTGTTATGCACCTTACTAGGAATTAGTTTTTTATTTTTTATTTAAAACAAGAAAGGAAATCAAAACCAACCTCACTAGATCTTTCATAAGAAACAAGTCAAGGTATACATGGTGTTCCAATCATGATGGAGAAACTTATCATAGACACCCATTCCCTATAATCATCTTAGATCATCGAATTTATAACCACAAACAGAAGACAAAGAAAATGTTATGTCCCCAGTCCTTTCTTCTGTAGTAAACTTTAGACATCATCGAGTTACTCAAGGAAACATAACAATACAAAATTGATAATAAGAAAAACTCATTATTCCTTCATTAAAGTTTCTCTAATTAAGACTGGTGTACTTGCTTTCAGAATAGATAATTGTTATTATAGTATTTAGAAACATATTTGTTTAATTCACAAACACACATAGAAATTATCAATAATAGAATGTTCTTTCATTAATGGATGTCTCACCTATTTAGTGTTTAGAAACACCTTTATCATCATGACATAGTGTTTAGGAACACTTTTTAGGTCCAAGTATTAAGAAATACTATTTGTTGGTGGCATTAAGAAATACCTTTATTTTTTTGTAGTTTAACATCTATTACAGACTAGGAATAAATGACACCCTAGAATAAATTCCTAATAGATACTAAGAGACTTTACGACATGCATGGTTTTGATCATTTCCCCCTAGGAAAAATAATTTACCTAGGACTTCGATGTAGATAGATTCTATCCTTTGGAAGATACGATTTTCTGAAAGTATGTTTCAGGACTTAGCTTGTCATGAAAGTGACTGAAGAATATGTATAAGCTGAAGTTTACATCGGCCAACTATGCAAGTTTTGTCTTGATAGATAGAGCATTGATTACAAGTAGCGCCTGTTTACCAGGTTTTCACCACTTGACCAAAATTTTCTATTTTTTCTATCATGGCACCTATTTCCCAGGTTTTCACCAAGACACTTTTTCTCTTTTTCAAATTTTTTGTACTTTTTCTTTTTCTATTTTTTTTTGGACTCACCAAGGTGCCTATTTACCAGGTTTTCACTAAGATGGTTATTTTTTTAAGGACTTTTTCCGTTGTTTTTTATTTTTTTCAAGATCAATATTTGTTGTTTTTGTACTTTTTTCATGAACTCTTTTCACAATACACATGCTACCTCAAGAATTTCAAGCATAAATTATTTTCAGGTGTAAAGTGTTGATTGGATATAGTATAACATCTCCCTCGGGTGTAGCCAATTGATAGGTTCTTGATCCAAATGATGTTGTGATGACAAAGGGACCCAGCTAGTTGGGTTCAAACTTTCCCTTTTTCTCTCAATTTTGTTGATTCTTTGAGTTTTCTCTTAGGACTAGATATCCTACCTGAAAAATTTCTTCATTTCACTTTCTTGTTGTATCCTCTTGAAATTCTCTTTTGATAGACTTTGAGATGATCAAATGTCTATTTCCTGCGCTCATCTAGCAATTCTAGTTCTTTTAGTCTAGAGATTTCATAGTCCTCATCAGTGACTAGATTTTTCAGTGATACACTCAGTGATGGAATCTCTACTTCAACTAGTAGTACCTCCTCAGACCCATATACTAGTGCAAAAGGAGTTGCACCAATTTGTGTTCTAATGCTAGTGTGATACGTCCACAATGCTGGATTTATTTGCAAATGTTAGTCCTTACCTGATTTACTCATTGTTCTATGCAAGATTTTTAATATGGTTTTATTTGATGCCTCAACATGTCCATTAGCTTGAGGGTAATAGATTGAGGAACAGTGATGAGTGATTTTGAATTGAAGACATAGGTCATCCATGTCTTTGTTTTTTAATTAACCCCCATTATCAGTCACAATTGATGAGGGTATTCCATACCGATAGATGATGTAGTTCAAGATGAACATTGAAAAAAAATTCCTGTTGCATTAGATAGTGGCACATCTTCCACCCATTTGGTAAAATATTTAGTTGTAGTGGTAATGTATTTATGTCCATTTGATGAGTTTGGGTAAATCTAACCAGCTAAATCAAAAGCCCATTGTTGAAATGGCCAATGTGTTATGAAAGGGATTAGCTCCCTAGCTGGAGCATATATCAGGTTGTCATGAACCTGGCATTTATTGCATATCTTAGAATATTGAATTGCATCCCTCTCCATCATAGGCTGGTAGTATCCCACTCTCAAAAGTTTCTTAGCTAATGAAAAGCCATTCAAGTGAGACCCACACACACCTTCATGAACTTCCTCTAATGCACGATTCGACTCTTCATTTTCTAAACACCTAAGCAGTGTACCATCTAGACCGTGTCTATAAAAATTGTTAGAAATGATCATATAACATGATGCTACTCTTATAAGGCATCTCTTTTCATTTCTAGAATAGTCTTCAAGGAATGTTTGGTCTTTTAGATAAGAACAGATATGGGCATATCTGGATAAAACTTGGATTTTAAGGACAAAAATAATATAGGATTCAGGTGAGTCATTAGATAGAAAGGGGAGTCCTTCCACCAATAAATCATAGAAAAATTGATGTTCTTCTAATTGTAACATGGATGCTAAATTAGCCATCGCATATTCTACTTTTTTTGTCTAATCTTGGAATTTTCTCAAATGTAATGAAGACAAAATATTTCTTCAAGTCATCCACCATTATTTTATAAGGCATTAACCTATCATCTTTTCTCTGGTAATTACCATTCACCTTATTGATAATGAGCTACAAATCTCCATAGATGTGTAATTCAATGATCTTCCATTATATTGCAAGTTTCAACCCTCTCACTAGAGCTTCATACTCTGCTATGTTTTTTGTGCATGGAAATATCATTTTATATGGCTTTGGAATTTTGTATCCTTGTGGGCTAATGAATAAACATCCAACTCTTGATCCTTGTCGTGTGAAGGAGCCATCAAAATACATCTTCCATGAGTGTTTTGTTAAGTGCATGATCGGTTTATCATGGAATTCAACATGTAATGGAACGTCATCTATTAATGGTTTTTCATCAAGCTGACCAGCTATTACTTGTCCTTTAGTGGATTTTCTATCAGCATATTCAATATCAAATTCACTCAATACCAAGACCCACTTCGCTAGTCTTCATGTCAATGTTGCTTTATTCAACAGATATTTAAGTGAATCTATCTTAGCGACCAGGTTCACCTTATGTGCCAACATGTAATGCCTGATCTTTTGAGATGCAAATACTACTGCTATACATGCATTTTAAATCATGGAATAGTTCAACTCATAAGTAACCAAAGTTCTACTGATGTAGTATATATCTCTCTCTTTCTTAGCCTCATCTTCTTGTGCAAGAAATACGCCCAATGATGTATCTGTCACTGATATGTATAACAATAAAGGTTTCCCATAGATTGGAGCCATTCAGATAGGAGGATTCATACAATATTCCTTGACTTGTGCAAAATTTGTTTCACATTACTCATCTCATGTGAATGTAGTTCCTTTGTGCATTATCTTTGTGAAAGGCTGAGCCTTATCTTCTAATTTGGATATAAACCTCCTTATAGATTACAATTTTCCTTGGAGCGTCCTCAGTTGAATAATATTTCTAGGTGGTTGCATCTTGAGAATTGGTTTCACTTTTGTTGGATCAACTTCGATTCCTTTTGCCGAGACTATGAATCCTAGAAAATTTCCCAATGATACCCCAAATGTACATTTCTTGGGATCAATCCTTAGCTAAAACTATTCCATTCTATCAAATGTTTTCCTTAGATATTCTATATGTGTTGTCTTTATCTTTGATTTTTCTAGTGTATCATCCACATAGTCTTCCATGTTTCTATGCATCATGTCATGAAATATTGTAGTCATTACTCTTTGATAGGTTGTGCTTACATTCTTGAGACCAAACGGAATCACATTCCAACAGTATGTTCCCCAGATGCATGTGAATGTATTCTTTTCTTGATCTTCAGGAGCAATTTTAATTTGGTTATATCCCAAAAATCCATCCATCAATGAATACATCTCATAGCCTATCGTAAGATCTACAATCATATCTATATTAGGAAGTGGAAAGTCATCCTTTGGGAAAGCCTTGTTTAAGTCTCTAAAGTCTGTGAAAACTCTTATAGATTTGTCTACCTTGGAAACAGGAACTATGTTTGATATCCATTCCACGTAGTCTATGGCTCTTATGAATCCAGCCTTCAATCATTTTTGCAATTCTACTTTGACTAGAAATGCCATGTGTGGATTCATTTTCCTTAGTTTTTTCTTAACAGGTTTAACATCAAGAGAAATAGCCAAATGGTTCATTATCAAATCTATATCTAGCCCAAGCAAAATTGATCTTCTTTTCTTTAAAGAAACTGGTGAATTGAAGTTTTTCTTCTTTTGTCAATGACTGAGCAATGTGAACTAGTTGTGGAGATTAGGTTGTTCCCAAATTGGTGGGTTGTGTTGGTTTAATCAAAACTGAAGATCTTTCCTGAAAATGATATGGGAGGATATCAAGAATCTCATCCTTAGGCACCTCTAGGAGGTTTTCACCATCATATGCATCTTTTTATTTTTCTCTTTTAGAATCTGATACTGCCACTACGTGTTTTTCACCATCAGATTTCTTGTGCTTTTTGTTTTTCATTTTTTGACTGAGAAACTTGATATCCTTCTCAATCATTTTTTTTCTCTTTACACTGGTGGAAGAAAGGAAAGGTTCGCAAGTGTTTAGATAAAATGCCAGGGTATAGTCATTTTCAAAATATAACAGGCTTGTGGATGTGTTGGAAACAATTGTCTGAAGAAAATTGCTACTCAAATTATGTATTGTCCTTGATGTCACACAATGTCATAATCCGCAACATTCAGTACCTACCGAGCTCAGTCGGTCTGCCTGTCAGTAAATTTAGTGCCTACCGAGTCCACTCGGTTATCAAAGAAAAATCAGCATTTACCGACACTAATACATTTGGGGTGACATTGCGACGGCCATTTGCGACGGCAGGCAAATGTCATGTGGTTTTGCTCTTTTTTTTTCAAATATAGCCCGACACCGTCGCAATTTGCGACGACAATACATTTGTAACTGTCGCAATTGCGACGTTGTCGGGATATAAGCGCAAAATTTAAAAGGAACGTTGTAATGTGTGTTTTGAACAACGTCGTAACCCTCCGCGAAATCACATCACGATATAACGGCAAACAAAATAAGAACGTTGTCATTTGTGTTTTCAACAGCGCCGTAACCCTCCGCGAAATCACATCGGGATATAAGGGCAAAAAAAACAAGAACGTTGTCATTTTTGTTTTCAACAGCGCCGAGAGAGATTCCCTCCGTGAAATCACAGCTACAATTTCTGAGTACGTTGGGTTTATTTTTCTTTTGTCATTATTATGTAATCTGGTATTCAGCTGTTAGAGAGCTAAAATACCCAGAAATGAGGACATATCTATGTTGAATTTATTGTTAGCGGCTTTGGTTATTTAGAAGTTTAATTTTATTTGTTCATCTTTCAAGCACAAACGTTTTGTGGACCGTAACGTCTTCATTGTTTCGGGTATGCAGTGAAACAGCCCTAACTTGCAATTGCGATGTTGTTGGGATATAAGGGCAAAAAAAAAAAGGAACGTTATCATTTGTGTTTTCAACAGCACCGTAACCCTCCGCGAAATCACATCGGGATATAAGGGAAAAAAAAACAAGAACGTTGTCATTTGTGTTTTCAACAGCGCCGAGAGAGATTCCCTCCGCGAAATCACAGCTACAATTTCTGAGTACGTTGGGTTTATTTTTCTTTTGTCATTATTATGTAATCTGGTATTCAGCTGTTAGAGAGCTAAAATACCCAGAAATGAGGACATATCTGTGTTGAATTTATTGTTAGCGGCTTTGGTTATTTAGAAGTTTAATTTTATTTGTTCATCTTTCAAGCACAAACGTTTTGTGGACTGTAATGTCTTCATTGTTTCGGGTATGCAATGAAACAGCCCTAACTTGCGACTACCTTCACGGTACTTGTGTACATTATCATGTTGTCTTTACAGTGACTGTCCTCATTCAAGTGGCAATTACACAAGGGACAGTCACTGTGAGATGTCCTCATTTGTGACAAGGACAGTCACACTTAGGACATCTCATAGTGATATTCCCTTGTGTAATTTCCACTTGAATGTATTGCTATTGAACCACATTAATGCTTTTCTTCTTCAACAAATGAGGACAGTCACTGTAAAGACAACATGATAATGTACACAATTACCAAAAAATGATCTTGTTAATTGATGTAACACTTTGTCTTGCTCACTCCCTATCCTTCACTAGGGTCTCTTTAGGCCAATGTTTTGACTTGATAGGGTACTTAACTATCCCTACACTCTTTAGGTATCTCTACCCAAGATCCCACTCCTTCAACTAGTGCACACCAACAAGAAATACAACGAACTCTGCTCAATACCAATCTAGCTACTAGGACACTCCTAGTCTTGTCTTCACAAATTGAAACACATTCAACTAGAAGTTTACTCCATGGAGAGGCTGGCCACTAGGACCTCTATTGGTTTCAATATTACTCCTTCACCTATACTTTTCATCAGTACTTCAATCCGGTTCATCAAACCATGCATGCCAATTGCACCCAAAAATAGGCTGCTAGCAATTAGGCCTTTGTCAAGCCTTTTTGTTTATATTAAGCCACCTAAAGGGCTTAGGATTCAGATGCCCTTTATTGAGAACTCCAAGATATCTAAGGTCTTCTCCTCCTAGATTTTTTGTACACCAACTGCTACAGCCATGCCTGAAAACAAGTATTTTGACACAACTTGGACAGTCTGACTAAGAGTTTGTTTTCTTAGCAGCCAAAGAAACTCACCCAATCTTCTAATTTGACTTGGGGCTTCTTTAGATGTGTGTCTACCTCTCCATGAGATTTTAGTTGAAGCAACCAATGCATTCAACTTGTTGTAATCTTCTTGTAATGATTTGTCATCCCTAACTGTGCTCAACTGACTCACCTAGGACATCATTGCAAACATAGAAAATGAGCTTCCCAGGGCCCCTCCTTCCAAACATATAGTACATGGAGTCTCCTCACCCATTCCAAGAGCCCGTACAAAATTGACAATGGAATGATGAGCTAAGACTCCATTTGTTCAACCTGCCTGGTTCAAACCAATGATAGGGTACTTAACAAAAGAATTAACAAACTAGTTGGAATGCTTCAAAACTCAAAAAAAACACAACACAGAATAAAAAAACAACTTGTACTAACTTTTCCAATAGACACTGTGAGCTATCTAATCCATTAATCAACTGAAAACAAAGAAACAAAAAAACTCAAGAATTCACTAAAACTGTGTTACTCTACAAATCTTCTTAATTCCAAATGTTTTTCCCCCCAACCTTTTGCACAGATCGATGGAGGCCTTTTATAGTTGATCTGATGCCTAATTCAATGGTTTCATATAGTTACATAACCATCTTACTCGAAAATGCTCCCTTGCACAAATGTTGTCAATGTTGTGAATGACAACATTGACAACTTGTTACAACCTTTGGGATTTTGGTTCAAAACTTATTGTTCAAACACCATAAGACCCTAACCATGACCTAGTTAGGCTATTTAGACCTCACATAGGCCACTTCTACACTTCTTTGCCCAATTTGACCCCTAAATGCTTCATTCCCACTTTTGCCACAATATTGGTAACTTGGGTACAAATTGGCACTTGCCTTCATAAAGGTCACACATGAGGACATCTCACAGTGATCGATTGTCCCTTGTGTAATTGCCACTTGAATGTATTGCTATTGAACCACATTAATGCTTTTCTTCTTCAACAAATGAGGACAGTCACTCTAAAGACAACATGATAATGTACACTCACTGTAAGGACAGTCACAAATGAGGACATCTCACAGTGACTGTCCCTTGTGTAATTGCCACTTGAATGTATTGCTATTGAACCACATTAATGCTTTTCTTCTTCAACAAATGAGGACAGTCACTCTAAAGACAACATGATAATGTACACTAACTGTAAGGATAGTCACAAATGAGGACATCTCACAGTGACTGTCCCTTGTGTAATTGCTGCTTGAATTACACAAGGGACAGTCATTGTGAGATGTCCTCATTTGTGACAAGGACAGTCACACATGAGGACATCTCACAGTGATTGTCCCTTGTGTAATTGCCACTTGAATGTATTGCTATTGAACCACATTAATGCTTTTCTTCTTCAACAAATGAGGACAGTCACTCTAAAGACAACATGATAATGTACACTCACTGTAAGGACAGTCACAAATGAGGACATCTCACAGTGACTGTCCCTTGTGTAATTTCCGCTTGAATTACATAAGGGACAGTCATTGTGAGATGTCCTCATTTGTGACAAGGATAGTCACACATGAGGACATCTCACAGTGATTTTCCCTTGTGTAATTGTCACTTGAATGTATTGCTATTGAACCACATTAATGCTTTTCTTCTTCAACAAATGAGGACAGTCACTCTAAAGACAACATGATAATGTACACTCACTGTAAGGACAGTCACAAATGAGGACATGTCACAGTGACTGTCCCTTGTGTAATTGCCGCTTGAATTACACAAGGGACAGTCATTGTGAGATGTCCTCATTTGTGACAAGGACAGTCACACATGAGGACATCTCACCGTGATTGTCTGTAATGTCCCCTTTTTGGCTAACTTGGAAAACAGGAACAATTACTCCACTTCTCAGACTTACTCTATCAGATACTTACAATTAAACTAAGTAATGGAGGTTACTTAAGATATCAACCGCTATTTCAGATTCAATCACAATATGTGTGCAAGATGATATTGATACCAATATGTTTAATAGCACTGTCGGATATAATGATATGAAATATGCTATGAATATGATGTTTCCTATCACTTATAGTGATAGTATAATGATGGTATGTCTGATATAAACAATATCGATATACAATCAATAAGTATTGCTTACAGCAATGTATTTGTTGTGTCTGATATGATGATGTAATTATGCAAATGTGTAATATCGCTATGAGTGATATGTTGCTATTTCAGATTCTGAATTATATGCTTGCAACTTCAAATATTGATGCTGTTTCTGACTATCCTTTCTATCTGTGCAATCATGGTGTTGTCTCTGATCTGCAATGATAAACTTGAAACCAAACTGCCAAAGGCAGATGCTCTATTGAGTATATCCAAATATGGATAAGTAAATAAAGTTCTAATGATGCCTTGAGTGACTGACGAGAATGCATTCTTATATTGTCTTTAACAAATGAAGAGATGCTATGAATGAGACGTGTCTTGTTTCTTCCTCCATGTCCCTTTGTTAAGCACACCTTTCCATAATCCGACAGTTCACATAATATTATTTCATTATTTTCTGATCATAGATAACTCCCAGATTGACTCAATATCAAATCTTTTTATGAAGGTAATCTTCCCTAATTGGTAGTGCAACCAGTAGTTAACATCCATTGTGTTTGTATTAGTTTGGTCTAACTATCATTAGTATTTAGTCAATCGATATTAACTCTTGCCTTATCCCATATTGTTATGATGATATCCAATCTTTCTACTCTGATATAAGTCGATATCATTTTCTGATAATTGTCCATTTATTGGTTGATTGCTGGTAATGGAGTTTGATCTTCAAATTGACTTCCATTCCTGTTAATACTTAAGGATACATTGTACTTATTATCCATGACTGATGCCTCATTCATCAATAGCTTGTGATATAATCACTGATGCTTTTGTGTTTCTACAAGATGTGGTTTATCTCAGACAATCGATAATCTTTCAATCCTTTAGTCGATATCCTCCTATGTGGTGTCTATTGATATAGATAGTAGAATTCAATCTAGTTTATGTTATTGTCATGATAACATAGGAAGTGATGGTGCATATTTGCTAGCGGGTCTTCATGTTTGATATTGCTTTATCGGATATGTCATTGTCTAAACTTGTGCAATTAATGATTATTTATAATATATGAATGGTTATCCTTCTTGCTTATCAATACATCTTCTGAAACCCATAGCGACCTATCCCTTATTCATATCATGTTGATCTTGACTTCATAGTATTTGGTTCATTAATCATCCTCTCATGGTATCGATGTGTAATGACTAGTGATTGTTGTATCACTTCTTCGTTCCTCATCGTGATAGATAATACAGATGTTTAATGTAGATGTATATCGATTACAGATATTCGATATTGCTTTAAACGTTATTATTATTATTATTATATTTATTAATGTTATTGTTATTATTAAATATTATAATTAATGATGTTAGTAATATTAATAATATTATAATAAATATTATTATAGTGATAACATATTGTTTTATATTGAGAGGTTTATTAATATTATTTATATATTAAAATTATTATATCAATAATTGATTTAATATTATTACTTAATATATTATTATAATATAATATATATAATTTATTAATAATTATTTATTATTAATTTATATTATAATTATAATCATAATTATATTATTTATTAATATTTTAATATTATTTAATTAACATATTACTTATTATGCTAACTATATATTATTATTATCTTTTGATAATAATTATATATTATTGTTATATACCGTTAATAATAGATTATTATATATCATCTAATCATTTTATTATTATACTAAGTTCAATATGTCACGGCTCATGACATTGTCCCTTGTGTAATTGCCACTTGAATGTATTGCTATTGAACCACATTAATGCTTTTCTTCTTCAACAAATGAGGACAGTCACTCTAAAGACAACATGATAATGTACACTCATTGTAAGGACAGTCACAAATGAGGACATCTCACAGTGACTGTCCCTTGTGTAATTGCCACTTGAATTACACAAGGGACAGTCATTGTGAGATGTCCTCATTTGTGACAAGGACAGTCACACATGAGGACATCTCACAGTGATTGTCCCTTGTGTAATTGCCACTTGAATGTATTGCTATTTAACCACATTAATGCTTTTCTTCTTCAACAAATGAGGACAGTCACTCTAAAGACACCATGATAATGTACACTCACTGTAAGGACAGTCACAAATGAGGACATCTCATAGTGACTGTCCCTTGTGTAATTGACACTTGAATGTATTGCTATTCAGCCACATTAATGCTTTTCTTCTTCAACAAATGAGGATAGTCACTCTAAGGACAACATGATAATGTACACTCACTGTAAGTGTACATTATCATGTTGTATTACAAATGGACCTTATGTTGGTCGGGATATAAGTGCAAAAAAAAAAAGGAACGTTGTCATTTGTGTTTTCAATAGTGCCGAGAGAGATTCCCTCCGCGAAATCAAGCGGGTTATCATTTGTGTTTTGAACAAAGCGGGTTGTCATTTGTGTTTTGAACAGCACCGAGAGAGATTCCCTCCGCGAAATCAAGCGGGTTGTCATTTGTGTTTTCAACAGCGCCGAGAGAGATTCCCTCCGCAAAATCACAGCTACAATTTCTGAGTATGTTGGGTTTATTTTTCTTTTGTCATTATTATTTAATCTAGTATTCAGCTGTTAGAGAGCTAAAATACCCAGAAATGAGGACATATCTGTGTTGAATTTATTGTTAGCGGCTTTGGTTATTTAGAATGCTTCCCCACAATACTTAATTACACAAGGGACAGTCACTGTGAGATGTCCTCATTTGTGACAAGGACAGTCACACATGAGGACATCTCACAGTGACTGTCCCTTGTGTAATTGCCACTTGAATGTATTGCTATTCAGCCACATTTATGGGCCCGTTTGGACCACGACACACAGTAGCATCTACAGAGAAGAATATCCCAGGTGTAACAAGTTGTAAGAATATCCCAGGTGTAACAAGTTGTAAGAATATCCCAGGTGTAACAAGTTGTAACAGCTGTTGAACCTTGCTGTGTACTTCATCTCCGATTCTCCAAGTTCAATAGTACTGTGGTATTCCTTTGGATACTTCTAATGGTAAATTTCAGACATCAAGTTCTTTTCGTATGAAACTACTACATTTGTAATCTGTAGTTTTAAACTTTTAGTTTATAAATGTTCATCAGCTTTAGTTCGTATGCTGCCATTTCAAGTATGATTAATGAAGTTACCTTTATCACAGGATGAAAGTGAGCAGTCAGCATACTGGTACGGAGCTAGCAGCATTGATACGGTGACTAGGGCATCGTTTAATGGTGGTATTGTGTTTTCCCGTATTTAGGGCATCGGCCTTTTGAAGCATTGCCTTCATCTTTCTTAAGTCTGAGTTTTAAGTTTGTTTATCTCTCTCGGCGCTGTTGAAAATACAAATGACAACGTTCTTGTTTGTTTTGCCCTTATATCCCGATGTGATTTCGCGGAGGGTTACGGCGTTGTTGAAAACACAAATGAAAACACAAATCCCTTGTGTAATTGCCACTTGAAGGAGGACAGTCACTGTAAAGACAACATGATAATGTACACTTACAGCCCGTGTACATTATCATGTTGTCTTTAGAGTGACTATCCTCATTTGTTGAAGAAGAAAAGCATTAATGTGGCTGAATAGCAATACATTCAAGTGGCAATCACACAAGGGACAGTCACTGTGAGATGTCCTCATTTGTGACTGTCCTTACAGTGAGTGTACATTATCATGTTGTCTTTAGAGTGACTGTCCTCATTTGTTGAAGAAGAAAAGCATTAATGTGGTTCAATAGCAATACATTCAAGTGGCAATTACACAAGGGACAATCGATCACTGTGAGATGTCCTCATGTGTGACTATCCTTGTCACAAATGACTATCCTTGTAAAGACAACATGATAATGTACACATACAATGAGTGTACATTATCATGTTGTCTTTACAGTGGCTGCCCTCATGTTGTATATTCTTCTCTATAGATGCTACTATGTGCTAGGGAACTTCTTAGAACTGTTGGTATATTCTTACAACTTGTTACACCTGGGATATTCTTCTCTGTAGATGCTATTGTGTACCGTGGTCCAAACAGGCCCATAAATGTGGTTGAATAGCAATACATTCAAGTGGCAATTACACAAGGGACAGTCACTGTGAGATGTCCTCATGTGTGACTGTCCTTGTCACAAATGAGGACATCTCACAGTGACTGTCCCTTGTGTAATTGCCACTTGAAGGAAAAAAGCATTAATGTGGTTCAATAGCAATGTATTCAAGCGGCAATTACACAAGGGATAATCACTCTGAGATTTCCTCATTTGTGACTATCCTTACAGTGAGTGTACATTATCATGTTGTCTTTACAGTGACTGTCCTCATTTGTTGAAGGAAAAAGCATTAATGTGGTTCAATAGTGATGCAGAGTAGTCAGGGCTTTTAGAATATACAAATATACATCCTTAACTCTCATTCCACCAAGGAAGAAGGAATTCCAATGGTTGAAACGTGAGTTAAGGTCTTTACATCAGTCAAACCCTGAAAATGAGGGTTTGTAAACAATGCACAGAAAATTTGAAATAACTTAGATATAAAACAAAGAGAATCAATCAAACCAACTTCCAAAGCATCAGATGTCACTATTACAACTTCCAGGCAAATTTTATCATCCAACCACCATCCGTACAGCCGTACAGAGTTCATTTTTCACCAGAAATGCACTAAAACAGGGTTATTTTTATTTTTTATGAAAGCAAAATGATTACAATACTGGTTCTCTGTCTGTCTTCGACCATTTGAAGCCTAAAATAGGCTCTCCAAACGTTGGTTCAACCATCTAGGTGGTTAGAACAGTTTATCCAACAAATGTCAACTTTGCTAAGCAACTTTTAAAGTTGCATTACAACTTTGCAAACAACTTTGCCGAGAAGGTTAAAAATGTGTTGTGAAACTTTAGGAACCTTATTAAAGTTATTTTGGACCTTCAAACTTCTTAACAACATCTAAAAGACACCTAATAAACACTTACTATGCTCATTTCATCCAAGGACTCAAAAGATGCCCAAGGTTTATAAGTCACCAAGGGGTCTTGTGTCCAACAAGTGGATGTTTATAAGGAGATAAGATCAATCCTTAATATTTATTACAAACCAAGAAAACATCTAAAACTCCTATTCTAATTTATTGTCATTCAAAAAGACTCTGATTTGTCATTCAAAAAGACTCTGATTTGTCAATCAAAAGGACCTTTCACCAGTCAATCCTTCAAAGCTCCAAGGTGAAAATCTTATGTTCCAATTGATAGGATTTGACTCCTTGGCTTCATGGAAACTTCCTTCAATCATGGTGTCTTTGGCTTGCATTAGGGATGCCCCTGCATCAAATAGCAATGCATTCAAGTGGCAATTACACAAGGGACAGTACATGCCCATTAAAGTTGGTGTTTTGTTATCCAGCATGACAATGGAGACAACATACTCTGTGTCAATTTTACTGATCAAATTTCCCTCCGCCAGGCAAAGCAACAATCTGGGTATGATAAGGTGAAATTTTGTAGTCCTTTTGGGTATGATAACAGTTCCAGTTTCCAATAAGATGGTTCATTTTTATAATCTAGCTTCAATTTCTCTTGTGAAAATCTTTTTTTCATTTTATGGGTGGTAAAATATAATTATTATGCTAGAGGTGTGTACTTATGGATGATAATGAAACAAAATGATAAGATTTAAGACTCTTGTTTTTTTTTTAAATAGCAATTTAAGTTTCCTTCTATTATAAATTACTGTTTTTCTATTTTTTAATGTATCTTTCCAAATCTTTTATATCAATTTTATTTATGAAATATAAATATATTAATAATGTTTTAGTGTTTTTAGGATTAGTTTATATCAATTCTATGTATCATCATTCGTCATTCAATTGTCAGTATTATTAATTTAGACTGTGCAATTGTAGAACTACTCGAATATGGGTTGGATGGATACTCAAGTAGGGGAACCCTCCTCAAATATCTCAAGCAGTGAACTTGGAAAAATGTGTCCTGAAGGAACCCTTTCCATCAGAGAGATAAAAGTACAAACAAGTAAAAGAAGCAGGCTCTGCAAATATGTTTTTGAGAAGAAAAATGATAGATTATTCGAGTATGGTTCATGAGGTATATCTAAAAAGACATTTTTTTTCTTATTATAATAAAAGAGGAAGTTGTGAATGTCAAAGTTGAGTGAAACAAAAATTATTTTCATCAAATTTTATTAGGCTTGCTTTTGGGAATAGTTTCTTACAATATTGCTATTAAGATTTTTATTGTGTAGTTTTTAGATTAGGTTTATAAAATTATATTTCATGAGTAGTGATTCATATTAATCAATTAACGATACTTTTGGAAGGTATTTTCAATGTGTCAAATTTTGATATTTTTACAAGAATTAGATTGTGTAATTTTTTTAATTAAAGTCATTGACTCATATTTCATAAATAATAGTTCTCATGAATCCATCTCTTATAAGATTGAATAGTCTATTTAGGAAGTATTTCTGATAGTATGTCAAATTATGATATTACTATTACCATTAGATTGCATGGCTTTGAAGTCAACCTCGTTGACCCATATTCTTCTCTGTAGATGCTACTATGTGCTAGGGAACTTCTTAGAACTGTTGGTATATTCTTACAACTTGTTACACCTGGGATATTCTTCTCTGTAGATGCTACTATGTGCCGCGGTCCAAACGGGCCCATAAATGTGGTTGAATAGCAATACATTCAAGTGGCAATTACACAAGGGACAGTCACTGTGAGATGTCCTCATGTGTGACTGTCCTTGTCACAAATGAGGACATCTCACAGTGACTGTCCCTTGTGTAATTTCCACTTGAATGAGGACAGTCACTGTAAAGACAACATGATAATGTACACTTACAGCCCGTGTACATTATCATGTTGTCTTTAGAGTGACTATCCTCATTTGTTGAAGAAGAAAAGCATTAATGTGGCTGAATAGCGATACATTCAAGTGGCAATCACACAAGGGACAGTCACTGTGAGATGTCCTCATTTGTGACTGTCCTTACAGTGAGTGTACATTATCATGTTGTCTTTAGAGTGACTGTCCTCATTTGTTGAAGAAGAAAAGCATTAATGTGGTTCAATAGCAATACATTCAAGTGGCAATTACACAAGGGACAATCGATCACTGTGAGATGTCCTCATGTGTGACTATCCTTGTCACAAATGAGGACATCTCACAATGACTGTCCCTTGTGTAATTCAAGTGGCAATTACACAAGGGACAGTCACTATGAGATGTCCTCATTTGTGACTGTCCTTACAATGAGTGTACATTATCATGTTGTCTTTAGAGTGACTGTCCTCATTTGTTGAAGAAGAAAAGCATTAATGTGGTTCAATAGCAATACATTCAAGTGGCAATTACACAAGGGACAATCGATCACTGTGAGATGTCCTCATGTGTGACTATCCTTGTCACAAATGAGGACATCTCACAATGACTGTCCCTTCTGTAATTGCCACTTGAATGAGGATAGTCACTGTAAAGACAACATGATAATGTACACATACAATGAGTGTACATTATCATGTTGTCTTTATAGTGGCTGCCCTCATGTTGTATATTCTTCTCTGTAGATGCTACTATGTGCTAGGGAACTTCTTAGAACTGTTGGTATATTCTTACAACTTGTTACACCTGGGATATTCTTCTCTGTAGATGCTACTGTGTGTCGTGGTCCAAACGGGCCCATAAATGTGGTTGAATAGCAATACATTCAAGTGGCAATTACACAAGGGACAGTCACTGTGAGATGTCCTCATGTGTGACTGTCCTTGTCACAAATGAGGACATCTCACAGTGACTGTCCCTTGTGTAATTAAGTATTGTGGGGAAGCATTCTAAATAACCAAAGCTGCTAACAATAAATTCAACACAGATATGTCCTCATTTCTGGGTATTTTAGCTCTCTAACAGCTGAATACCAGATTAAATAATAATGACAAAAGAAAAATAAACCCAACGTACTCAGAAATTGTAGCTGTGATTTTGCGGAGGGAATCTCTCTCGGCGCTGTTGAAAACACAAATGACAACCCGCTTGATTTCGCGGAGGGAATCTCTCTCGGTGCTGTTCAAAACACAAATGACAACCCGCTTTGTTCAAAACACAAATGATAACCCGCTTGATTTCGCGGAGGGAATCTCTCTCGGCGCTGTTGAAAACACAAATGACAACGTTCCTTTTTTTTTTTGCACTTATATCCCGACCAACATAAGGTCCATTTGTAATACAACATGATAATGTACACTTACAGTGAGTGTACATTATCATGTTGTCCTTAGAGTGACTATCCTCATTTGTTGAAGAAGAAAAGCATTAATGTGGCTGAATAGCAATACATTCAAGTGGCAATTACACAAGGGACAGTCACTATGAGATGTCCTCATTTGTGACTGTCCTTACAGTGAGTGTACATTATCATGGTGTCTTTAGAGTGACTGTCCTCATTTGTTGAAGAAGAAAAGCATTAATGTGGTTGAATAGCAATACATTCAAGTGGCAATTACACAAGGGACAATCACTGTGAGATGTCCTCATGTGTGACTGTCCTTGTCACAAATGAGGACATCTCACAATGACTGTCCCTTGTGTAATTCAAGTGGCAATTACACAAGGGACAGTCACTGTGAGATGTCCTCATTTGTGACTGTCCTTACAGTGAGTGTACATTATCATGTTGTCTTTAGAGTGACTGTCCTCATTTGTTGAAGAAGAAAAGCATTAATGTGGTTCAATAGCAATACATTCAAGTGGCAATTACACAAGGGACAATCGATCACTGTGAGATGTCCTCATGTGTGACTATCCTTGTCACAAATGAGGACATCTCACAATGACTGTCCCTTCTGTAATTGCCACTTGAATGAGGACAGTCACTGTAAAGACAACATGATAATGTACACATACAATGAGTGTACATTATCATGTTGTCTTTACAGTGGCTGCCCTCATGTTGTATATTCTTCTCTGTAGATGCTACTATGTGCTAGGGAACTTCTTAGAACTGTTGGTATATTCTTACAACTTGTTACACCTGGGATATTCTTCTCTGTAGATGCTACTGTGTGCTGGGGTCCAAACGGGCCCATAAATGTGGTTGAATAGCAATACATTCAAGTGGCAATTACACAAGGGACAGTCACTGTGAGATGTCCTCATGTGTGACTATCCTTGTCACAAATGAGGACATCTCACAGTGACTGTCCCTTGTGTAATTGCCACTTGAATGAGGACAGTCACTGTAAAGACAACATGATAATGTACACAAGTACCGTGAAGGTAGTTGCAAGTTACGGCTGTTTCATTGCATACCCGAAACAATGAAGATGTTACGGTCCAGAAAACGTTTGTGCTTGAAAGATGAACAAATAAAATTAAACTTCTAAATAACCAGAGCCGCTAACAATAAATTCAACACAGATATGTCCTCATTTCTGGGTATTTTAGCTCTGTAACAGCTGAATACCAGATTACATAATAATGACAAAAGAAAAATAAACCCAACGTACTCAGAAATTGTAGCTGTGATTTCGCGGAGGGAATCTCTCTCGGCACTGTTGAAAATACAAATGACAACGTTTCTCTACATTATCATGTTGCCTTTACAGTGACTGTCCCTTGTGTAATTGCCACTTGAAGGAGGATAGTCACTGTAAAGACAACATGATAATGTACACTTACAGCCCGTGTACATTATCATGTTGTCTTTAGAGTGACTATCCTCATTTGTTGAAGAAGAAAAGCATTAATGTGGCTGAATAGCAATACATTCAAGTGGCAATCACACAAGGGACAGTCACTGTGAGATGTCCTCATTTGTGACTGTCCTTACAGTGAGTGTACATTATCATGTTGTCTTTAGAGTGACTGTCCTCATTTGTTGAAGAAGAAAAGCATTAATGTGGTTCAATAGCAATACATTCAAGTGGCAATTACACAAGGGACAATCGATCACTGTGAGATGTCCTCATGTGTGACTATCCTTGTCACAAATGAGGACATCTCACAATGACTGTCCCTTGTGTAATTCAAGTGGCAATTACACAAGGGACAGTCACTGTGAGATGTCCTCATTTGTGACTGTCCTTACAATGAGTGTACATTATCATGTTGTCTTTAGAGTGACTGTCCTCATTTGTTGAAGAAGAAAAGCATTAATGTGGTTCAATAGCAATACATTCAAGTGGCAATTACACAAGGGACAATCGATCACTGTGAGATGTCCTCATGTGTGACTATCCTTGTCACAAATGAGGACATCTCACAATGACTGTCCCTTCTGTAATTGCCACTTGAATGAGGACAGTCACTGTAAAGACAACATGATAATGTACACATACAATGAGTGTACATTATCATGTTGTCTTTACAGTGGCTGCCCTCATGTTGTATATTCTTCTCTGTAGATGCTACTATGTGCTAGGGAACTTCTTAGAACTGTTGGTATATTCTTACAACTTGTTACACTTGGGATATTCTTCTCTGTAGATGCTACTGTGTGCTGGGGTCCAAATGGGCCCATAAATGTGGTTGAATAGCAATACATTCAAGTGGCAATTACACAAGGGACAGTCACTGTGAGATGTCCTCGTGTGACTGTCCTTGTCACAAATGAGGACATCTCACAGTGACTGTCCCTTGTGTAATTGCCACTTGAATGAGGACAGTCACTGTAAAGACAACATGATAATGTACACAAGTACCGTGAAGGTAGTTGTAAGTTACGGCTGTTTCATTGCATACCCGAAACAATGAAGATGTTACGGTCCAGAAAACGTTTGTGCTTGAAAGATGAACAAATAAAATTAAACTTCTAAATAACCAGAGCCGCTAACAATAAATTCAACACAGATATGTCCTCATTTCTGGGTATTTTAGCTCTGTAACAGCTGAATACCAGATTACATAATAATGGCAAAAGAAAAATAAACCCAACGTACTCAGAAATTGTAGCTGTGATTTCGCGGAGGGAATCTCTCTCGGCACTGTTGAAAATACAAATGACAATGTTTCTCTACATTATCATGTTGCCTTTACAGTGACTGTCCCTTGTGTAATTGCCACTTGAAGGAGGACAGTCACTGTAAAGACAACATGATAATGTACACTTACAGCCCGTGTACATTATCATGTTGTCTTTAGAGTGACTATCCTCATTTGTTGAAGAAGAAAAGCATTAATGTGGCTGAATAGCAATACATTCAAGTGGCAATTACACAAGGGACAGTCACTGTGAGATGTCATCATTTGTGACTATCCTTACAGTGAGTGTACATTATCATGTTGTCTTTAAAGTGACTGTCCTCATTTGTTGAAGGAAAAAAGCATTAATGTGGTTCATTAGCAATGTATTCCCAGCATCTGTACCTGCATCTCTCTTATATACTACAAGTTACTTGCCATCAGAAATTGCAGTTCCCTCACGTGACATTGATGGTGAAGTGTTCTTTTCAAAACCATCATCTGTGGTTACCAATGCTCCTATTTTAGGCAATAAGTTTGTTGCATTCCATGAGCCATTGGTCAAGTTTCTTCTATGAGCTTCTGATGCCTCAAAATCTAAGCAGCGCCTACGCATGCCTCGTTGTGGTTGATTATCATTCTGTACATGAATTATAATGAGTAATCAGTTTTGGGCCTTGGAATCTTGTATGTAACATGCACAGGCATTTCATGGCTAAATGAATCTATTTAAAAGCATCAACTTTTCTTACATGATGCTGGATACATAAGTAGAACAAGCGTATATCAAATTGGAAGCAATCAGAACTCCACAATGACATATTATTTAGAGTACTCTTCAGTTTAAGTAATAATGCATATATTGACACTGTAAAGACAACATGATAATGTACACTCACTGTAAAGACAACATGATAATGTACACTCACTGTAAGGACAGTCACAAATGAGGACATCTCACAGTGACTGTCCCTAGTGTAATTGCCACTATTCAGCCACATTAATGCTTTTCTTCTTCAACAAATGAGGATAGTCACTGTAAAGACAACATGATGAGTGTACATTATCATGTTGTCTTTACAGTGACTATCCTCATTTGTTGAAGAAGAAAAGCATTAATGTGGCTGAATAGTGGCAATTACACTAGGGACAGTCACTGTGAGATGTCCTCATTTGTGACTGTCCTTACAGTGAGTGTACATTATCATGTTGTCTTTACAGTGGCTGTCCTCATTTGTTGAAAGAAAAAAGCATTAATGTGGTTCATAAGCAATGTATTAAATTAATTTTTTTTTTTTAATCCACCCACGGGCGTCGCAATTGCGACGGAAACCCGTCGCAATGCGATGCAGGCACCCGTCGCAATTGCTTGGGAGGTCCGTCGCGATTGCGACGGCCCTCCAAAGCCATGCGACGGGGGGGTGACGGCCATGCCGCTTCTTAAATCTTAGCCACATTGCGACGGATAGGTGTCGCAATTGCGACGGATACCCATAGACGTCGCAAGTTGCGACTAAAAAATAGCGACGTCTATGGGTGTTGCTATTGCGACACATACCTGTCGCAATTGCGACACATAGCCGTCGCAAAATGACCCAAAATGTATTAGTGTGAGTTCAGTCAGTCATCAAAGAAAATTCAGTGTTTACCGAGTTCAGTCAGTTTTTGAAGAAAAGTTAGCATCTACTGAGTTCAGTCAGTTATCGAAGAAAAAAAGGGATTGTCAGTGTTTACCAAGTTCCCTCGGTCTCCGAAAGATTGAAGAAAGTTATGGTCACCGAGCACTGTCAGCCCTTGAAGGATTTTTGCAAATAAAGTTTTCTTAATTCAGCCGACTGTTATACTAAGTAATGTCAATTTGACAAATCTAAAATCATATAAATAAAAGGTCAAATGTGAAAAATAAACAAGAATAATAGCAGAAGATTTATAGAAGAAAGGTAGGAAAGGTGTGTGCGAAATTGTGAAGGATGACCAGATATCCTTGAGGAGCAGCAGAGATATATTCAATCAAGAAGGATCACACTTATGCAGAACAGAGATCTGTAATCAGCAAGGCAGTTGCATTATTATACAAGTCATTTTCATTGTTACCTTTTTATCATTGTAACAGTGAATTCTAAATCTCTTAACCGAGTTGGTTTAACAACCATATTGTAAATCCTCTAACAAGGTGACAATTCCATTGAATTGTTTTCAAGACCTCTTACTAGGCCACTCCTAGCAGGGTGATTAAATCCTCTAACAAGGTCACACCTAACAGTGTGTTTTGTAACCTTTTATCGGGTTGGCTTCTAACCAGGCATCACTTCAGAAAAGTGAAAATTAGTATCTAGATACATTGGTGGTTTTTCCCATATTGGGTTTCCACGTTAAATCTTGTGTCTCTTGTGTTCTTAATTGCTATCTTAATCATATACAAGTGCTGATGAATATCTAAAGATAATTTTGCTAATACTTTCTACATCTACAAAGTTACTGTAATCTATTTTACCGAGTGTTAAATAGATAATATTCATTAAGATATCCTACGGGATCTGGAAAGAAATAATTGGGAAGTGTTTTATGGTTGACTGATTCACCCCCCCCCTCTCAGTCACTTCATCCATATTCCATCAGGATGTAGGCTCATTCTAGTCTATCATCTCAGGATGTATTAAGGAAAAAGATTCATTGGGTTCAAGAGACAACACTGCGTTATTATCAATTTCATTAATTTGTAATATATTTTCCATCATGTTTTCTTCTAAAGAGATGTTAGGATTATTAGAGTCATTATTATTATTATTAGAGTTCATGTTAATTTTATGTAAGTATAACTCTAGCGACCTAGCATTAGAACTCTCTCCCTCTTCAATTAGGAATCTAGGAGCATGTTTATGTATCAAATCTACCTCTATATCCATCATGGAATTAGAAAGGATATCCCATTCATATTCATGTGAATCCACCTGACTATAATCTAAAACTCCCAAGAAGTGGGCAATAGTCATTGGTACCTCAACTTCCTCATCAACACTATTCTCTCTCTCTTGAAAAGGTGCTTGTGAAGATGTCATATTTGGTTCTTCATCAAAGTGAGGTGTGTCAAAAGTAGGATGTCCTTTCTCTTGTTCTCTTTCAGGTTCATTTGTTGGTCCTTCTTATAGTTCTTATTCATGTTTAAGATTAGTACCAAGTTCTGATAATGGGTCTCCTTGTAAGAGTAGCAACCTTTCATAGGAAATAGGTTGTCCTTCCACTTCTTCTTCATCATCTAAGTCTCCTTATTTGTCAAACATACGACCATTTTATGCTACGAGATGAGATGTTGTTTACTTGAAGCCTACTCCAGTTGTGTCTTTAGGTTTTCTGAAATCCATGTGTATCGGCTCCATGAGTCCTTGCTTGTTCTATCCCAATGGTCCTTTGCCTTTGTAACCCATTTTCTTCATGATCTCATATCCTTTTCCATATTTTTCAGTAGCTATCTCAACATTCCTGATATTTCCATCTTGTTCATTCTCTTTGTATAGCCATTACAAAACATCTTTTTCTTCATTTTCTTCTTCAAGGGAAACCTTTTCTTTGACCATCCATGTTCCTTTGTGGATTTTTATAGCATTACCTTTAGAAGGTGTAAATGTAGATGAAGGTCATCCTTGAGACCTAGGAGATATTGGGAGATCTGTCAAGCACATTATAGAATCTATCTTGCACTCACCCATGCCTGTTTCTTGGATGTTGACTTTCTTGGCAAAGCTTCACAGGACCATTTCCTTGGATGTTTTTCTTTGTTGGAACTTTATTTATTGTGCGGGACCATGCTATCTTTTTTTTTGAGACTGTTATAGGGATATGTCATGTCAACCGGAATAGTCACCTCAACTCTATTATGAGGGAATTTTATGCATTGGTGGTAAGTAGAAGGCACAGTCTGCATTGAATGGATACATGACCTTCCAAGAAGAATGTTATAAGAAAGTGGAAAGTTAAGGACTTGGCATATCACATCCCTCTCTATTGGTCCCACTCTAATAGGCAAAAAAACCAATCCTTTGGAGGATCTCTCTTCTTCATCATAAGCTTTGACTGTTATCTTCCTTCTCGGATTAATTGTGTTCAAAAAATATCAATTGTTTCACCAAATTGTAGGTATATATGTTCAAACCAGTGCCTCCATCTATCAAGACAAGCTTAACACAGTGTTTATGAATGAGAAATTCTAGATGCAAAGGCTGATTATGTGGTTGGTTTAATGACTTATCATCTTCCTCGAAGAAAGATACGTAATGCGGAGAATTTAGGTGACCAACCATAGTCTAGAATCTATCCACATCTAAGTCTTTAGGCACATTGGTATTGAGAAAGGCTTGATCAAGGATCTCTCTATGACTTGGAGAGATTTTTAATAGTTCTAGAATAGAGATTTGGGCTGGCGTGTGCTGCAACTAGTCTACTAGATTGAACATTGGAGGTAATGCCAGTTGTTTAGGTCCTATTGTTGTAGCTGGTGTGTTTGATGTTGAAGCTCCTTTGAGAGTGAGCTTAGCTTGGTTCCTCATCACAACATTAGAGGTTTTAGTTTTATTTTGCACTTGTTTTAGAGTAATCACATGAATGGATGATTTACATGGTTCCATCATATGAATCACGTTATCATTGTCAGTATATGTGTAATTAATTTTGTTACTCTTAGAGGATTCTCCTTTTTCATAGTTAGGAAGTGGATTCTGGAATGCATTATGATCATTATTGGTATGATGGCCATCCACTTTAACTTTTCCTTCTTCAATTAAGTCTTTAATAACATGTCTCAATTTGATGCACTTATTAGTCTTGTGTCCTTTATTATGATGAAAATTGCAGTAGTCATTATCATTCCACCACCTTGGTTTTACTTTTGGTTCCCAAGGTTTGGAATAAGGAATTGTGATAATTTTGTTGTCCAAGAGTGACTTCAAGACCACTTCTAATGTATCTCCCAAAGGTGTAAATTCTCTCTTGGGTCTTGCTAACCAAGGCTCATTTCGAGTATTAGGCTTGTTTAAAGTCTTATTAGTCATTGGAATCACTATCAAATTCAAGTTCTTGTTCACTTGGGGACTTGATGTAAGATTGAAGACTTTTGGTTTGGGTTTCGTATTAGGAGTATCTACAACTCCATCATTAACCACGTTCTTGTTCTTGTTTCCATACTTGTAGTTATAGTTATTGGGATAATACTTGTCTGTGTTCTCTTTATTGATAGTGATTTCTCCCTTTTTTATTAAGACTTCTTCAATCTTGATGGCACTATCTATCATTTTATCAAAGCTTGGTGGGCCTTGTAGTTGTATAGGAAAATTCATCTCATGTTCCAAGTTATTGATAAAGATGTCCATCTTTTCACTTTTAGGTATTTTTCAAGCATATTGTGAGAATATCTTCCTCCAACGTTGTAAGAATATCAATAATGATTCTCTACTTTTCTATTTTGTGTTGCATAAATCCAACATAGTCACAGTGTGTTGGATATTGTAGGAGTATTGTTGGATAAATTTCTCAACTAGTTCCTTGAATGTTTTGATTCTCGTGGGTATTTTTGAGAACCAGTCCATCACTTGTACACATAATCTTTGTGGAAATAACCTCATTAGGTAAGTTTGTTCATGCATGAATTCCATAATTGATGTGCAAAATTCCCTCACCTGATCTTGGGGGTCATAATTACCAGTATACTTGTCATATTTTGGAATTGTAATGTGCTAAGGAAATGGTATCATTTTCAATACCTTATCAAAGGGGAAAGGACAAATGTTCTCCAATGAGTATTTTTTTATTGGTTTTCCCTTTTCTTTCTTCAAATCTTGGATTTCTACCTACATGGAAAGAAATTGTCATGTCAAAATAGATATAGGACTAAGATCTTCCTTTTGTTTGAGTTGATTCACATCATAGTCCTTAGGTAATTTTAATTCTTGTGATGCGAGATCTAAGAAGTATTTCTCTTTATTCTCATCCAATGTTCTTTCAAGGATCTTCTTAAATATTTGACTTCTCAAAGCCTTTTGGTATTCTTGTTCTATAGGGTCTTCTTCATCATTAGAGCCGTAGTGTGCTTCACAATTTTGTTCTTCTTCTTGGTTGTTTTATTTTTCTTGGTCATCTTTTTTGTTATGTCTATCTTCGCAATGAAATTCATTTTGGTTTGACATGTTTTTATTGTTCGGATTGACTGTGTGGGTAGTGCTAGGAGTAGCTCCAAATAGAAAATTAATATGTGAGGTTTATCCTTGTTCAAATGTCAATAATGGCACTTCGTTTGAGAATGGATTCTTTTCCAATTTGTAAGACTTGTGTCTTGTATTAACCATGAAAAATTGATTAAGAAATTTTTTGAGTGTCCTTATGTGTAAATGGGTCTCAAAATGGGTCCAAGTGTGAGTCCAAGGTTGTAATAGTGGGATTGAAAATGTTTGAGGATCCAACATCAAATGGTTAGAGTGCCCTGATAGTGAGTTGGGAACCAAGTGCAAGTGGATTTGTTTGAAAATTTTCTAAAGTTCCAGCATCAAAGGGTTAGAGTGCCCTAATAGTGAGCTGAGAACTTGACTGAATCTAATATGATAGGGAACTCTACAACTTGACTAACACAGGATATAGACCGAATAAGGATAAAAAGACACACTCAAAAAATAACTCTCTCAGGTTTGCAGGATTATTGGTTCTAACAACAGAAACTGTCAAAAAGATCAAAAGGGTACTCAAAAATCCAAAAAATAGGTATTCAACATATGCAAAAATGCTTTTCACCTAAGATGCGACACTCTAAATGTGGCTTCTACTGAATGGTCCTAGATGCGACACAGGAAATATGGGATGCAATCCTGAAATTATCCAATGCGATCTGGAATGTGGGGTGCGACAAAGGATACAAGATGCGACTGTCTAATATTTTGTTCGAGAGGAAATTCTGTCAAGTTTGTAAAATATTATCTTCTCAGTCCGATTCCAGGGGTTTTTAGGTGTTTGAAAGTGCTTGTGATTTTTTCATTCTGGGGATTTATCTTAGATTTGTACTTCAAACACATCAAGCAGTTATTTTTAAGAGAACACACCTATCCTTTCCTAAACTAGATAGAGATTGGAAATACTTGTTCATTGACTTAAGAATGCACTCAATGAATCCTCAGAATATGACAGTTCAACAACACGTAATGGATGTTGGAGGCCATATTAGTCAAGTAGTAATGTCAAAGAGGGCTTGATATGATGAACTTCTTGGGGAAATTACTATTTTCCTTGCAAAAACATTACCAACCTTTCAGAGGTAGTCCAGGTAGCATCTAACTTAAGGTTTTTAATAAGGGAATCCATTCACAATTGACTCTCATAGTCTCGCAAGCAAGATTGAGGCCTTAGCCCTATGAGTACTCAAATATGTGTAGTCTTGCAAGCAAGATTGAAGCGGCTCCGCTCTACACAAGATCCAAGCATGTTTATGGAAAAGATCAACTCAAGGAACTTTCATGAACAAGATCAACTATGTCTTCCAATATTTTCATCTCAAAGAAGCGTCAAATTTTATAGTGGAGTGGAAGGGTTGGCTTCTACCTGTCCCCACTTGAGTTTTTCCCGGGAGCTTTTTACCTCAACCGATGGGCCCTCTAATTAGGAATACAATAAAAGAAAGAGGATTAGTGGCTTAGAGGTCTAGATTTCTGATTCTCCATGAAGGAGAAGAGCATAATCTCCTATCTCATGTCATTTTCTCCTATCAAGCACATCATGCAAGCTTTAAAAAATAATTTACCCTAATTTAACCCTGAATTGCAATCTAATTTTTGAGTTTTTGATTTTCCCAAAGGGAAAAGAGCATAATCCTCTAATTAGGATGTAAATTGACTTCAAATTGTAATTAAATCCCTAGAAATAAAAAGCATAATGTTTTGATTTGATTTCTTCTTTAAGGCAACCTGCAAATAACCATTAGTAGTCTCTATTGTTGATGTCTTGGACAATTCAACCTGTGTACCACTGTTAAGCTGTCATAATCCATAAAAATCACAAAAATTACCCATTAGACATCAAAAAAATCAAATCCACAACAAAAGTCCCCAGATGCGATCCATAATTTAACTAAATGTGACCCCCTTTCCCAAATGCGATTAAGGATCCCAGATGCAATCCAAAGTAAATAGGATGTGATACCTAACCAGATGCAATCTAGGAAACCCTGGATGTGATCTAAGAAATCCTGGGTGCAATCCAATTTCTAAGATGTGATCCTCTGTTGAGTGAAACATAGCAAAAAATTAGTTAAAAATAAAAAATCTAGGGCTTGACCCCACAATGGGTGCTAGAAATGTGTGTGTGAATTAGTGCACCTGTCAATCTACAACACAACACTTCAATAAGATATTATATTTTTAGTTTAAATCTAATTGAAATCAAGTTAAATCCATTAAACTAAGAAAAAGCATCCTATTGCTCTCTAACTAACACAAGTATGTAGAAAGTCTAGATTTACTCTTAGATTTAGACTCTAAATAGTGCTAATGCATGTTAGAATGAGAGATTTAAATCAAATTAAACTAAGAAATATGATTCATCCATTAAAACCATTAATTCATTCACTATTAAGCATATAAATTCAAATGTTCTTTAATTAGCTATGAAAATGAAATGTGCAGCATGTAAGTGTAAATCAATTAACTATTCATTCATCCTTGTTGAGATTTGAAAATTCATCTTTTATAGAACTTCAAAGATTTGGACGGTTGAGATGCATCCATAAGGAATGGTTGAGATGTCCCCAAACTTGATCCATGTGATTGATCTATGTGATTAGCTCTCATTGGTTAAAAGTGTATTTGTTGTCCCCTTAAGAGGTGACATGTCATTTTTAAGCCTTTTATTCATTTATTTTAATTAATTACTCTAGCCATGCATTTAATGGGAATTATTTAATTAATTAGGCCTAGAGGTAATTAATATGATTTTTGATCAATTATTGATGATTAATGTTTGATTTATGAAGTTTTATTAATTTTATCAAATTTATTGAATTATGTTAATAATCAAGAATTTAATTAACATAATTAGGAATTTATCCCGAATTAGGACAAATAAGGCATTAGGTTCTATTAGCCTAATTTTAGGTGATTATAGGCTCATCCTGCATACATTCTTATTTTATAATACCAAATCCTAATAGGGATGAGGCTTCTAACAAGGCCTAAGTCCTCTCACAAGGACCGAGACACTATAGATGTAATAGACTCCTAACAGGGTCAATATCTTTCACAAGATACTTTGATTAGTGGATCATATTGTGGGTATCATCCCCACTAGGGTTTTCCCTTAGCTAGGGTTTCCTCATTAACAAATATGGTGTAATGAGTTCTATTATTTTAGAGGTGTGTTTGTTGTTTAGTTTATTCAGTTTAGTTTCTTATGCAAGTTACAAGTTAATTAATAATATCCATACTTGGGAAAAAAATTGTGAAATACAAATTCACCCCCTGCCCCCTCTCAGTATTTCTTATTTCTAACATTGTTTTCATCTGAGGCCGAGATCTTCAAATTGACACGATATGTTCTTTATGTTGTGTTCTCTTTATTTCTAAAGTTAGAATATCTATACATATTGTAATCTATATTTTATCAATATTTTCTACATTCTATTATATTATCCTAGTATAATTTGATGATCTACAACTAATTGAATATCTAGATGAACTGAAGGAAAAATGATTAGAGAGCACGGAGCTACTTAAGTGATATGTAAGATGATTAAATTAGTCAATATGTTGTCATTGATGTCAACTAGTTTTGACAATACTTATCATGATAGTTACAAACATCTGAACATCTGTTGAAGGAAGAAAAGATGAAGAAATGATATATCTACATAAGGAAAAGATGGATATCACAAATAAGGATAAGGTACACATTGGATAACTTATAGATAATTCTATGGGTTTATATTGTTGACTTGAGCATGTTACATTAATCTATTATGAAGAAGAGATTTGAAATGAACAAGTCAATGTGGTCAGTAATTGAAGACTTTTGTATACACCGAGCCCGTGCAGTGTATACCAAGTGACAGTAATAACTGAGTTAGTTATCACTAATGCATTCAGTATTAACCAAGTATGGATGAAAACATTAAATGCTAAGAGCAGTCGACTAAAATTGATGAGCTGGAAGTTGTTATAATTCTGAGGTAAAGGATGAAGTTATTTATGAGATCCACGACTAACATAATTCAGAGATGATCTAAAGGATGAAATTGAAACGTGTTAAGGACACATCTACCAAGGAATGTTTAAGAGGCAAGATAGATGAAGGAGATTAAGAGGCAAAATCTAATGGCTGATATGAAAATAGTTTACTTGTCCATTTAAGAGACATGAGTTTCATTGTTGAAACATGTCGGACAAATAGAGACTGCAAAGATTTTGCATGAAGAATTTATTCATGCATTCCTAATCAAACTGGTTACAAAAAGAACCAAGTTGCAAACATTACCGAGCATCAGATAACTATTTACCATGTGAAGTAAGTTGATAAATATTGAGGAAGTGAATTGATTAATGATCAGATGAGTTTTATGAGCATAGCATAGATCTGAATTTTTGCAATTGAGTTGTATTTGAATCAGATCAGAATTGTATCAGTTTAACCATTGATTCAGCAAAATCTCTTAACCAAGTGGACCTAACAGTATGTATTGCAAACTTAAACAAGGTTGGCTCTTAACCGAGCTCACTTCAAAAGAATGAATTATTTTGGGTTACTGGTCCCAGGTGGTTTTTCCCTTAGAAGGGTTTCCACGTTATATCATTATGTTATGTGTTTTTTGTTATGATTTTTTTCTATCATACTTTACATACTGCATAGTTGATTTAATCGGTAATCACAATTTGGATAATTACTAGTATTCGATAAAGTGAACAAATAAATTGATATTTTATGTTACCGAGCTACGTACAAAAATTGTTGAAATAGTTTTGTGAGGTACATCTCAGAGTTTGGTACTATAGGATAACTGATTTAACTAATTCACCCCCCCTCTCAGTTGTTCTAACAATTGGTATCAAAGCATATTGGTTTCTTGAAGGAAAGTTTTAAGGACTTGAGAAAAAGATCACAAGATGTATAAGAGGGAAGTGCCCAAGTTGAACAAAGATAAATTCTCCACATGGAAAAGCGGGATGAGGCTTCACATATCTGGAATTGGAGAATCTACTATACATCTACTAGACCATAGCTACATACAACTAACTATTGGACCTTTGACAATTGATCAATTGAGAGACAGACATGAACATAATATTACTATGATAGAGATTTATGTTTCTCTATCTGATGTTAAGTTTGAAGATGTCAAAGTATGCACTACAATGAAGTAAATGTGGGATAAAATTTCTCTAGTTTATGGTGGTGATGTAAATGTAATGAGAGCCAAAGCTGAAAGCTTGAGAGGCAGATTTGATGACATGAAGATGAAGGAAGGTGAGAACATCACATAGTACTCTAACCAAATCAAAGAGGTAGTCAATACTATCTGAGGAGTAGGAGGTATTATTTCTGATGATATTGTGGTAAGTAAGATACTCAGAACCTTGTTTCCTATCTATGCAATTAGAATATCTGTAATTCATGAAATGAGGTCTGCACCTAATAGCACTCTTACCCTTGATAGTCTGATTGGAAAGTTAACTACTTTTGAGCTGAATAATTATGATAATAGTGTTGTACCAAGTGTTGAGTCTTCTTTTATGTCAACTCTAAAGATTGGTAAATCTAGCAGTAATCATAATATAAAGAATGAAAGTGACAATGACAATGAAAATAAGCTTGATGAGCTTGAAGAACTTATGGCCTGGAGACTTCAAAAAGGTAAAGGAAAGTATAAGGGAAAGTTACCTTTTAACTTTTTTTAATTGTAAAGAGATAGGCCATATTGCTACTAGATGTCCTAACAGGAAAAAGAAGAGGATAAAGACAATGACCAATCTAGTGATGGAAAGTTTGGTAGAAGAAATAACAGAGGAAACTGAAACTACAACAGAGACAACCGAGATTACAAAGACAAAGGCAAGAAGGCATGTTACCTTGTTGGAGGAAATGAAGATGACACCGATACAGATATTGATGATGAAATTGAAGTGGTATTTGTTTCAATGAAATATTATTTAGAAGAAGAGGAAAGGTATGTAGAAACAACCCTTATTTCTAAAGTTAGTAAGAATGATACTTGGATCATTTATAGTGGTTGTACACATCACATGACTGGTGACGAAGATAAATTTGAAGATCTTGAGCACTATAATGGAGGATCAATGAAAATGGAAAATAATACACCTTGTCAAGTGAAAGGAAAAGGGTCTATCTTATTGAATGATAGGATTAGATGTGATAATGCATACTGGGTAAAAGGACTTAACTAAAATTTGTTGAGTGTAGCACAACTGAATAACTCAGGTCACCGAGTTGCACTTGAAAGCAAGAAGGTGAAAATATATGATGAAAATGGAAAGCTTATCGATACTGGAGGATAATAAAAAGTAATTTATTCTATCTTGACAATGTTGAAACTTCTTATTTACTAGTGAAGAATGAAGATGTACGGTTATGGCATAAGAGACTATGTCATGTGAACTTTGATAACATGATTAAGATCAGTAAAAATAGAAGAGTTAGAGGTCTGTTGAGTCTAACCAAACCTAATCATGTTATGTAAAATCAATGTCAAAAAGGAAAGATGACCAAATATAGTTTTAAAAGTAAAGAATACTCATCTAAAGGTATTTTGGAGTTGGTACATACCGACTTATGTGGTCCTATGAGAACTCAAAGCTACTATGGTGACAAATATTTTATTTTATTTGTTGATGACTACTCTAGGATGATGACAGTCCTGTTCTTAAAAGAAAAATCTGAGGCATTCAAATTGTTTAAATGGTATAAGGATAAAGTTGAAAAAGAAACTGAGAAAGACTTGAAATGCTTAAGATCTGATAGAGGAGGTGAGTTTATTTCTGATGAATTCACTAATTTCTGTAATAAGCATGGAATCAAAAGATAGGTTTCTATATCGAGGACACCGCAGCAGAATGGGATTACTGAAAGGAGGAACCAGTCTATTGTTGATTATGCCAGAACATTGATGATTGAGAAAAATGTTGCACAAATGTATTGGAGAGAAGTAGTTAGCACTATTGTATACACCTTGAACCGAGTTCAACTAAAGAAAGACATGAATAAGACACCTCATGAGTTATGGTTTGGCTATACATCGAATGTAAGTTATTTCAGAATCTTTGGAAGTAGATGTTATATTCTAAAAGATGATAAGAATGGTAAATTTAACTCTAAAGGTGATGAAGTAATGTTTTTAGGACATTCTACTAAGAGTAAAGCTTATAAATGTTTGAACAAGGCTACTAATAAAATGGTAGAAAGTGCTAATGTAATAGTTGATGAGTTTGCTGAAAAGAATGATGAAGAAAGCATGAAGGAACCAAAAGAGTATGGTAGGTTTACATATGTTGAGCATCTAGGCTATCTACTGAAGCCATAGGCTGAGTCTACTGAGCATCAGGAAAATGCTACAGAGAATCAACAAATGCAAACTGAGAATAGGAAGAAGCTACTGAGCAAGAAAATGAACCTGAACCGAATGATGAGCAAAGAAGAGAACAAGTGCTAGCAAAAATTTTTAGAAGACACCATCCGCACAACCAAATCATTGGAGATAGGCAAGTTGGCATGATGACCCAAAGTAAGCTAAGAAAAAACACATGCTTAGTTTGTGATTTTGAACCTAAGAATGTTAGAGATGCACATGAAAATGAGGAATGGATTAAGGCTATCAATGAGGAAATTGAATAGATTGAGAATAATAAGACATGGACATTAGTACCCAGATTGAAAGACACATTTGAGTATTTGAGGACTAGACTAGGGGTCCATCCCCTATCTATCGGTCACTAAGGTGATCAGGAGGTTGCATCAACCTATACTTTATCAAAAAATTATTCATGTTGATGCACATAGCTCACACTTTAGGTTTTCTAAGGTTGTGAAAGATTGTAGAAGCTAGAATAGAAAATTCTTTATTAGTACATGCAGGTACTTGATCTGGACCGAACAACAGAGGATAATTTGGCTGATGTAGAGCTGTTTATTTTCTTTGGCATTGTTGTCAAAGGGAGAGGAACTTCATATGAAATATCTTTTGCTGAGAACATATATGGGAGAAAGAATCAGAGAACTGAAAAAGATCAAATCCGCAGGGAGAGTCTACATGGAATGTTATTTTGTAGTGATTAAACATATTAAATATCAAGCTAGGGAGAGCTTACCAATCTACAGCATTTACCTACATAGTTGTATAATACATGTTTGGTATGTGTATGGAATATTTCATTTTGTTTGTGTTGCCATGAATGGAAAAGGGAGAGATTGATGATCTACAACTGATTGAATATCTAGATGAATTGAAGGAATGGTGAATAGAGATCACCAAGCTACTTAAGTGATATGTAAGATGATTAAATTAGTTAATATGTTGTCATTAATGTCAACTAGTTTTGAAAATACTTATCATGATAGTTACAAACATTTGAACATCTGTTGAAGGAAGAAAAGATGAAGAAATGAGATATCTACATAAGGAAAAGATGGATGTGACATATAAGGATAAGGTAAACATTAGGTAACTTATTGATGAGTCTATGGATTTATATTGTTCACTTGAGCATGTTACATTAATCTATTATGAAGAAGGGATTTGAAATGAACAAGTCAATGTGGTCGGTAATTGAAGACTTTTGTATACACCGAGCTCATGTAGTGTATACCGAGTGACAGTAATAACTGAGTTAGCTATCACTGACACATTCAATATTAATCGAGTATGGATGAAAACATTAAATGCTAAGAACAGATGACTAAAATTGATGAGCTGGAAGTTGTTATGATTTTGAGGTAAAAGATGAAGTTAGTTATGAGATCCATGGCTGACATAATTCAGAGATTATCTAAAGGATGAGATTGAAACATGTTAAGGACACATCTGTCGAGGAAGGTTTAAGCGAAAAAATGGATGAAGGAGATTATGAGGCAAAATCCGATGGCTGATATGAAAATAGTTTACTTGTCTATTTAAGAGACATGAGTTTCATTGTTGAAACATATCGAACAAATAGAGACTACAGAGATGTTGCATGAAGACTTTATTCATGCATTCCTGATCAAACTGGTTATAGAAAGAATCGAGTTGTAGACATTACCGACCGTCAGAGAACTATTTACCAAGTGAAGTAAATTGAGAAATATTGAGGAAGTGAATTGGTTAATGATCGGATGAGTTTTATGAGCATAGCATAGATCTGAATATTTGCAATTGAGTTTTATTTGAATAAGATTAGAACTGTATCTGTTTAACCATTAAATCAACAAAATCTCTTAACCGAGTGGACTTAACAGTCTTATTGTATTTCCATATGACATTCAATGAATGTTAATTGTTATCTTGTTGAACCCATAGTGAATCTTGGTCAAGAGTTAACAGTTAGTGATAAATCCTCTAACGAGGTCACATCTAATAGTGTGCATTGTAATCTTTAATAGGGTTGGCTCCTAACCAAGCTCACTTTAGAAGAGTGAATTATTTTGGGTTACCAGTCCAAGGTGGTTTTTCCCTTAGCAGGGTTTCCACATTAAATCATTTTGTTATATGTTGTTTGTTATGATTTTTTTGCTATCATACTTTACATACTGCATAGTTGATTTAATCGATAATCATAGTTTAGATAATTACTATTATTCGGTAAAGTGAACAGACATTGATATTTTATGTTACCGAGCTACATAAATTATTGAAATAGTTTTGTAAGGTACATTTGGGAGTTTGGGACTGTAGGATAACTGATTTAACTGATTCACCCCCCCTCTCAGTTATTCTAATATAATTACATTCCATTTTAATGTACTTATCCATTTTATCTTAGAGCTTAAGTTAATTCCTAGTTAGTATAGATAAATATAAACTCTCCCCTTCATCTTTGCATATTCATATCACTGAGATAGTGTAAGGAAGATTTTTTTTTGTGGAAGGTAGAAAATCCCTTAGTCTACATTTTGGTGAACTTGACATGAATATCGATATGTTAGATTTCTTCCTTCAAGGGTTTGATGCATTTGACAAGGCGTTCACTAAGGATGACTTTGACTTGTTAGATGACACCTTAGATGATTTATTGGGTGTGTGATATCATGATTCCAAGTCCACCAAAAACCTTCCGCATATGGAAACTTTGTTAATGAGACATAGTGAGTTTATGAATGTCATTGTAGTCTTGATTGTACCTTCAAAACCCAAGAGTCCATCCATTGTCATGACTATTTATATTCTCTTTCCTAAAAATATTGTCAAGTCCACACATGAGGTATCACAAAATGGTGGTTCTTTGAGCCTTTTTATCGAGTTCTCTCACTATAAGAATGAGTCATATAATGGTGTCTCTCATACATATAATAATCAAAGGAAAAAGGATAACCTCAATCAACCAGCTAAAATTTTACCACCTTCTCAACTGGAACTTCCTCAATCCCCTACACCCATGAACAAGAAAACTAGTGATTACAATCTTATCAAGAAACTTTGTGTTACTCGTGCGCTAAGATATCACTTGAGGAATTTCTTCAGACAACCTTGATTTACCAAGGGATGCTTCAATAAGCCCTTCAAAATATATTTCTTCCTTTATCCACAAGACTGGAAGATGTGAATTCTTTAATGGATCATATTCATGTGGATTTGTCAAATATCACCTTTTATAAACATGAAATTCCCCCCTCAGAGACAAGGAATCTTGGAGATCCTTTGATGATTAGAGTATGTGTGAATGTTGTAGGAATAAGATGAACTTTTTTTGACACTAGTTCAATGCTCAACATATGTGGTTTTAACCTACTCCCAAAGATTAAGGTGGATAAAAACTTATTAGTAGCTACATCTTATTTATTCATTAGGGGTTTCACAATACAATAAATACCATCATGGGTATGGTTCTACTACCTTTGAAGGTTGGACCTGTAGTCATTCCTACCTTGTTTTATGTCATGCCAAGACATCTTCCTTACAATCTCTTGTTGGAAAGAAAATGGTTACATAGCATGGGTGCAGTCTTATCTACCCTAGATTGATTAATTAATTTTGTGGAAGATAACCAAGTGGTCATGATAATACTTGATCCTAACACGATGCATCTATGTCAAATTGTGTTTGTAGGTCAGACATCAATTTCTCCCCCATTCAATAATTAAATTCCCTTAATGGCTTCTACTATTTCATCACCTTCTTCATTGACCTCACTCATAGGGGTACTCAAGAGGAAATCACCCAAGAAGAAAAAGTTAAGGAAATTCTAATTCTTCCTAAGATTGACTCACCCAAAGTTGGCCTTCCTAAGGATGATACCCCTAAGGAATATCTTCCTAAGGATAATAATCAAAAATATATCTCCACTAAATCTATTGAAGCTCCTTTGACATTGGAAATTAATGCATGTACAGGTGATGATTGGGGAACTTTAGATTTCACTCACTCCCATATTGGAGATTATAAAGTCAGCCTAGTCAACCTTAAAATTTCATTCATTGCAGCTATAAGAGACAACTAAACCTCTGTGAAGCTCGATGATTTGTACCATATTTATCATCTCTTCTATACAAATCCCCCAAGTTTGCAAGAGCTTCAATTGATCTATAGAAGAGGGTGAAAAATGATGTCTAGGTGTGGCTATGATGGAAGAGGTTGTGGACCTAACCATGAAGGTATTAGGGTCCCCTTAGAACTTGAATTCAAGTGTCACACTATTTGAATAGGATATCATCATTTTGAGTGTAAGGAGAAACCTTGGTTCAACATTAACATGATTCTTTCTAAGCCCTTAGAGTTAGCTTATCCAGAACTCATTGACTCTGATAAGAGTTCAACTATGGTTCCCTTAGATGTATTCTCTTTAGAGGAAGCTCTTTAGGAATTCCTCGATGTTTACAATGGTTTATCCTCCTATCATCACAAGTAATGATTTTCTTATTACTTGAAGATTCAAGCTTATATTGGGGAAAGTGTCAAAGAAGTGAATGAGGGGGCTCCCCTCTCTCATGCCAATGATGGTTCCTAAGCACCACATCTATAAGATCATAATGTCCTTTTAAAATGTGACACTATTGATGTCCCTATGGATCCCAATCATTTGGAAAATATTATTATGGTGGGAAAGTTCCTTTCTTTGCAGAAGTTAAGTCACATATAGACCTCTTGCATCAATATTCTAATGTTTTTTCTTGGGTGTATGAGGATATGCTAGGTATTGATGAATCAGTTGCAATTCATAACATAGTCTTGGTACCTGACTCTAAACCCATAAAACAAAATATCCAAAAGATAAATTTGAGGATTGCATTGATGGTTCAGAAAAAAATAGAAAATCTTTTGAAAGTCATTTTTATTCATCCAAATGACTATTTACCTTGGATATTGAATATTGTATCAGTTATCAAGACTGATGCGCATATTTGTATATGCATAGACTTCTATGATCTAAATAATACATCCTTGAAAGATGATTTTCCATGACCCAATATCAATATGATTGTTGACCCCATAGCAGGCCATGCACTTCTTTCCTTTATGGATGGCTTCACGGGATATAATTAGGTTTGAATAAACCCATAATATCAGCACAAGACTTCCTTTACTACCCCTTTTGGTTCCCTTTTTTATGCAGTCATTCCATTAGGATTATAAAACATTGGTGCCATGTATCAACAAGAAATGACCCTTATATTCCATGACTTCATCAACAAGATCCTATAGGATTATGTGGATGGCATCTTAGTGAAATCAATCCTTTATCATGAGCATGTTGATAATCTTTTTCTTATCATTGAAAGGATACACCTCTATAAGATGAGATTGAATCCTCTATAATGTTTTTTCAATGTTGATGTTGAAAAACTATTAGGGTTCATTATCCCTCAAAGAGGAATAGGATTAAATATAGATAATATCAATGTGATTGTTAATATGCCTCCACCTAAGAAGATCTCTCAACTTCACATTTTGTAAGGTAAGATCCAAGTCATAAGGATATTTGTCTCCCAACTGGCCAATAGAACCTTTCCCTTAACATGACTATTGAAGAAAGATGTGCAATTCAAATGGGATCAGTAAACTTGAATAACCTTTGATTCTATAAAAGACTATTTGTCTAATCCTCCTATTTTGATGTTGATTATGAAAGATCACCCCATTCTCCTTTACATCTCGGTGTCTCATAATCCCCTCGTATCCTTATTAGCTCAATATAATGGTGATGGAAGAGAAAGGTCTATCTAACACATTAGTCATATCTTGGTTGACTACAAAGCTTGATATTCTACCATAGAGAAGAAATGTCTAGCTTTAGTCCTTTCTATAAAAAAGATATTGCACTATCTAATCTATGTAGAAACTAAATTTCTCACCAAGAATGACCTTTTAAAACATCTCTTATCAAGGGATGATCTATCGAGAATACTAGCTAAGTGGGTTATGTTACTCTTTGAGTTTGATCTAAAATTTATAACTCAAAAGTTAGTTAAAGGGAAAGTTATTTCTGATCAACTAAAAGAGGCACCATCCCCAAAGACATTCCCTATGCTAGATCAATTCCCTAATGAGAATATATGTACCATTAGTCATAACCCTATTTGGGACATGTACTTTGATGGCTCTAGATGACAAAAGGTTCAGGGGTGGGTGTCATCCTAATATCTCCCAAAGGAAAACATGTTCCCCTTTATTTTATTGTGTAATTCCACTGTACGAACAACATCACTAAGTATGAATTCCTCATATCACAACTACATGTCATAATTTATGCTAAGGTTACGCACTTTCATATACATGGTGATTCCAAGTTGATTGCAAATAATATCTCTAGGAAGTATAAGATTGGTTTAGTAGAAGATGCTTATGAACATTCCCTAAAGGCATAAGAGAAGCTAAAAAGAAGAAATCATGGTAATTCCTGAGGGAAGGAAAAGAAAGAACAGTTGGTGAAAGACAAATCAAAAGTTGAAGGTGGACCAAAACCTGTTGAACCAAGGAGAAGAACAAGTAGAGGTGGATTCAAGGGTACTTGTTATAATTTTGGTGAAGAAGGACATCGATCATTTGAATGTTCCCATGCAGATAAGAAGCTCACTAATAGCACAAAAGTTGTGGTGAATGAGAACATATAGAACGAACCTGAGGTAGAGTTAGAAAACTTGTTGGTTCAAAGAAAATTACTTAGTACTAAGGTGGAACCTTGTCAGAGGAGCAATTTGTAGAACTCGGTGCAAGTCAGGAGGTAAACTTTGTAATGTGATTGTGGATAGTGGAAGTACTAATAACCTTGTTGCTAAGGAGATGGTTCATAAACTTGGTTTGAAGAGGGTAAGACATCCTTATCCTTATAAGATTAGTTGGGTGCAAGATGAACATGATTTAGAGGTAAGTGAGTAGTTTTTTGTTGATTTTAAGATTGGACAATATGTTGATCAAGTGTTATGTGATATTGTGGACATGATTTCTTCTCACATATTACTTGGTAGACCTTGGCAATATGATTGTAAGGTTGTACATGATTGTGTCAAGAATGTATTTACTATTGAGAGGTATGGTCGAAAGTTTTCCCTAGTGCCTTGCAGGATACAACACTCGGTAAGAGGAACCTATGTTTCAATAGGAAGAGTGAATTGAAGGATTCTGAAAGGATTGGTTATCAGAATGGAAGATAAACCTATAGCATACTAAGGAAGGATTTGAAAAGGAAAAGAAAACAAAAGTGGAACCGAGGAAAATGTGTTGTGAACTCGGAGGACATGTATATCAAGAACCAGTTCGAGATTTATGTGTTGAATCTTGAAAGATGTTCATTGAGTTGCTAATAACATATTTGTGCACCTAGAGTGTTTGGTGCAGGAGCATCTTGGGTTAGTTGGAAATCTTGTATCAACCAAAAATATATTTGTGTTTGATTTTGGATTTTTTTTGTATCTCAGTTGGAGACCTGAGATTCTCAGTCTCTTTGTGTTAGTTATTGGTTGTAAGCTTTTTTGGCTTCACCGATGGAGCTCGGTGGTTGGTAGTCACTTTGGTGGTTCTTCTCAATTGTAAGATTGCTTGACTTCACCGATGGAGTTTAGTGAATTGGTGTATTTGTTGCTCAGTGGAAGATTTAGCTACTCGGTTACCATCTAGGTCTCAACAATATGTTACAAATAGACTCAGTAACTTGGTGCTTTGGTTGCTTGGTTGAGGAGTTTTTTTCTCAGTTACTGATTGGGTCTCGATGTTATGTTACTGACTGGTACTGGCGCTCAGTGCTCTTGCTGACCAACTTGATTGTTTGGATGAATTAGCTTGGCCAACTGGTGCATTTAATTTAGGTCATGCTCCTTGAGTTATGGATTGACTGTTGACATGTGGGGACCTAAATCTGGCAGGTTGCATTCTTCTATGTGGATCTAGTGACCGTTTGAAGGCCAACATGAAGAAATATATTTTATAAAAGTTATATTGAGATTCAACTGGTGTTTTGGAATTAATTATTGTTGTAAAGTCAACTTGTGGTTGAGTAGCATATAAGGAGAGAAGAGGGGATAGGAAACATGATTTCTAAGGATATTCTGATTTGAGAGCATAATTCAATTAGTTATTATAAGTGTAGCATAGCTAGTATTATTTTTGAATAAAGAGATTGCTTGGAGGCTTGCAAGCTCAAGTTTAGATATGTCTGTGTAGTCCAACCAGTTGCCTGATACAGATCTAGACTAGCTAGGAAGAGTTGGATCATTGATGATCTTATTGTATTTTCTAATTTAATTGGCCATAATCGGGAAGGTATTACAACCCGACATATTATTTGTAAGCTCATTTATTGATGAATAAAAGTTGAATTTTCTATCAAAGATTGTTGTGTGTTTGTGTTTTCTGCTGTGTGACTTTGTTCGCTACATGTTTGGACATCTCCTATGGGGATTCTCTGACCATGACTGTATCAGATTGAATCTCATTAGATGAATTTTCCACTTGTTTTTCCTTTTGTGAGTTGAGTTATAAAATAGGATAATTAATTAAATCAAACTAATTAATTTCCTTAGCCGTGGGATTTGGGGATTCAATTAATTAATTAGGCTAGATGTAATTACTAGGGGATTTAATCAATTTGATGATGTTTGATGATTGATTAGGTTATTTTGATGATGTTTTATGATTGATTAGGTTATTTTGATGAATTATGCTAGTAATTAGGTAATTAGACTAGCATAATTAAGAGGTTGGTTTTGAATTAGGGAAAATAGGGCCTTTGGTTAGAATAGCCCATTTTAGGGTGATTAAAGATGTCAGAGCCTTATTTTTCTCTTCATATTCTTTCTTTCCTTCCTTTTCTTTCACCTATGTGCCAGATTCATATTCCATATTCTTTTTAGGGTTTCCCTGAATATCTTCATCAACCTTCACATTCAAAATTTCAAGTATCTTGTTCAATCTTTTGGTGTAACAACAGTGCACTTTTCTCTTTGTAGAATATCCCAAAAATATGCCTTCATCAGCTCTACTATCAAACTTTCCAAGATTCTCTTTGCCTCTATGAATATAGCACCTTCTTCCAAAAATCTTGAATTATTTCACTATAGGAACCCTTCCATACCATATCTCATATGATGTCTTTCCATATTTCTTTAGGTAAAGAACTCTATTAAGTATATACACCATTGTATGTATTGATTATGTTTAATAAACTTTTGGTAAACCTAATTCCTTGATCATTTTCCTTGTTGCTTCCTAAACTGTCCTATTCATCTTTTCCTCTACACCATTCTATTGTGGTGTTCTAGGGGCTAATAATTATCTTTTAATGCCATGTTTCTCACAGAAATTGTTAAATTCATCAGAAGTAAACTCTCCTCCTCTACCAAATCTCAAAAATTTAATCTTCCTACCAACTTCATTCTCAACTCTTTCTTTAAGTATTTTGAAGTTTTCAATACTTATTATTTCTCTCTTAAAAATACAACCCAGGATAATCTAGAGTAATCATTAATGAAATACATACATGAAATATCTCTCACCTTGTAAGCTTCTTGTTCTGGTAGGACCACATAGGTCAATGTGCACAAGATCCAACAGACCAGTAGATGAATGATCTTTTCCTTTGAATGATTCTCTTGTCTGATTCCCTTCCTAACATCCCTTACAAATAATGCTATTTGGTTTACATAGTCTTAGCAAATCTCTTATTGCACATGTTGAACTTTCCTTACCAAATTTGTCAAAATTGATGTGACACATCCTCTAACTCCAAAGCCTATTGTCATCAGTTTGAGATACTAAGCAACTCTATGTAGCTCCTTCAAGTCGATACAAGTTCTTGCCTACTCTTCTGCCAATTGCAATAATAGTTTTGGACTTCTTCCAAATTTCACAATCTTCATACTTAAATACAACATTGTATCCAATTTTGCACATTTATCCAAAACTCAAAAGATTATGACACAAACCCTTCACATAGTAAAATTTGTCAGTTTTATACTTTCCATCAAAAGTAATAGAGCCAATTCCATCAATATGTTTTTCTTTTTCATCAGCAAATTTAACATGACCTCCATCATATTTCTCAATTTTTTCAAATTATTGTTTATCGCTAGTCATATGAATTGAGAATCCACTATCAATCAACCATTCAAGTCTTAGTATTATCATCAAATTCCAGGCAAATGTTAGAAATACGAAGCCTATGTTTTTCTTGTTCTACCAAAAATAAATAATCTTCTTGATCTGATTTATCATATGATATAGTAGAAACTTCATTTACATAATAAGCCTTCTTATTGAACTTCTTAAACTTTTGTCTTGTTCCTTTTCTAGAGACCTAGTTTCTAAATGCTCAATCTTTCCACATGTAAAACATTTAACGAGTAGCATACCTTTGTATTTGTCTGTACCTTTCTTCATCTTCCTTGCGAAGTTCACTTTAAACTCATTTAAACTTTCATCTTCTAGATCTTCCTCTGCCTTTGTGGCTTTAAAGGTTGTCTCAGATCTTTTCTTTTCTTTTCCAAATTTTCTCGACTCAAATGGGGTCAGGGTGTCAAACAACTATTCTCTAATAAACTTTTTAGGATCATAAACTTCCTCAATAGTTGTGATCTTGTCAAATTAGCTCTCTGGTAAGGTCAACAAAATATTCTCCATAACATCTTCATTAGATATAGTACCACATTGATTCTTGACTTCATTCATAGTACTGTCAACTCTCTAAAAGCAACTTTCAATATTTGTACCTTCTTCCATCCTCAAGTTATCATATTGATGCTTAGCTATTAAATTGTTAGATAACTTGACTCTATCATTTCCTTCGTAAATCTCTTTCAACTTTTCCCAAACTTCATAAGAAGTATTCAATGAAATAACCTTAGTCAACTCAATTTTTGATAAAGCACTAAAAATTGCATACCTTTCTTTCGCATCCTCCTCATAGGCTAAAATTTCATCTTGAGATGTAGGACCATTATGAGGTGCAACATACTTCATCTCCACAACTTTCCAAGTAGTGTAACTAATAGAAAACATGTAACCTCTCATCTATCTACACTTTCCAGTAGTTGTAATCGGATCCATCAAACATAGGAATAGTTAATGTATGTGTCATAGGGTCTACCTCAAGCAGTTAAGATCTCTCTAAGGAACCAAAGCTCTAATACCAATTGTTGAATAGGCCAAATAACTGAGAAGGGGGGTGAATTGATTATTATAAAACAATTTCCTTAACCTTAATTAATCCATTGAAAACTTAAAGTAATCATAAACTTAAAATAAATATGAACCTGAAAGCACAAAAGACCAAACACCATGAATTCTAGAATTTACGTGGAAACCCAAGATGGGAAAAACCATGAAGAAACTAATTCTCATGAATAGAATGTCGATTAAGGTGATCTTTATAAGGACTCATTGCCAGTTTTCTCACTATAGGTAAGGCTCAATGTCGGTTGGCTCACTATCAGTTGGGCTAACTACCCAGAAATAATAAGGCTCACTGCTAATGCAAAATGACTCACTGCCAAAATTTAAGAAATGAAAAAGAATCCACCCTTGAATTTAATGTCACCCACAGTCAGCAACACAAGAATGATATAACAGTCTGCTACTAGTTGCCCCAACTCGTATACACATCAATACACAGATCTTTCCTTGTCAAATTCACATTCACTCTGCAAATTGCTCACATACAATCGCACCTCATCAAATAGAAACATCGCTCTCTTATATCACGTCATGCCAACAACAAGGTCGACCTAATACAATTTGAAATAGGTCACACTGAAGCATTCCCATGGTGGAAAAGAATGAAACATGGACCACACAAATCTTCCTCACTCAATTCAACATTCCTTGCACACAACAACATGCTACACATTCAACGTGATCTTCAGAACCAAAAAATAGGATCTATATATTACAATGCAAACACTTGAACCGAAGCACAACAACCACTTTCTAGATAGGACCAAACCCAAAGGAATGAACCACATTATGTTGCAAGATGAATGGGACTAGCAAGAATATGACTAAAGATAGATCTTCACAACACATCATCTAGAGCACATTGTATTGGATCACCAAAGCATCAAATCCACATCTAAGCATAGGATATGTTGGAATCAATGATAACAACAAGAATAGCATCAACATCACATTCCAACACACAAAAGTATGGCCCTTTTGCATTTGGCATGAAGTTTTCTACAAGTCACATGGGTAAAATTACTTGCTTGGCCCTCAAGGATACTCTCAAGTATCATTTCATCTTGACTATTGACCTTTCTAAGGAGATACTTGACCATAGATTCCCCTTTAACCTTGGAACCTCCTAGTCTCACCAATCATGTGAGGACACTTGTCCTTCTCTCATTCTCCCAAGGGCCTCAACCAATTTGAACCTTTGATCTTTACTTTTTATCTCATTGATCCAATCGCATAGCCTAAAATATATATAAACTAAAGCTCCTTAAAATGCATCAATATGTTTCTAGTGGAAAAGCTTAAATGCCATCATCCACCATTCTTGAGCACAACCACCATAACTTGGAGAAACAAGGATTGGTGTTGGTGAGAACTTTGGGCTTTTTAGTGTTACTTATGTTTTGAATAGAATAGACCAAATATCATTTGTGTTTGTTCTTCATGCTCAAAATTTCATATACACAAAGGCATTTGACAAATCAGAGAGAAAAGAGGGGTAATCAAAGGACCATATCCACATCGCAAAGCAAGAATCCATAAACTAGAAATGATTGATAAGAATGAAGTAAATAAAAGCACAAATCTTGTATCAAGTTTAAGTAAAACATAAACATATAAATCATATTACAACTCTAAAAACAATTTAAATTCTAAAACTATAACAAAAACAAAAGTATTCATCTTCAAATCTAAAACTAAAATATTGTTAACCTTCTTCACCTTTATTTTCCTAATTTAACACTTAATTCAAAGTTATTACACCCGCTATTCTAATTAATTAATTTACATGTATAGCTTAGTGAGAGTTTATATTAGTAAAGTCAAAGTATATATTAGAAGTTCTTAAATCTAATTTTAATTATAGTGTTTGAGGCGTGATTTTGCATTAGTCCAATTGTAAAAAGTTTTTTTAAAAAAACATCTTGCTAAGGTTCATATTAAAAAAATTATTAAGAAGGTTTAAAACTATATAAAAAGAGAAAGAAAAAATGGCGCGTTGGAGACATTCCTATCCTACAATTATTATCGGTTTGAAATGCTTATAATTCAAAAATCCAATGATTGTGCTCAATAGTTTTGAGATGACATGTCGTAGAAGACGAGGTGCTCCTCATTATAGATTTTACCATTTTGGTCCCCTTGTGCCTATGAGTGCAAACACTTCACATCATTTTTGAATCCTTAAATAATATAGATTGTGTTTTTCCAATTTAAATAATTAGTACGAGTTAGATTGTTTTGTTGATTGATAAAATTAAAAAGGTTATCTCTATTTGTAGGTTTGTCTTTTTAATTATGAGAGTAATCTTTAAGAATCTATAAAGGTTCACTTTATGTACATTGTTCAATACATTTGAATAACAATTATCTTCATATATTATTTACTTTATTTGCATTGTTTTCTATAGTTATTGAGGATTTTTTTTTTAATTTAAATTAGAGTTTTTGTCAAGTGTGTAGATTTGTGCATTAGAATTGAGGGCATATTAGTTGTCATATAATATTGGTGGTGTGTTTGTTGGGATATAGTCTATAATTTGTTGTCAGTTGTATTGAGAATTAAGATATAGGAGCAAAGAGAAGGCAATTATTTATTGTTAGAAGACAATTGCAAGTTCTAACAACACACTTGATAATTTAGAAAGTCTTTGATGAAATAATAGTATTATCGATATCACTCGACTAATAATATCAATTAGATAAAAAATTGATCTCTCTTGTTACATCTCATCTTCATCATTGATCAAACTATAACTATACATCACTTAAATGACTATCTACAAGAAGTATTTGACAAGAAATTATGGCAAGCATTGGTCTTAATACATTTCTCTATTAATGAAACATTGATAATAAAAAAGATGTGTAGCATGCAACCACACCCAAACAAGCTTAGGATGCAATCACAATGATCTTTAAGCATGTGATTTATGTGAGAAAACTTATGATTCAATATTATTTATATACTTTGAGAATGGGTGGATCATTAGTTGAGCATTTCTCAAAGCTCAAAATTATTATAAGTTGTCTCATCAAAATAGTTGACACTATTACTAATAAAGATTTCATTACCAATACCCTTAATAGTTTGCCAAAATTGTTTGAAAATGTTGTGCATTACGCTCACATAGAGTGAAAAAAATGACAACCTTGAAATTCAATTCTTTGGAGGATTTACTATCACAATATAAAGAAAACATTAATAGAGATAATAAAGTTGAGAGGCAATAAACCTTAATATAAATGGATTGTCGTTAGGGTTATGCTAGAAAGATTTTTTATTTAAATTGCAATTAACCTAGTCTTTTCGAGCACCAATGCTTTAAGAAGAAGAAAGATATAAACAAAGGTAAAAAAAAGGATATATGATGGTTGATATTGATATTGAATATAATAAAATTCATGGTTGTGTTCAACATATGCTTCTAAAAATGTCAAAAAGGATGATGTTTGGATCATCATTTCAAGTGCTACTCACCACTTGACTAGTGATATTGACAACATTAGGAATGTAACAAATCAATGTGAGAAGTTGTTGGATTGAGAGATTATCTATAGCTACATGTTGAAGGAGTTGGCATATTTATTCTCAATATTCTAACTCAAGGTAAAATATAGGTATTGATAATGTTTATTTGTTCTAGGACTAAAGAAACTCATATTATAGTTAGTTGGATCATTATCAAAAATATGAAGGTCATTTTCATATGAAACGTGTATTTTTTTATAATAAGGAAAAATTGGTATGTGATTGACAAATGAAAGGAGGGGTGGGTACTTAACTTGAGGATGACCTCCTTTAAATACTTATTTTCAAGAGTTGATTTGAGGAATTAGTTGTGTTATGAAATTTCTATCCATCTTAATCCCAAGTAACTCAAGGAAATGCTCAATTAGAACATGGTGTATGGTCTTCTACTCATCACTATAAAAGGTACTTTTGTGAGGCCCGTTGGTTCCTGAAAAGGATTTTACACTCGAAGAGACACCAATATACCTAAGACTGATTTTGAGGAGGGGTTAGTTCCAAATATGGGGATATCAGTAGGTAACTGGACCAACTATAGGGACAATACTACCCTCTTCACTTCTGGCTCTGCAAAACCAAAGCAGGTGTACCTACTCCAGTAACATATGGCATTTCTAGGACTTTAAACTGGATTGAACAAAGCAGATGATAGCAATAAAGTACTAAATGGTAACCAGTCATTCATTGACTCTCTATTGCTATGGTGGAACAAAATGGTCTTGTGACCTCAAGACTTTGAGGGATTTCAGGATTGGTAATGATTATTATTTGGGTTTCTTGTAGAATGTAAACAACCATGCCACACTTGTAACAACACAAGAGGTACTAGTTTCTGATCAATGCCTTATCCATTGGGTAATATACCTAAAGAAAACATAGAATACAAGAACAACTACTAGATTCATCAGAGATTCCAAGCCATAAATATAGCAAACCAAACTCTTACACTACTTACAAACGTCCTTCATGTTGAACCTAATGAATCTATGTTTTACTCAGAGACTTTTAACCTGATCCTAGATCAAGGCTTCAAGAGATAAAACATATACACAGATAAACTCTGAGCAATGAACCAGAAAATAAAAAACTCAAGAGTCACAACCAAAGGAGAGATCTGAGAATGAGAAGCTATATTAAGTATGAGGATTAAAATCCTTGTATTACAATTTGATTCAGAAATACCTTAGATAATATGCAAAAGATGAAGAAGGTTTTTCCCTTGTGTTGATACAACTAGAAAAAAGTGTTACACTCTAGACTGAGGATGCACATTCAGCTTTTCAGCCTCCCGTGTTCCAGAATTTTCAACCAACCAACCAGCCATTCTAAATGATCTGGAAAATCCTTTTATAGAAACAAGGATTACAACAAGAAAAAGATCATTTAGGGAAAAATTCAAACTTCAACAACCAAGAAATAAAAGAAGACAAGAAAGCCTGAAAACCTGGGAAAGATCAAATCAAATCTGATGTACAATTATTTGGGTTTCACAATCACAGGATAACTGCATTCACAATTTCAAATGATTTCTTGTTGCAGAAAAAATAGAATTAAATGCCAGGACCAACCAAAGAAAAATAGCGTGTACAAGGCATGGAAACAATCAAAACCCTAGTCGCTCTTGTCAAACAACAATCCTCTGCATTTAAACCAGCACAACACCCATGAAGCAAATTAGATAAGGATGACCACCCATATTTTCTACTCATTAATCTCTTACCTGCAACCATCTTGGAACAAAATCAAAACTGATCCATCCCTGTCGTACTCACCTCACTGTTCAAAACCCTGGCAAAAACCCTGCAAAATATTCAAAATTTGGCTCCAATGAATAATTGATCCATTTTAAAACATGACCATTGATCTACTTTATTCCCAGCATAACAGTCAACTGAGCCTTGAAAATTATTTGGCCACATCATCATTCTTGGCATCCAATCAAAGTCGAACACATCAGCGACACCTGGCAGCAGATCCACTTTGACCTCAACAAGCCTCCCTAACCCTGAGTTATCTGGAGATTACACGATTGAAGGCATTCTCCAAGTTGTGAGACATTTGGCTTAATCATGATCTGATCAAGAGATCATGCGAATGAAGCATTTGCATGATCACTAAGTCTTTCTTTAACCTTGGGTTTCATCCAGCGAACAAGCGACCACCACCCAATCAATCTCATCAACGGCCCAGATCGAATCTCAAAGCCTTTATCCTTTAACTCAAGCTAGATCACGAGATCACATGACTAAGGTAGTTGCTAGATCTTGAAACATATCTTAACCCTGGTTACATCTGGAGAACATGAGATAACCTTTATTCACCAAGTCGCCAGATCATTTGCTTAACCCTTGTTACCTCATGAGATCAAACGCCAGCCCTTGATCCTGTCCTCATCATGTGTCCCTCGTTAATTCACCTAAGGCTTGGTTTTAACCCATCTTGGATTTGGAGATTACGCGACTGAGAAATCTCCAAGTCGTTGAAAAAAACTTGACCTTGGGTTAGATCACGAGAACACGTGAAAAGACACAGTCGTGTGTTCGATGAATAGAAACATGACCACCTAGGACTTAACCTTTGACCTAACCCAGGCCATCTGAAGATCACGCAAACAAAGGACTTCGTGTGATCGCTGAATCATTTACTAACCATGGGTTTTATCTGGAGAATCAGCGCCAACCACTGATCTTGATCTCCATCGACGATCCAAGTTTAATCTTTTAATAGTTTCATGCCTTGATCGGATATTTGGAGAATCGTCGATCGAGGGAAAAGATAACATCCTGTCGGGTCACTAGATGCTAAGCCTCTGACCGCCAGGATTAGGAGACCATGCGAACACCACAGTCGCCAGATCACCGAATGGAAAGATAACTACCCAAGCTGGGAAATAAAACATGTGCATAAAGGGGATCCAAGTGACCCAAAAAAGGTAATGAGGAAATAGAATGAAGCCGGGGTTTTTGGACTTAGACAATTTTATGAAACCCTGGACATGGATAAACCCTATTTATCAGACCTTAAAGTAACCATAAATTTTTGGTTCTTGCATTTTAGCACATGTGCTCATGACTGGAGCTTGGACACACCATAAACTATCCATGGCTAAGGGCACAAGTCATGAAACCTAATAGATTTTCTTCATTGATCAAAACAAGTTTCAGCCAGGGCAAGACAAATTTCACAAAATTTTGCAAGGCTAGACCATTTTCTTAGGATTTTTGCTATGACAGGAAAATGGCCTAACAAGGCCCATGTAAATTTATTCTAGAAAATTTTAGAGATCCTTTAAGAGTTAGAGTTAGTTTATTTCAATTAACTAAGATAAAGTCATCATGATGAGTAGTCTTCAATAACCTTAAACTCTTAGAGGATCTCCAATATTTTTTAGAATCTTCCTTCCAAACAGATTCTCTATAGAAAGTGCCTTAAACTCTTTAAAATGACTAAATAAATTATGTATACTTCATGCATATCCAGCTATAGTTATCAAAGAAAGATAATTAGTATACATTTATGTAGAAATTGAATGAACATTAGTAAATAAAAAATACATTATAATGAATTAAGTGTTGGATTATGGAGAGGGGGGGTGAATCAGTAATCCCTGATTCTTTGTACCTCAAAAATTTTTCTTGGATTAACTTGGTGTCAACTCGGTCAGACACAATTCACTATTTACTGACAACAGTAAATAAAATTTAACAATAAAAAAATTAAACATATAAATCATTCATCACATGTAACATTAGTATTTAACATGGAAACCCAGCTTTGGGAGAAACCACTATGGGAATTGTCACCCACTAAAGAAAATACTCTTATGAAGTACGCGCGATTAAGAGCCAATCTAGTTAAATATTACAATACACATTGTTAGGTGTGATCCGGTGAAGGGATTTAAGATCTTCACCTTGTTAGGAGTGGCCTGGTAAAAGCACTTTGCACACTCTTTAGAATGTTACCTTTTGCAAGTATTTTACAATAATAATGTTAAGTCCACTCGGTTAAGAGATTTCTCTATTACAAATGCTAATAAGAAACAATAAATAAATGTACCTATAGATTCACAACTATCCTTTGCATAATCATATCCTTTGTGCGCTCTTATATCTTCACTTCAATCCTTCACTTTCCACTGGCTTCAACACTTCATCAAATTCTTCTTTCTGACTCGTAATCTATATTTTCCTTCTTCACTACATCAGTTGGTGACTTATCAACCCTTCAATTTGTTAGCAATTTGGTTCATACAAATTCATCCTTTATATAGACTTTGTTTTTCCACTTAATCTTCCCTATTACATTTTCATTTGAACAATCTTAGTTTTTCAATTCATTTCAAGAACTTATTCAATGTATCTAGATCTCGGTAACATGTTTTACCTTTACCTCAAAACTTGAACATTCTTGAAACTTGTTCCTTCTATTTTAACCATTTAGATCTAAGCCATAGATCATCATCCTAAATTTTCCCAATCGTAGATCTCTCTAACTAACTTTCCTTATCATCATAACCTTCCATCTCATCATAGCTAATCATTAAATGTCGTTATGATCCTTGTATTTAATTTTTATTCCTTTCTTAGTGGATAACTTTGAATTTTAGTTAACTTCACTCGGTGCCTAAAACTTCTTTCTTGGTGTCTCGAGTTCCTTTGCTTACCGACTTGTCAAATCTTCATTATCGTACTTTACCAAATTGATATAATCATATGTTAGGTAGAAAACAATTATATCAACATAATCTTAGCATTGTCTGATCTGTATCAGTTGCCCATTTAAGTTCTTCAACTTCACAACATCTCATTTCTTCTTCTCCTTAACTCATTCAACTTATATCATACATTGAATGATAATTCAACACAATTTAAACCGGAAATCAATTGTTTGGCATCAATGACAAGATAATAATTGATCTTACATTTCTACTTTCTTGTATTCCTCCAATCTTGGTCGGTCTTCATCATCATCACCATCAGTTATAGTAACAATATCCATCTTTGGCATTGATGGAAACACACTAACAATCTTCATTGTTAAATTCATGATGGTAACACTTCACTGTCATTCGTGTACTCCCTCTGAGCTATAACTTATTTTGTATTTTACTTGATGATACTTTTTTATATCTTCTCCCTCTATCAGTAGTAATCTTCTTCTTTAATAGATCTTCTTTATTGTTCCTCTTTGACAACTTATTTTCTGATCTTTTCTGTCAATAATCAATTTCTTTACAACTTCTCCCTCTACTTGATCTTCATCTCCCTCTTTGTAGTATCAATAATACTCTTCGTGTAATCAATTGCATTATCTCTCTGCATTATTCATCAATTTCATCTCCCTCTTTGACAACAATGTCAAAGAAACATATTCTTGAAAACTTTTCTTAGGTAGTAAATCATACCTCAAATGTATTGATTTCTCATTGCAATCAAATATTTTCACAACTTCAGGCTTCACCTAAAGAGTGAAAACTAACATCAATTAACAAGATAGATATTCTAATGAATACTTGAACTGATGTAGCATGCATCTTGCCTTAGTGAATATTGGATGGGGAAGAGCCCCTAACTTACCTTGGAGATACTTAAAAGCATCCTTCGGTAGTTGTTTGGTAAATATAGCAGCTATTTGTTCCTTTTAATTCACATACTCCAATATCACATGCTTATATTGTACTTTCTCTCTTAAGTAATGATACTTGATAGAAATGTGCTTTATCTTAGAATGCATCATTGGATTCTTTGATATATTAATAGCACTTGTATTATCACAATAAATTGTAACTAGATCAGTAATCTCTTCTTGCATACCTTCAAGTAATTGTTTGATCCACACAATGTTAGAACAATTCATAGTTGCAGCAACATACTCAGCTTCGACAGTAGACTATGAAATACAACTTTGTTTCTTGCTTAACTATGTCACTAATATTTCTCCCAAAAAGAAAGCTCTGCCTCTTGTGCTTTTTCTGTCATCAACGTTTCTAGCCCAATCAACATCAGTATATACCCTAAGATCAAAATCTCCTCCTTTTTTGTATAACAAACGGAAATTCCAGTCCCTTTCAGATATCTAAATATTCTTTTCACTACAAACATATGTGTCTCCTTTGGGTTGGCAGAAAACCTTGCAACTATACCAACTGAATGTGCAATATCAGGTCGGTTGTGAACAACATACTGTAGTTTACCAATCATGGATCGGTAAAGTGTCTCATTTACTTCCTTTGTGTCATCTTCCTTTTACAATTTACAACTAGTAGCCATCGGTGTTCCAACTAGTTCAGATTCTTCCATATTGAATATCTTTAGGATCTCATTGATATACTTTGATTGTGTTATGTAGATCCCATTATTAACTTGTTTAATTTGTAGTCCAATAAAAAATTTAATCTCTCCAATCATGGACATCTCAAATTCCTTTCTCATCTCCTCAGCAAATGATTTAGACATTGTTTCATTTCCTCCAAATATAATATCATCAACAAATATATGAGAAATCAAAATTTTATCAGAACTATCACATTTGAAATACAAATTTTTGTTGTCACTTTCCCTTTGAAATCCAATCTTAAGTAAATAAGAGTGTATTCTTTCATACCATGTTCATGGTACTTGCTTCAATCCATAGAGTTCCTTGTGTAGTTTTCATACCATATCCTTGTTATAATTTTTAACAAATCTATTTAAAAATGCAGACTTAACATCTATCTAATAAAATTTGAAGCCTTTATAAAAAGCATATGCAAGTAATATCCTTACACCCTCTAATTAGTAGCAACAGGGGCAAATGTCTCACTATAGTCAATACCTTCTTCTTGTGCATACTCTTTGTAGACTAATCTTTCTTTGTTTATGATCACTTCTTCATTCTTGTTGAGTTTATTCCTGAAAATCATCTTTTTTCCAATCACATTCTTATCCTTAGGTCTCGATACTAGTGATGAAGTGTTGTTATTTTCAATCTAATCAATTTCTTTTTTCATTGCATTAATCCAATCTTCATTTCCTAGTGCATCCTTGACTAATCTTGGCTCAAACTCAAAAATCAAACATGTGTTATATTTCAACTCACTTCTTGTCATGACTCTTGCATTCTTGTCTACAATGATTTTTCTCGATGAGTGGTGTCTTCTCACATATTTTGTTAATACAATCTCGGTAGACAGCTCATCAGTGTTTTCATCTCTCGATGGAGGCTCAATTTTCTCATTGGTTCCTTCTTGTTGCAGCTTGATTGCATCAACTAAATTACCTTCCTGTACATAAACAAATCTTTGATAATCCTCAGGTTCCTTTTTGCTATCTTCTTCATTCCTTTCTACAAATTCATCAATCCTCACATTTGCACTTTCAAGAATTTTGTTAATAGCCTTGATCAAACATTTATATGCTTTGATCTTTGATGAATATCTTAGGAATATACATTCATCTCCTTTAGAGTCAAACTTTCTATTTATAGCATCTTTTAGTATGTAACATATACTTCCAAAAAATTTAAAGTAACTTACATTTGGTGTATGCCCATATCAGAGTTCATAGAGTGTCTTGTTTGTGTATTTTTTCAATTGTACTCGATTGAGTGTGTAGACAACATTACTTATGACTTCTCTTCAAAACATTTGTGCAACATTTTTGTCAATTAACAATGCTCTAGCACAATCAACTATAGATATATTCCTTCTTTCAGCTATACCATTGTGTTGTGGAGTCCTCAATGCAGATACTTGTCTTTTGATTTTATTTTCATTCTAGAAGACAGTAAATTTATCAGAGATAAATTCACCTCCTCTATCTGATCTTAAACATTTCATTTGTTTACCTGTTTCCTTTTCAAATCTAGCTTTATACCACTTGAACATTTGGAATGTATCAGACTTATCTTTAAGAAACATAATAGACATCATTCTAGAATAGTCATCAAAAAACAAAATGAAATACCGATCTCCATAATAGCTTTGTATCTTCATAGGACCACCAGGGTCAATATGAACTAATTAAAAAATATCATTAGATGAGTAAGACTTGCTTGAGAAACTTGATTTTGTCATCTTACCAATCTGGTATTCCTTACACATCACTTTATCAAATTTTCTTAATTTTAGTATACCTTTGACTCTATTCTTTTTGTTCACTTTAATCATGCTATCAAAATTTACATGACAAAGTCTCTTATGTCATAACCATACATCTTCAACTTTAAGAAACAAGCAACTCTTTGTAGTAGTATCAAGATAAAATAGGTTACCTTTTGATTGTTCACCAGTTCTAATCAGATCTCCATCAGTACCATAAGTCTTCACCTTTCTATTCTAAAATTTCAGTCGATGGCCATTATTGTTCAATTATGCAACACTCAACAAATTGTAGTTTAGACCTTTAACCCAATATGCATCATCACATCTCATCTTTACATTCAGTACAATTGATCATTTTCCTTTAACAGGACATGGAGCATCATTGTCAAATCTGACAAATCTTCCATCATACTCTTATAGGTTCTCAAACTTATCAATATCACCAGTCATATGATGTGAACATCCACTATCAATAATCCAAGAGTCAGATTTACTTACATGTGAAATAAGTTTTTTTTATCTTCATCAGAATCTTTTTTCATAGCAACATAGACAACTTCATAACTATCTTCTATATCATCAAGGTATGTGCAGGATCATGGTATACCAAACTATGGTCTTAAGTGGCAATGAAAAATAAAAAAATCAGGGTTAGTCAACTTGATGTAAAAGGTTGAACATTTTATGAACTTTATGTGAAAAATTTGTAAGAGTAGAATTTGTAGGAAATTGAATTTAGTTTCTAAACTACTAGCCCTTGTTTGAAATTTTTTTTGTCTAATTGTTCAAAATTTTAGATTTCAATGCAGTACTACAAAAATTTCAGGGAAAAGATAAAGAGTACATGTATGTCTGACCACCTTAATCACAATCAAATGATGATATATTTTTCCAAGATTCTAGATATAAGTAGTAGACTCATGCCTGGATGTGACACATATTTTTTTGTAATTTTTGGTCAAATAATTAATTAATTATGAATTTTTTGCTACAACTTTTTCAGAATAAAAAAACTCTCATGTCTGACCACCTTAACTAATTCAAAATTTTACCAAATTCAAAAAAAAAAAAATTTCTTATAATAGTCGAAGCATAGCATGTGACGCATGTTTCGAATTTCAAAAAGGTTAAACGGTTTGAAAGTTATAGTTGTTTTTCAATTAGTATGTCAATTACGACTTTAAAGATAACTCAATTGAAAAATAAGTAATAATTACTTACTGAACTCAAAATTTGACAGCAATTATATTGATGTAAAGTTGATAATATCTTTAAGAAACCCTTTTCGTTTCATCAATTTCGGGTGAAAAAATAGTCGTCAGCTACATGGTCGAAGTCTCGGTATCAAAAACTATCTCCTGAAACACACCTAAAGGGTTGACCACCCATGTTTGGTAATGCCCAAGAAAATACCAAGCCTAATCGGATATCCGATATATTATCGAATATCTGAAAAAGCCCGCCTATTTCAAAATTCCAATTGCACCTCTTTTTTCAAATTTAAGTTTCATATTAAATTATATTTTTGTTATGTTAATATTAATTTCATTTTAAATATTAATATTAAATAATAATATCATAGCATTAATAATATAATATAAATTTTTATATTAGTATGCATTATATTATTTGATATTCAAAATGATTTCAAAAAAATACCTGCGCAGTTGATTTGAGGATAGACAGTTTTAGCCCAAATCCTCTTGAAAGTATCCAACACAAGATTTTTCTAGAGACAACTTGTAATTTCAGCAGTATAACTATACTGAATAAGTAGATGTCAATGGACTTCCCCTCGATTGAATATAATCAATTGATTTTTTTAACTCTCGAAAAGAAATTTCACATGGATGTAGAACCACCGTACGCTCATCATCTGTTCTAGAAACTAATAGTGTCATAAAAATTGATGTAAGAACATTTAAGGTACATTGTCCACAAAAAGGTATATGAAACCTTTAAATATACATTAAAAAGTGGAGGTGAAGGCTCTAGATCAGAGAGAGAGAGAGAGAGAGGAGAGAGAAAGGTGAGAGAGAGAGAGGAGAGATGAGAGAAAGAGAGGAGAGAGAAATCTTAGAGAGAGAAAGAGAGGAGAGAGAATGGTGCAGGGGCACCTCCACCATCAATTTTCATATTATCTAAGTCATTGATAATTTCATTAAACTATATTGTAATGTATTCCATGTATTCAAAATCGGTTTAAATGATGTTTGGAATGAAAATGCCGAATAGGAATAGGAAGGGACATGGGAAGATAAACAGTTTGTAACCGTTCCAGATTGTCTTTATATACACAAGATTATGTAATCAATGCATGTGTCAACATAGATTTGGTTACGGGAGATAGATTAGGAATCATGAAAAGAGTTGGGCTCTCTGGCCTCCAACCAGAGAGTCATCATTTATGTATTCCTTGATTTTTAATGAAGTGTATTTTAATATGTTTGAAAATTGGCGCTTCAGAATCATAGTGTCGGTTTCTTTATATTTCTTACAATTCGGTTTTTAAGATATAAGTTAATGTTTCAGTGAATCTCAATTTTTGAGAATTCATTTTGATGGAATTTTGTAAGTTTATTGAATCGAACCGGGTTTGACAATCCATAGAAACTGGAATTTGATATGTTTCTAAGTTTCAAATTTTAATGCAATAATGTAACAGTGTGTTGCATCGGGTTTTTACACCAAAGAGTCTGATTGATGAATTGGGTCTGAGATTATATTACATAGTTCAATTCAGGTTATGTCTCAATTGTTAAGTCAGTCCCGATTGGGGTGGTGAAATTGTTTTAAATGGTCTTCAAGAACCGTTACACGATTTCCATGGTGGAACACGTTCAACAGTCATTTTGAAAGAAAATCGAGAGTAAGAAGTCTGGTTACACAGAGTTACTAGTATTTGGTGTCACCTAAAAGATAGCAGATATCATTTCTAAAGCGAGAGATGGGAGATCAGCACATTTTGTTCACCGTGTGTGTTGGCCTTCGAAGAGAGAGAGAAGGTAGTGATGGTAGAGATGTGCAGGCCATGTGGAAATAGACCCACGAGAGTTGGGATGCAATCACAATGAACTAAGGGAAGGTTTGTGCCTTTGAGTTATTGGGTTCACTGATTTCAAGAAGTGGTTATTAGAGCTCGGTCTTTGCTATCGTGAAGGTGGTGAACATAATCTACATATGCGCATGGTGACAGGCTGTGAGAAGGGGATCAATCTCAATCCAAGGGAGATTCATAAGATGTGCAAAGTAGTGAATATGATTTGACTAATGATGAGTTTGATTTAACAAGATAAGTAGAGAAAGATTCTCTCTTGTTGGTCGGTGACACAAGAGAGAATCAATGATCGACTTGAAAAGGTGAGTTCATTTGCAAAAGGATTAGTCAAGGTAATTGAATATTGGTGAGGTTAGTTTTCCGATCAATCTTGGAATATGGTATTTGGTTGATGTTATTATATTCAATGGGTATATATTGTTTTGGAATATTGAAAGATGTTTGAGCCTCTAAACAATGTCTATGAAGATAAGGAAGTTATGATATGTAGATTGAAAGCATACCATCGATGCCCTCTGCATCAATTGGTATTAGAGATAAAAGCTCTTGAGAGTGTGTGGATTCACACCAGGACCTAGCCCTATGTTGGGTTTGTTTAGATTCTCGTTATGAAGTTTTGGTTCCAGATTGGTGCTGGTTCACTCAGCTGCAAGAGGTGGATAGGAATGTCTACTAGAGGGACCATGGGAGATCGTCTTGTATGTCACCAAAAGTCTTGGGGAGAGAGGCATGATGAGACTCCTAGGTGAGGGACAGGGGTTGTGATGTGGCATGGACGAGTGGATTGTGCAATGGTTGAAGCACCATTAAAGGCAACCAGCATAACCTCCAGTGATTGGAGTCACAGTTGAAAGAGATAAAGAAAGCAAAGGAGGCATCGAAGTAGTGATGATGAAGAGGTGAAGATTTTGCACATTCTCACCAATGCATTTCCATGAGGACATGGAAAATTTTGAAGCTCGGGATTATAGTGCAAGGGCACCTCCACCATCAATTTTCATATTATCTAAGTCATTGATAATTTCATTAAACTATATTGTAATGTATTCCGTGTATTCAAAATCGGTTTAAATGATGTTTGTAATGAAAATGTTGAATAGGAATAGGAAGGGACATGGGAAGATAAATGGTTTGTAACCATTCCAGATTGTCTTTATATACATAAGATTATGTAATCAATGGGTGTGTCGACAGAGATTTGGTTATGGGAGATAGATTAGGAATCATGAAAAGAGTTTGGCTCTCTGGCCTCCAGCCAGAGAGCCATCATTTATGTATTCCTTGATTTTTAATGAAGTGTATTTTAATATGTTTGAACATTGGCGCTTCAGAATCATGGTGTCGGTTTCTTTATATTTCTTGCAATTCAATTTTTAAGATATAAGTTAATATTTCAGTGAATCTCAGTTTTTGAGAATTCATTTTGATGGAATTTTGTAAGTTTATTGAATCGAACCGAGTTTGACAGTCCATAGAAACTAGAATTTGATATGTTTCTAGGTTTCAGATTTTAATGCAAGAATGTAACAATGTGTTGCATCGGGTTTTTACACTAGAGAGTCTGATTGATGAATTATGTCTGAGATTATATTACATAGTTCAATTTGGGTTACATCTCAATTGTTAAGTCAATCCCAATTGGGGTGGTGAAACTATTTAAAATGGTCTTCAAGAAACGTTACACAAATTCCATGGTGGAACACGTTCAACAATCATTTTGAAAGAAAATCGAGAGTAAGAAGTCTGGTTACGCAGTTACTGGTATTTGGTGTCGCCTGAAAGATAGCGGATATCATTTCTAAAGCGAGAGACGGGAGATCAACACATTCTGTTCACCATGTGTTTCAGCCTTCGAAGAGAGAGAGAAGGTGGCGATAGTAGAGATGTGCAGGTCGTGTGGAAATAGACCCGCGAAAGTTGGGATGCAATCATAATGAACTAAGGGAAGGTTTGTGCCTTTGAGTTATCGGGTTCACTGATTTCAAGAAGCGGTTATTAGAGCTCATTCTTTTCTATCGTGAAGGTGGCGAACATAATCTACATATGTGCATCGTGACAGGCCATGAGAAGGGGATTGATCTTGATCCAAGGGAGATCTATAAGACATGCAAAGTAGTGAATACGATTTGACTAATGATGAGTTTGATTTAACAAGATAAGTAGAGAAAGATTCTCTCTTGTTGGTTGGTGACCCAAGAGAGAATCAGTGACTGATTTGAAAAGGTGAGTTCATTTGTAAAAGGATTAGTCGAGGTAATCAAATATTGGTGAGGTCGGTTTTCCAATCAATCTTGGAATATGGTATTTGGTTGATGTTGTTATATTCAGTGGGTATATATTGTTTTGGAATATCGAAAGATGTTTGAGCCTCTAAACAATGTCTATGAAGAAAAGGAAGTTATGATATGCAGATTAAAAGCACACCATCGATGCCCTCTGCGTCAGAGAGAGAGAGAGAGAGAGAGGAGAGAAATAGAGGAGAGAGGAGAGAGAGGAGAGAGAAGGGGAAGAGAGAGAGAGAGAGAGGAGAGAGGAGAGAAAGAGAGGAGAGATAAATATTAGAGAGAGAGAGAGAGAGGAGAGAGGAGATAAAGAGAGGAGAGAGGAGAGAAAGAGTGGAGAGAGAAAGGTTAGAGAGAGAGAGGAGAGGAGAGAAAGAGAGGAGAGAGAAAGGTTAGAGAGAGAGAGAGTAGGGGAGAGAGAGAGAGAGAGAGATTTTGCCAAAATTTTGGTGGGAGATATCAGATATCTGATATTTTTAGATATCTGATATTGTTGGATATCTGATTCTGTTTACTGGTGTAAAAAAAAAAAGATTCTCTGGGTCCCTCCAGAGAGACATTTTTTTCTTGAATTACAAGATTCGAGTTGTAGCAAATCACGTTTTGTCTCTAGAGAAGACAAAAGTCTCACGGTTTGAAACCACCATTTTCCCAGTTCAATGGTGTTCGCAAACCATTTCCATGATTTCTTGAGATGTTAGCTAACTAGATTGCGTGACTATGTGCATCCAACATTTATTCTTTTTGTGATCCATAAACAGTGGCCTTGCGTTCTCCTGATTTACGTGCATCTCTGCAAATAGTTTGCATAAATTTGATGGGTTCATTGGTTTGTATCTTCATCATGGTTTCATATTTCATAGCGTTGCAAATTAAACGACTAGAAAATGGCATAAAACCATAGGCTCTTTCGGTTAACCAAAAGATAAGACTGGAAGCACAAAAATTGAGGCTTTGTGGTGTGCAAGCTTCTTCTCCAGGTTAATATGTGTATTCTCTTTTCTCTTCTCCGCAAACTGTTATTTGTTTTCTACAATTTCCTGCGATTTTTCAATGTCCCTATTCCCTAGTTTATTTTTCTTGTTTTTGTGTGTGTTTCTTGAAAGTTCTTATTTTAATATGCCATATTATCTTTCTTCCTCACGATCGTAAAAAGAATCTCCATCCATGCTCCTCTGATGGAGGTTCTTTGCAGCTATGATTCACCTCAGTCCATGCTAGATTTCAATATAAGTCTACCCCAAATGACCTTAACATAACCCAAGATGCGGTTTGAGAAAATCTCCCTACTGTTATTAAATTGAGGATATTTGTCGTCAATATTCCAATTATCTAGTTAGGGTTTTGGCCAACGCTAGAGTAACTGCTTCAATGATCAAAGAATTTTTAGATGCGGAAGTAGTAGCTACCGATTTCTATGGAAATAAGCTTTACTCGTGCTATCGTTCCATGGAAATTGTCAATATCTAGAAGTTAAGCTCAGGTTTGTTAATAAAATGCAATTTAAGGTAAATGCCAATTTTCCTCAAATGGTGTTGAGCTAGTCCACTGCCATACCCTTATATAATTTGTATCATCTTAATTTTGTATCCTTACATTTCTATTGTCTTAATTCCATTATATTGGTATCGTCAAATGATGTAATAGTTGGAGTCATTGAGTCAAAATTGGTCAAATGTGTCCAAAGTAAAATGATGATTCCTTGGGGTGAAGGGATAGTGTTCAAGGATTACATCTTGGCACCGAATGGACTATGCCATTAGCTCCTTTTGGGTGGGTAAAAATGCTAGGAACAACCCTGTTTCGACCACTGAATTAGTAGAACGTTCCGGACCATGCCAAACCAAAGTGTCCCCAAGGTGCACTAAGCACGATTGTGCAGCGAAATTTTGAGGCTCGGTTCTTAGACTCCATGAGAGGTATCAAAAATCTGTGAGATGCTACAAGACCGTATTTTTGAGGCCTACAATAACCTCTCTCCATTTTGGGAGATTCAAATTTTTTTGAATTTGGCACGCCAATCTCGCTTGATGCCAAAACTTGCAGTGAAGGTCAGTTGAAAGTTGCACCAATGAGTTTCTTCCAAACCATTCATCCCGGCACTAAATGGACTATTACATTAGCTCCGGTTAGGCAGGTAAATGCTAGGAACAACCCTGTTTTGACCACTGAGTAAAACATTCCGGACCATGCCGGACCAAAGTGTCCCCAAGGTGCACTAAGCACGATTGGGCAGCAAACTTTTGAGGCTTAGTTCTCAGACTCCGTGAGAGGTATCGGTCATCCGTGAGATGCTACGGGACCATGTTTCTGAGGCCTACAATAACCTCTCTCCATTCTGAGAGATTCAAATTTGTTTGAATTTGGCATGCCAGTCTCGCTCGATGCCAAAACTTGCAGTGAGGGTCAGTTGAAAGTTGCACCAATGGATTACTTACAAACCGTTTGTCCCAGCACCGAATGGACTATTCCATTAGCTCTATTTGGGTGGGGAAACGCTAGGGACAATCCCATTTCGACCACTAAGTCAGTAGAACGTTCCGGACCACGCCGGACCAAAGTGTCCCCAAAGTGCACTAATCACGATTGGGAAGAGAACTTTTGAGGCTTGTAATTCAGACCCCATGAGAGGTATCGACGATCTGTAAGATGCTATAGGATTTCATTTATGAGGCCTACAATAACCTCTCTCTATTCTGGGAGATTCAAATTTGTTTGAATTTGGCACACCAGTTTCGCTCGATGCCAAAACTTGTAGTGAGGGTTAATTAAAAGTTGCACCAATGGATTTCTTCTGAATCATTCGTCCTGGCACCAAATGGACTATTCCATTAGCTCTGGTTGGGCGGGCAAATGCTAGCAACAACCCCATTTTGACCACTGAGTCAGTAGAACGTTCCGGACCACACCAGACCAAAGTGTTCCCAAGGTGCACTAAGCACGATTAGGCAGCAAACTTTTGAGGCTCGTAACTTGGACCCCGTGAGAGGTATCGGTGATCTATGAGATACTACAGGACCTCGTTTTCGAGGCCTACAATAACCTCTCTCCATTCTGAGAGATTCAAATTTGTTTGAATTTGGCATGCCAGTCTCGCTTGATGCCAAAACTTGCAGTGAGGGTGAGTTGAAAGTTGCACCACTGGATTACTTCCAAACCGTTCTTCCTGGCACTGAATGGACTACGTCATTAGCTCTGGTTGGGTAGGTAAATGCTAGGGATAACCCTGTTTCGACCACTAAGTCAGTAGAACGTTCCAGACCACGCCGGACCAAAGTGTCCCCAAGGTGCACTAAGCACGATTGGGCAACAAACTTTCGAGGCTTATAACTCGGACCCCGTGAGAGGTATCGACGATCTATGAGATGCTACAAGACCCCGTTTCTTAGGTGTTCCTAGTGTATTTGCAGGGGTACAAGCAGAGTACTGATATTTTGTCCAAAAGACCAATACTTGAATTTGAGATATGTTTTGATATGGCCAAAAGGGTGTTTGATTATTGCGAAAAGGGTCTTTAATTATGTAATTAGGCCAGTTTGAAGTCTTTTAGCAATTAGGAGTAAAGGGTAAGTCTAGAAACCTTGAAACCACTTTAATAGATATTCTTATATACCTCAAATGATGAATTACACGTGTGAACACATGTAGCACATAAAGCATACACATAAATTTTCTTAAGTCATGAAGCATATACATGTAGCACATAGATTATAAAGCATACCACATGAATTCACTTAAATCATGCACGTAGCCCATACACATGAATTTAGGTTATGAAGAATGTACTTGAATATACATGAATATACTTAAGGCATAAATCATACATAGGAGTACATACACACAAACATATTTACATACTAACAATGAATAAATGAACACATGTAATTAATAAATTGGATCGAATATCAAGTTTCATATATATATATCAAAATGAACAATAATTCTATATATATTTACGTGTGGCATACACCATCTCAAAATATGTCATATGACATCTCAAAATAAGAAGTTCAACTACAAATGTTTCTAGGATATCCTATTCTACTGGTGGATCATCAAAATGCAGCCTCTTTGAAGTACTCTTTGGCTCTGATGGATCCTGCATTCAAACACAAAAGTGAAACCCCAAGTTAGATTAAAATTCAAAATCATAGTCAACAATAATAAATAAAATTTAAACTAAAATTGAACTCTCATATACCTCGCCTCTTTGTCTCCTCCCACGGACAAGAGACCTAATATATGTCCTTGGTAGCACAGGAATAGTGCCACCAATGTCGACTCCCACCTGTATATGTTTGTGAACATGAGATTGATCTACGAGTTGTACTATTTAATGTTAAATACTTGGTAGCAAATATATGTTTACAAAATAACTAAATTAACATTAAAACTTACCTGTGTTGAACTTTCTTCAGGGATTGTTGGCTAAGTCATCAACGATACAAACCCTTGGCGTTCTGCCTCCCTCAAACTAGGAGTGACCTACAAAATTCAAACAGATACTTCATACTATCATAACTTGACCATATTATATATACTTGATAATAAAATACACACAAATAACTTTAGAAATGTACGTACTATAGGCTATCACTGCGAATGGATATGCATGTGACTTTATCATGATGATAGGGTCTCATGGCATCATCATATTCGCTCTCTGTCAAATAAACCATGTAAATTAAAAATGAGTACGCACGATTGACAAGTATACATGTATGCATAAACAAACTAAATTACTTAATTACCTTTCCTTTATCAACGGATGACACCTGCACCCCCTCACATTGCCCCCTGGTGGAAACTGGTGACACCTGCATCAGTATGTAAAAGATGATCATAAAAATTAGAAAACAATGTACATATACTATTATTATAATTTAAAAGAAAACCAATGAATACATTAAAATATATGTACCATGGAAGTGTCAAGACCAAATGATATGACCGAAAGCATGGACCCCTCCACATGTGCCATCTCCTCCTCTGTCATCAACTGAACATAAATGTAACACATAAAAAGACATAAGTGGAAAATTATTATAAGGAAATTCTAATAAAAATACAAACAATAAAATTTAAATACAATGTAAAAAGTGAACTATTTACCCTTACCGTAACATTGGGAGTCCATGGCTCTGTAGGCTCCTGATGCACATTTCCATGAGTTGCTTCAGTGCATGTAGTGTGATGTGTAGAATCATCCCATCGAAGCCGAAATTATATGCATCACTATCAGTTAGGGGACCAAAGCACAGATTCTTGCATATAATGCAAGTATGGGGCATGCAAACATGTGAGCTCATGGAGGATGTGGAAGCACCAGAAGCATCAGGACGAGGAGGCAATAATGTTGTGCTCTACGTAACCAGCAAATCACTCAAGGTGTGAATGGCTTGAATAGTCTGTGATCCGGCCTCAACAATAATGTCTGGATGCTGCACTGTGGGAGGTTGTGAAATCTCCAGAGGGGGGACATATGTGCGGGATTTCACCCATTGTGCCCATGGCCTGTTTTGCGGAGTGCCTAAACCTACACCTTGGTTTGGTCTCATACTCCAATAATTCACCTTGTGACTGAGCACAAATTCAACATACAATTTTTTAATAAAATAAAATGGGACATCCAAATTGTTGTGAGGTGGTCTATCAAAAATCATCCACCAACGGTCCCAAAAGTTGTCACGTATTGCACTATTTGTGCACCATTTAATTGACAACTTGGTTTTTTTATGGTCTACTTTTAGACCGGTTTTAGGATCCATAAAAAGATTAACTATGTCATGTTTTGTTATATTTAGGTTCATGACTTGATCATAATCAAGCCCATCGTCAAACTGGGCGTGCATGGAATCGCGCCAAAGAAGTGCAGCACTATGTTGATGTGTAAGTTTCTCCATGTTTTCAATAATTGAGTTCAATGTCGTAAACATGGGACACAATGTGGGGATATTAGCATAGGTGGTTTGAAATCCTCTAAGTTCATTTAGATTATCTCCTATTAGATCTTCTAAACGGCGAGGGTTTGTGACATGTACGTCTTCTGGAGGTGGGGGATTGTTGGGAGGTGGTTCTAGATTGTTTGTGGGATTATTAGGAAGGTTTTCTGATTCCATGTCTGATAACAATGAAAAAACAAATAGATAATTACAATGAATTTTAAAAAATAATACAAAAACTCATTGCTACCCTAATTTTTATATAAAAAACCATAAATTTCTATTTAAAAATAATAAAAACAATAAAAATTAGAAGCTTTCACATACCTGGTGATTTAAGAAAAATCAGATAGGGGATTTGGAAGCTGATATCCGATAACCCTACCTGCGTTCACATTTTTACAATGAAAAAATGTTGAACGTGGCTGGGTACAGAGATATATATTTGTTGTTAAATATCAGATATCTGATAATATCGAATATCCGATTAAGCCTTTTGCTTTGGCTTTTGGTTTGGCCAGGTGTACTGACACCCAGGCCTACTAAAAAGTCAACATATGCATTTGTGCACTTTTGGACAAGTGAAAATAAGTTTTTTTCACATCGCCACTTTTTGGCATACCATGATCTTGCACATACCCACTAGATTCATCATCGGTTACACCTTCCTCATCTAGGTAGAAAGACTTCTTTCATTTGTCCTTGCAATCTCTAAATCTTTGGTATCAATTCTCCTTATTATCACTTTTATCATTCATGTCATTTTCAAGACATCTAGATGCAATGTGGCCAATCTTGTTGCAATTGAAACATTTCAAGGGTAATTTTCTTTTATACTTTCTTTTACCTCTCGTTAGTCTCTTAGCCAACAGTGTTTCCAACTCTTCTTGTTCTTACTCTTCAGTTAGGATAATGTCATATTCATTTCCACATGAACTATTGTGATTCTCTCTTTTTAAAGTTTTAATAATCACAAATGATTTGAAGGTAGTTTCAATGGTCGGTAGACTATTATCATAATTGCTAAGCTCAAATATAGTCAACTTACCAATTAAGGCTTCAAGAGTAACAACATTATTTGGTATGGATATCAGTTCCTGAATAGAAGATGCTCTAATAGCATACTTAGAAGAACGATTTTTCTAAATTTTACTTACCACTTCTTCATTAGTCAATGTTCCATTAGCACCTCTGATGGCACTAACAACTTCCTTGATTCTAAAATTATATTAAACAATTTTCTCTTCATCTTTCATTCTCATTTCATCATAATTTCCTCTGAGACTATCAACCTTATCTTTTTATACATGTTGATCTCCTCCATAAATAAGTGTAATTCTATCTCACATATTTTTTGAATTAACAGAGTCCTTAACATCATTAAATTTAGCATCGGTCAGGGAAGAGGCAATTTCAATCATTATCGAGTTGTGTTCCTTATTTTCTCTCATCTGATCAACCGTCATGGGTCTGGTAGGCGGTGGAGTGTAGTCATTATCCAAAAGATTCAGTGCAAATTCTCCAATCCCAGATAGGTACAATCTCATCCTTCTTTGCCATGTAGAGAAAATTTTCTTATTCAGCTTAGGTACTTCTCTCTTATACATCTTTGGATCTTTTACTCAAGTATTTCAAACTTTTCTCTCTAGAGTACTTAGCTCTAATACCAATTGTTGGATTACAGAGAGGGGTGGGTGAGCAGTAACCCTGATTCTCTGTACCTCAAAAACTTTTCTCTAATTAACTCGGTGTCAACTCGGTCAGACATAATTCACTATTTACCGACAATAATAAATAAAATGTAACAATCAACAAATCAAACATATAAATCATGCATCACATGTAACACCAATATTTAACGTGGAAACCTAGCTTTGGGAAAAATCACTGTGGGAATTTTCACCCGCTAAAGAAAATACTCTTCTGAAGTACGCTCAGTTAAGAGCCAATCTTGTTAAAGATTATAATACACACTATTAGGTGTGACCTGGTCAAGAGATTTACCTCAGATCTGTTGGGATCTTCACCCTATTAGGAGTGGCCTAGTAAAAGGACTTTGAACACTCTTTAGAATGTTACCTTTTGCAAAGATTTTACAATAAGACTATTAAGTCCACTCAGTTAATAGATTTCTCTGTTACAAATGCTAATAAGCAGTAGTAAATAAATTGACTTGTAGATTTTCAATTATCCTTTTCATAATCAGATCCTTTGTGTGCTCTTCTATCTTCAGTTCAATCCTTCACTTTCCACTGGCTTCAACACTTCATCAAATTTTTCTTTTTGACTCGGAATTTGTCTTTTCCTTCTTCACTGCATCAGTTGGTGACTTATCAACCCTTCAGTTTGTCGGTAATTTGTTCATACAAATTCATCCTTTATATAGACTTTGTTTTGCTGCTTAATCTCCTCTATTATGTTTTCCTTTGATCAATCTTAGTCATTCAATTCATTTTATGAACTTATTCAATGTATCTAGATCTTGGTAACATGTTTTACCTTCACCTTAGAACTTGAACTTTCTTGAAACTTGTTCCTTCTATTTTAACCGTTTAGATCTAAGTCATAGATCATCATCCTTAATTTTTCTAATCATAGATCTCTCTAATTAACTTTTCTTATCATCATAACCTTCCAGCTCATCATAGCTAATCATTAAATACCGTTCTGATCCTTGTATTTAATTTATGTTCCTTTCTCGATAGATAACTCTGAATTTTGGTTAAATTCTCTTAGTGCCTAAAAGTTATTTCTCGGTGTCTTGAGTTCTTTTATTTTTAACAAATTACATTCTCTCTTTACCGAATGACTTTTCCTTCTCGGTAGCCAAAACTATTTTGCTTACTGACTTGTCAGATCTTCATTACCATACTTTACCGAATTGATATAATCATGTGTTAGGTAGAAAATAATTATATCAACATAATCATAGCATTGTCTGATTTATATCAGTTTCCCACTAAATTTTTTGAACTTCACAACATCTCATTTCTTCTTCTCCTTAACTCATTCAACTTATATCACACTTTGAATGATATGACAATACAATATAAACCGGAAATCAATTGCTTGACATCAATGAGAAGATAATAACTGATCTAACCTTTCTACTATCTTGTATTCCTCTGATCTTGGTCGATCTTCATCATCATCACCATTAGTTATAGTAACATTAAGTCCAATAACCTAAAAGATTTATAAGACTTAGAGTAAAATTGAACATGATTATTTTCTCCATATACACCATGCTCACATAAATCAAACTCAATATTAAAATCATTGAATCCTTAGTAAGGTTTTATTATTTGGGACCCTTGGACCTTTCTCAACTATTGTCCTCTTTCCTTCTAGTTTCGATTCTAAAGGTATAGATTCTAGATATATTTATTCACTACAAGGATAAAAGAGGTATTACACTAAAATGTGCATGCATCCAACTAAAATAGATTACTTATATAGACACCCTTATTGCAAGCACTACATCCCCTTTTAACATATTTCACCCATTACTTGAGAAGATAACACCCACACTTGAGTCATTAAGTTTACTTACTAAAAGTAGGTTATGTGCCAAAACAAGGATATTTAATATTAAAAACTATTGATCTCCTTCACTCATCCATCAATGAATTGGATTTGGTCTCTTCTAAAGCTAGTAATATTTAGATGTACAATTAATCTCTAATGTAAAACTTCTCGCCATCATATTCTTCATATTTAAGAATGAACCCAATGTGAGGTCATTTGGAAAGAGGCACCAAAGTTGACCAACCATGCACCATCAAATACATCTATAGATAAGATCATGGTAAAGGCATCACCATCATCCTAGGATGACTTTTTGGACTCATCATAATCACCTTTTTTATTTTTATCCTAAATGCATTATCTTGTGAAATTGCCAAGATTGCCACAATTCTAACATTTTTATTTGGTTATACTAGGAGGGCTTTATCTAGACTTCCTCATTATTTTCCCTTCTTCTTTCCTTTATCTGTTTCTTCCATGAAAACATAGTTCTTTCTTAGATAGATTTAAAACTATTTCATCCCTTCTCTTCAAAGAGTAATTATGCAAACGCTTCATCTATTTCTAAATTGGTGGCAGTGATCCCAATAGCCACAACAAGATTGTATCATGAATCTAGCAAAGAATATAAAAAAAGTCATGAGTTGATCATCCTCCATATTCACTCCAAAGGAGTGCAAGTAGGTAGTGATCATGCTAAAAGCATTTATATTTTCATTCATAGAATGAGAGCATACTTTATCTTAAGGATATACAAAGTCTTACTAAAAAAAAATTATTTACTGGGGATTTTAAAGCCTAATAAATTTCACACAAGTTCTTTAAAAAGTTTGTGTGGAAGTATCTTCATTGACATTCAACATATTAAATTGGCCAAATATACTCGAATAACACACTTATCTTCTTAGACCAATATGTTTCAGACTTCTTTTTTCAATATAATATGTTTGAATGTATAAATTATAACACACAAATCTCTACCCATGATCAATCCTCCATTTTGAGCTCACAAAGCCCAAAGTTTTCTCTTAAGAACTTCTCCATCTTTACCTTTGATTTGTTTTCCATTTTTTCCCTAAAAGAATAACCTTTTTGCTCAAGTACCTAATCAAACAAAGATTAATAGAAAAAACCCTTTTAGGTGTTAGAGGAGGGGAAGGATAGTGAAGAGGAAGAGGAGAGTTAGGGGAGAGAGGATGATCACGAGCAGGATTGTGAGGATCAAGGGACTGACCAGTACACCTGCAAGATCTCAGATAAAGAGAAGAGTGTGGTTTGGAGAGATTTTCACAATGTTTCTGTCAGGATGGGCTTAAAGAGGGAAATGAAGAAAACTTTGGTTAAGGAGAATGAGGGAAAAATTCAAATGGAGGACGTTATTGACCCTACCCTGGTTATTTAGAGTGACATCACAAAAGAAAACCCTCAGATGGATGTGCTCAACAATGCCAAAAATAGTGTCATTGATAGCTATAGAACTACTAAATGGACCTACCACGAAATCCAGGAATTAAAATTTAGGGTGGGCAGATTGGAGAGGGAGGATAATAGTAGCAAGATCAGGCTTACTGAGGAGAAGAATGAAATGGAAAATAAAATGGATGAAGTGAAGAAAAGAATTCAGAACGTGGAGGGAACCTTGCAGAAAATTGCCGAACAAAGCTACAACATTCTCAAAGCTTCAAATGACAACATAAAGGTTCTAATTAGTAAAATTGAGGAACACAGGGGTAGCAAGGAGGAGTCTCCCAATAGCGGTAAAGATAAATCTCCGGAGGATGGCCCGAGGAAGAGAACTAGATCTAACACTATGAAGGACACCCAGGAACCTGATAAAGACCTGACTAACCTTAAGGAGGCGGAGGATAAGGCGTCTGAGTTTGAGATTCGTGCGACGGAGATCCTCAGAGAGTTTGCTTGAGCGTCTCTCCTAACTTTGTGTTTGGCCTGGTTTTCTATTTCTGTCCCTGGTTCTGTTTTCTGGACTTTTTGTTTGCTTTGCTGGTGGACTGTGTCTAGCTGTTCCTTTTTGCTATGGCTATTTTGTTAATGTAAACTTTCAATGCTATATCTTTGTTAAACTATAACTCTGTAAGGGTTTCAAGGCCCCATTAAAACCTGTTTTCCTTAATCAAAAACACCTAAAATTTTAGGTGATCAAGTTTTGATGCCAAATAAAAGGAAATTGAGTTTCAAAATATGATTTATGCGCAAAAATAAAATAAAAAATCATATAGTTATGATGAAATTACACAAAACTAATATACCATAACAAAATTTGTTTACATAGGAAAAATTCTTTCAAGAGAGAAATCTCACTCCAAAGTAAATGTATTATTTAGTAATTAAAGTTTGCAATACACTTGTAGACTTTAAGTCTACATAGAAGTATCACCAACCAAGAATTTGGATTAATTTTGTAGCATTGTAGTACTTACAAAACTAATTACCAAAACCTCCATCTCAAGACCCAATGAATCAGAGAAGTTATACATGGAAGCTTCAAGTGGTAATTAAAAACCAATTAGCTCAATACAACCAAAATGTGGCATTCAAATCCCTCATTGAGAATCCAATGCCCAAATCCCAAGATGAGTCCACAAGGTAAAAACAACATATTACCCCCACCTTCCATAATTTCATCATAATATACTCACCAACATGGACACTCCATTATCTCTATTCAAATATGACTTTTGATGTCTTATAACATGCATTATAAGTCTCTTAATTGGTGTAACTCCCTTTAAAGGCTCTTTAGTGTGTCATGGATGTTTTTACACTTCTAATATGGGAGGCTCAACTTTTAAAGCCCATAATTTTTTATCTAAGAGGTAAACTAGGCCCTTTTAAAAATTTTGAGATCTTCATGGTTGACATTAGGGAACCGATTCTAAACAAATTAAAACATTTATTTTTTACTAGAAATGGCCTCTACAACCCAAAAATTATTTATTTTGTTCATAGATTGAAAAATACTTATTTTGTAATCTTAACATTAGAATCGTAGTTAAGATGATGAGCCTAGGGTAGATGGATCCATGTACTAAGGTAAAGAAAAAATATTTTGACCAATTCATTAAACAACCCTAAATTTGAGTTAGTAGTTTGTAAGGTTTTGTAATGTTTAATCTTTTGTAGTTTGGGTGTTGCTCCTTTTGATTGCTCTTATGTGCCTTGTTGTGCTTCATGCTCTATCCTTCTCTTTGTACAAGGGTCTGGAACCTTTCAAAACCCTACTTAACTTAACAAAAAAATATTAGAATAAAGGTTGAGATATCTTTTCTAACAATTTGTACATGGTTGGATAATAACCCTATTTGTTATGTGGACCCCATGATCTAGTTGTTTGATTTGTTTTTTTAGATGAAATAAATTTCATGGGAGTGTTGGAAATATAAACTATATTAATCAAAATTATGATGTGTCTCTATGTAGAGACATGCTTGTCATGTACTTTTCATAATTCAAGGATCTTTAGATCCCTAAATAATATAGAGTAGGCTTTCGAATTTCAACAAAATGAATAAGGATTTGGACTTCATATATATAGTTTTGAATTTCATTTGAGTGTGAGTATCCATATATGTAGATGCCATAAAATTGTTTGAAGTTGTCAAAATTATCTACAATAAATGTTGCATTTATTTTTATAGAGGATTATAAGAAAGAATAGGGATTTTGCATACCATATTTATTCATTGAATAAATGTGACTTTCCACCAATTCAAAATTACTTTCCCAATGGTTGTGGTTTGTGCTTGCTTGTTCAAGCTACTTACCACATGTTTTGTTTTTATGAAAGGTCATAAATAAAAAAAGGAAGTACATCTAACCCAGCACACTCAAACTATCTAACCAAACGGCATCTCTGTGTGTGTGTGTGTGTGTGTGTGTGTGACTTCATATATCTTCTTTCTTCTCCACCTTCCTTTCTCTCATGATCTCCCTCTTTGTATATCCAACTCTCTCTCTCTCTCACACACACACACATGCGCGCGCGCGCGTATACACACACTTCATATTCTTCCATCCCTATTACTGCCTCTATCTCCCTCTTACTACCTCCACCCTACACACACACACACACACACATATATAGCCTCTATCTCCCTCTTACTACCTCCGCCCTATATATATCTCTCTCCCTCATTGTCCCTCTCTCCTTTCGCATTTCATCTCTCCCTCTCCTCTCTATATGCCTCTCCATTTCCAACTTCCCCTCTATCTCCATCTCTCCCCCTCTCTTCACTTATCTCCCTATTACAAACATATCATGAGCTTGTTGGTAATGGTGTCTGATTATCTTCCTAATTCCCTCTCCTCTCTATATGCCTCTCCATTTCCAACTTCCTCTCTATATGCCTCTCCATTTCCAACTTCCTCTCTATCTCCATCTCTCCCCCTCTCTCCACTTATCTCCCTATTACAAACATATTATGAGCTTGTGTAATGGTGTCTGATTATCTTCCTAATTTTAGAGAATTTATTTTCAATCATGTCTGGATCCTAGTAAATGGATGCATAGTTGCTATCACTTCTCCATTATGACCTTTGTTGCAAAAAATCATTTGCTAAAAGGTCTATCAATTGACTTCATATGCTACCTATACATGTACAAAATAGACCAAAATTTTCCTATATTGATATTGACCTTCCACACCTGTACAACAACATACCTATTACAAACCAAGCTGCCATTGCTGATTAATAACTATGTTAAAGAATTCATACGTGTTTAAGTAAAACAAATTTTAATATACCCCGAATTAGTGTAGAATCTTATCTTTTATCAAAAGCGGGGTTGCTTTATTTTCCTAACAAGTCTTCAGAGTTCACGCGTAAAGATTCAGAAGATATTAGGCTGAATCTTTATGTCCGGCGCCGAACTTTTCGTCAGGTGACCGATTGAGGTGGGTGAACGTAACAGGGTGGATTCATTCCGAGCCGCTTGGAATCAAATCTAAACTATCCGAATTACCTGATCCTGTATAAAGGTCGCCTTTTAATGGGCACATTTGAAAGCCTAAAAGCAAATTCTGATTTCTGGAATAAGGAAGGAACCTGAACCTTTTCTGAAAGGCTATGCAAATCACAGAAGCTAAAAACATCATGTTAATTCCTCTACCTTATAAACCATTATTTACACTGTTCATACCGGTAGGGTCCCCTGTTAAAAGGTTTTGTATCTTCTCAACAGTGACTCGTAACAATAAATTCGTTATTGGAAGACCAACCAAGCAGAAAGAAAAAGAAAAAAATATTCCCAGGAAATTCATTTACCAGAAATTGTAATACACAGAGAAGCCACCCAGAATTCAAACATACAGTTGAAACCAAATTGAGATGCTCTTTATTTGTTTACAAGATGTGGGTATACAAGCATTCAAATCAAATTTGAAGCATATTAAGACAATTAAATGGGTAACCAGAATTGAAATAGCAGCTGAAACCAAATTAAGATGCTATTTTATTCATTTACAAGATGTGGGTATAAAAAGCATTGAAATCGAATTTGAGGCATATTTAAACAAATCAAATGCTCAGCTGGTACCGAAGTTCTTTCTGATCTTATCGACCTCAGTTGTAGTAATCTGGAGCGTCTTGGCCAAGACCTGGTTGGGAACGGGCGGAATGGAAGTAAAGAGGGCAAAAGGAATTACAGCGTTACCTGGAGATTGGCTGTTGAAAGCTGCAATTACAGTGGCGGTTGTGTTCCCAATGTTCTGAACATAGTGCATGATGGCCTTGGGGAACACAAAAACATCCCCTGTTTTGATTTCTGTAGAGTAAAGCTTGTTGCTGGTGTCGATAATGGCGGCCATGAGAGTCCCTTCCAAGATGAAGATAATCTCAGAGGCTCTGGGATGATAATGGGGGGGAATCCCTCCTCCTACAGCCAGATCTACCCGAGTCATGATCACTCCCAGAGTGTTTATCCCAGGAAGATGATCTGCAGTAGTTGTGAGCACACTAGCCCCATATGGGTTTCCTGATGTATTTCCAGGCTTGCTCAGAACAGAAGTAGTAAAGTGCTTTGCAGAGACCTTAGTGGCCTTAATACAAGGAAGCCCATTAACATGAACTTTGGAAGAACTTGTATCAGCCACACAGAAATCCTGTAATGGAGAAGGATCTGATCCTACTGCGTGCACTAATAACAGCAGAAACAGGGGAACCCAGAAGAATGCCATTCAGAAATCTGGTTTCGGAGTAGGGAAAGATAATGGGAAATTGATTTGGGTTTCCTGAAATCTGGTTTCTGAGCAGGGAAAGATAATAGGAATTGATTTTGATTTGGGATTTCTTCTCTCAGGGGGGGATTTATATAGGAATTCAGAAAGTTCAGACCCACTAGGAAACTAATAATAACCTAGAAGTTTCCCACTCATTTCCCTCCCTCTCTTTGACATTTCAGGGCATCTGGAAGGGCTGAAGACGCGGAAATGGAATGTATTTTAATTGTGCGAGAAGAAATACGAGTAGAATTAATGGCTAAGCATTGAAAGCAGTATAAACCGGTCAGCGATTCTGGACTTTCCGTCCACCTGTCAGGCTGAAATTTGGCCCTTTCTGGCCGATTTTTCTACAGCTCCTCTTTTTTCCGCTGCTTTTACTGAATAATTCTACCTTAAAATCTTTTTCCGTGTACCGTAGTGGCAGTTTGTGTGAGAAGCAAAGAATATATTCAATGTCCGCATATGCAAGTGGCCGGTCGGGAACTTTCGACTGGACTGCTCCTCAGCTTCCACGTCGGCGTCAGATCGACGGCATTTCTTTAGGAATTTTAGACCACATGTTAGAACACAAATTTAGTACTCTAAATTTTACATTGGATAGAATGCAAATGGTTTAAAAATGCACGTGGTTTTTCATTTACCATGGGAGAGGATTCTCTAGCCCTCCAACTTAACTTTGGAATTTCTAAATGGTTTTTTTTTTAAATTTCAAAGGTACCCACATGCCTCAAGTGAGAATTTCCACTTGTCATCCTTTCGGTCTTACATTATTTCATCAAGTTTTTGGAATTTAGTAGAATAAGTTGAGGTGAGACTAGTCTTTTGGGATGAACGCAATTACGCACAAGCCACATCTATTAGGTAAGTTTAGGAGTAAATCGACCTCAAAATCTATATGGAAAAAATCCAAAGCACTTAGCCAACTACGCTACTCGTGTAGACTTAATTTCTAAATGATATTTATAATATTTAATAAATTGAGGCAAGACTAGTCTTTTAGGGATGAGCAAGCTACACCCATAGGTAAATCTCAAAGCCAATCGACTTCAAAACCTATATGAAAAGAACTCAAAGCCTTTATTCTAAATGATATTTATAATATTTAATAAATTGAGGGGAGACTAGTCTTTTAGGGATGAGCAAGCTACACCCATAGGTAAATCTCAAAGCCAATTGACTTCAAAACCTATATGAAAAGAACTCAAAGCCTTTATTTCTAAATGATATTTATAATATTTAATAAATTGAGGGAAGACTAGTCTTTTAGGGATGAGCAAGCTACACTCATAGGTAAATCTCATAGTCAATCGACTTCAAAAACCTATATGAAAAGAACTAGAGCCTTTAACTAATTATATTACTTGTAGGAGCTTAATTTTTATATAATTTTTAATAGTATGTATTAAATTCATCACACAATTTTATTTTATAATAATATTTAGATCATATTTTGTAATTTATATAAGCCATGTGAATGGATCAAAGTACAATGAACACATGCGTGCCTTTCTTGAGTGCATATATATTTGTGTATCTTTAAATGATTGTGTCACACATGTGGATGTGGTGTAGTGACAAGTTGCTTTAATTTGGACACATGAAGTACTGAATTTATTTTTTTGTTTGAAAACTTCAAGGTACATGGCCCTTTTATTGTGGCCTCCTCAACTTTAATAGTGTAGAAATTATAATTTTCGATTTAGAAGTAATAGTCTTTATGTGATATAAACAATTTCTATAAACATTATGTATTCGATATTTAAAATTTGTATGTATGAAGATTTGTGTTCAATAAGTATATGATTTAGCTATTCAAATCAAAGAAATATAAAATTCAAACAAAAGATTAAAAAATTAAATAAGCGTATAATTTTTAAATTAAATTATTTTAGATTATTATTGTGTAGATTTGTCTATATGATTGATTAAACGTTTGCCCACTCAAAAATTTGACAACATAATGACAATCAAATGACAAATTAGTGAAATTGAGATGAAAATGACTAATTTATTAATATATAAGATTTGAGATTGAAAATAACCGAGGGATGAGATTGCAAACTGGAGATCAAGGGTGGAGGATGAATTGATCTTCTCATCCCATGGGATGGTGCCAAGTGGCACCATGAGTAGAGTCGAGAGGATGATGGAAGATTGGAGGGGAATAAATGAGTTAAAATTTATTTTTGGGTACTTAAAGGGACAAGATCCATGTGACCAAGTGCATGGGGCCTTTTCCAAAAGGAGATGTATTTAAGGTTGAATATAAGGGGTGAGATTATATGGGGATTTGAAGTTGAGTGGGTCAAGCCCACTTAATTAGGATTAGAAAAATATGTAAATGATTAGGGGGAGGGTTATGTGGAGATTATGATATGATGAAAAGTGATGGAAGACATGTGAGGAGGCTAATTAACTAAATAGGATTTATTTTTTTAATTGTTTAGAAGGGGATAAAGGTAAGGGTAAATAATTAAAGATAATTATTTTTCTTAGGCTATATCTAAAAAATAGATATCATTAATTAAATAAAAGAATATCACTTAACTAATATAAATGGTGGAGAATTAGATGAAACAATGGCAAACCAACCAGATGTGGTCAATTTTAGGTGTTGAAAAATCAAAGAGCACAATTTCTTGTTGTCATAGTGTAAGAGAAAATGGGCTTTAGATAAAATATTTAGATTATATAGACCATTAAATCGATAATCAACTAAGACGAATGAGTTAGAAAATTGGTATATGTTTTATTTTTCTTTGTAAACTTGGCTTAAAAGGGCCATATAATCCATATATTATATTATTTAAATATTATAAAATTTTAAGACAACTCCATTAATGAAAGACCTACCTGTGATACTAGGGTTTGGGTGCTACATAATAGTAAGCTTATATACAAAATATAAACAAAATATCATAAATAATTTTTAAATTAAAATTAACTTTATAATATATCTTCATTATGAGTCAATGATTGAATGGTATTCATTCCACCAAAGTGTTCTCATAGAAGAATACTTCATAAACTAATTTTTAAATATTTGTATATAATTTAAAATAGATAAATAATTATATTTTAAGTACTTTAGATATATTTTTGTTATTGATAGATAGTTTTATATAAAATTTAAATTGATATTATAATATATCCTCATTTGGAGTCAATTGGTATTCATTTCAACAAATCATTCTATAGAAGAATAATTAGAAACCTATTTTTTAAATATTTAAATATAGATTTAAAATAGGCAAATAATTATATTTTAAAGCATTTGTGATTTATTTTGTTACTAATAGATAGTTTTGTATCGAATTCCATTTGATTTTATAATTGAGAGTCAACCATTGAAGGCTGGTTATTCCACCGAAATCATCTTATAGAAGAATAATTAAGAAAATGTTTTTTAAATGTTTACATATAGATTTACAATAGGTAAATAACTATATTTTCAAGTAGTTTTATTTATTTTAGTTATAAGTAGTTAATTTTATGTCAAATTCAAATTAGTTTTATAATCTATCTTCATTGGGAATCTCTTCCTCCTAAGTTCCCACCCCAATCACTTAGGGCTCATTTGGTAGCGGGAATTAGGAAATGATGGATTTGATCAAACGCTGGAAATGGTCAAATCATGGATTTGATAATCCGGTTTTTCATTTTGGGATTATGTTTGGACCGTTTGGTTCCACTTTTTGAAACTGGAATTGGAATTTGAGTATGATTTTTTTTTAATTTTTTTTTGAATTGTTTTAATATTTTTGAGTTTAATAATTCATTTTTATTAATTGAATTAAATTTAAAATGGAATCACAGACTATTTTAGGCAGCCAAAGTTGGTGGCAGGCAACCAAGTTATAGTCATTGCAACCAAAAATCGACAAAAAATTTGTCAAAAAATTCGAAAAAAAAATTGAAAAAAAACTTTGAAAAAAAATTCGGCAAAAATTTGAATTTTTTTCGAAAAAAATCGAATAAAAAAAGTTACAAACCACCCAATAAAAAAAATAAATTAAATCCTTCCCCACACAAATAAAAAATGAAAAAATTAAGTGTAGACATGAGAAATTTAAAAATTTGCTTTCCCTCCATTCAAATTCCAATTCCACCTTTTCAAATGGAAGATGTTAATGCTCATTTTGAACCAAAATGAGCATTAACACATTCCTATTCCATTTTCATATTGTACTGCCAAACTGAAAATTCGACGAAATGGGCAATAACAAATGCCAATTCCAGGCAAATGCTGGAAATGGTCCGCTACCAAATAGGCCCTTAATCTACCTCCATCTTCCTCCCACCCTGGTGTGCATGGGGGCCCTGCAGGGGTGGGTGGGAGGAGGAGACCCTTGGATTGTTCTCTGCAAGATAGCTATTATCTTGAAAAATCTACACAATTGGTGAATTAACTAACAAATCTTATCTTATGCCACTTACTAAAGAAAAAGATGTTCCACAATTCTATTAGGATAGGGATAATCATTTTGGTCCTAGGATGCTTGTTAAGAACGAATTAAATTGTAGACAAAACCAATCAAATCATAAAAAACAAAGAAGAATATTCAGCACACCAAAATCATCTAAATATAATCTTAACATCATACCTCATATAACACTTAAAAAAAAAATAGTCAGTAAAAAAACATAATATTACTTTTACCAATTGTGCTTGACTAATCAGAAGTCTTTTATATTATAATTTAATATTATAAACAGCGAGGATGTGTATTTTTTATGATGCCTACAACTCCTCGCGGGAACACTTTTAATAATGCAATATCTCGTTGTATTTCCTTAATTTTTAATTAGTGTTAGTAGGTAGAACGTGAAGTCCATTTTCAAAGCTGACAATGTCGTTCTAAGTCAATGGCGTTAATCATGCTTAGCAGCGTTTAATAATCATTGTTTTAATGTTGATTTTGCGAAATGATGATCACGTTGACAGCTTTGACACCGATTTTGAGAGTAGGTGGAGAGAAAAGTCGGTCTCCTTCACGTATATTAAATATTCGGTAATTGAGTGGACCACGTAACGGAGGAATATTGAATTGAATGTGAATGTGACTTGCATCGTATTCTAGGCACAGCCTAAGTTCCTTATAAAACGTATTTAAAGAAAAATGTCATTTTTTTTTAGATTGGCGAAAATATAGTGATTTAATTTTTTTTCAATTTTTTTTGGTTTTCTGACTATAAAATATACAAATCATGAAGAACAGATGTTGAAAATTTTGTCAAAAACTATTATGTTTTATGGTTTTTGAAATTTGATCAATAGTACATTTTGTAGGGAGCTTAACGACATCCCATATTATAATGAGTAAATATTATCTTTTGACTTGACTACTTGATGTTCTATGTCTTTTTAGTCTCCCTTGCGTATGCATGTGGATGTGGCCACCACTAAACTTTATTAACAATTAGCTAGCTTTTTAAATAAACACTATCCAAACTTCTACACTTGATTGATATTTTAAATGACTTAAACAAATATATAATTAACAAGGTTGGGTCAATAGATTTTAAATGACCCAACAAATATATAATTAACAAGGTTGGGTCAATAGACATTTTAATTATTTTGGATATTTAAATGAGGGTGTTGACTTGGATTCACATTTTAATTTGGTTATGAGAATTGTGAAATCATTTATATGTCATGGATTCAATATAGGATATTGAATGGATAAAATGGAAATTGAGTTTAGATTTTTGGAACTTATGGAGGTATGATTAGGTTAGGGTTACTTTAATTGCTAAATTTTACATACAAACATGTTTTTGATATTAATCGGTAACAAAATAAGGATGTCGATCTTTACAAAACCACAATCTAATGACACAAAGACAAACATTACATTAATAGAAAATAAATATAAAAACTTACCACCTAAAGAGGCAACCAAATGTAAGCTGCCACTAACAACAATCTACCAACTTATGCGCAAAAATATCTTTCAGCACATTGTTGGTAAATAAAGTGTTCACTTTAAACCTAAAACCAAAAGGAGTAAAATACTCTAAACATATAACAACTAGATAAAAGATCATTCTAGAGCCAAAGTCCATATTAACATAGCACATAAAAAAGAAAAAGGTTTTTCTGAAAACCCCACAAGGGCAAAAAGTATTGAGAACCAACACCAATGCAAAATTAAATAGGGGAGGAGATTTAATGCCATAGCTCGACTAATAGAGCATATGGATCCAATCATCTATGAGGAACTTGAATAGTTCTTTGAAATTGTCTTTGTCTTATTTGTACACCACTAGTTGCATTAGGGTCAACCAATCAAATTAAGTGAAAAGCGAAGGGGAAAAGTGAAAGGTAAGCAATGTTCACTTGTTCGTTTTGTTTTGAGTTTGACGTGCACATGAGTTATTATGATGATGTATGTCAATGTGGATGAGTAGCCAACATGAAATTAAATATTCAAAATTGTAAAAATATAAACAAGAATGATAATTCTATGGATACTCATTGTAATGTGTTTTCCATCTTGAAATTTTACTATCCACCATAATGGGTTGATTGATCAATTGGCTAATGGACATGAACAAAACACACAACATAAGCAACGTGTATTATTAGAATAATGAGGCAAACAATGGGAGCCAAATGAAATTTCAAAAGTTATGAAAGAATATAAAGGACCATTAATATGCAAAACCTTGCTCTATGTTATCTAATCTCATTGAGGAACATGTAGAGACTTGCAATTAAAACAAATCTCATGTAAACTCTATCCAAAGCATAGCATTTGTAACCAAAGGTTCTAACCTATTGAACTTACAAGTAGGAGGTATTTTTTTTGTAGCGTGTTTAATGTTATAATTTTTTAATCAAGATTCAATTTTATAGTTTTGATTCAAACCCATTGAAACATTTTTCATGAGTACTAGATTATGCATGTACACACTAAAATATGCACTTCTATGAACCATTACATGCAAGGTTGCTCAAGGATGAGGCCTCACAAATCGTCTCATAGCTCTCTATGCATGGAGTTGCAAGGGACTATGAGTTTTGCTCTCAGCTAGAGCTACAAGAGGGTGACCTTGCTAGTCAACCATACAATGAGAGATTCAAGTGAAGATAAGGGCAACAATGCCAATATCTCCAAGAATCCAATATGAAATGCAATGCAATGCAACTAAGATGAAGATGCAAATGTGCAAGCTATGCTATGAAAATGGAAGTACAAACTAAGCTATGAAGGGAAATAACAATGGATTACAATACCTCCTATTTAAACTAGATGGATTAATCTAAAGCATAAAGGAAATCTAAACTAAGAATGCCATGAAAATGAAGCTACTATGCAAGAAATGAAATCTAACTATGAAGCAAGAAAGCCATGATAATGCAAGAATGAAGACAAGAAGATAGAGTGTTGATGAAGATCTAAGATGAATGCCAACAATGCTCCAAATCTTCAAACCCTAGATGCAAGAATGTCTCCAAAAGCTCCAAGATGACCTAAAAAACCTGTAGCATAACAATAGCATAAAATATGGATATGCAAATGAAGGAGAGAGCTCTCCTTTTATAAGAAATGAGGAGAAATGGACCATGGAGATTAAGAGGCAAAAAGTCTTAATCAGCGGTGGAGGTTGAAAGAGGAGCAATCCATGTGCACAAACATCCTCCAATGAGAGTGAAGTGTTGACTTTTGAGCCTCATGTGAGACAAAAAGTGCTTTTTCCCTTTTTATAAAATAGGAATAATGTTTTATTTGTGCAACTTAGGATAAGAGGAAAGTGGGGCTTTTTATTTAATTGAAAGGGGAGGAAATATTCCTTTTAATTAAATAAAGACTTAGGATAAATGGTTAGCCCAAGGATAAAAATCCAGTATATGATCGAAATTAAGATTTGATCAAGAAATTAATAATGTTGAAAATATTGATTATTTGATAAAATTGATTCAGGATTGATAAATTGAATAAATGGGGCCCAAAGTCTAGGCGACCATTTTAGGGTGCATACAATGCAAACCCATCTATCATGAGAATGAGTGCTTTACATAGCACTCATTGCATCTAGGTGATGCTCACAAAAGTGAAGCATTGTGTCTTTGTGGGAGGTTGATCATCTTGGTACTACTTTGACTCAAGAATGCATAACTATGGAGTTTCCCCAAAGTTCAAGCCTTCTAGGATTGTTACTCTATTTATAATTTTTTTAGCAAGGCTTGTGATTTATGAACCATTAATTAAAGAGCCCCTTTAGCTCATCCATTGACAAAGTAAAGTATTCTCACGAGAGGTGAGCTTTATGAGCCTTATGAAATATGGGTCAATGAGTTTCAATAAAAAACTAAATAGTTGATTCTTGATAAAGGTATCATAAACATCCAACTTAGTTATCTCCTTAAATGACCAAAGCTCCATCATGTATAATTATAGTGCATGCAAATTGAATTGACTTGTGGGATGCAATATTGTTGCATAAATAAATGCACAATATGAAAACTTGTAGCTTGAATAACAACCAAAAAATACATTGTAAATAAAAAATCTAATTACACAATTTGATAGTTTGATGGAATAAAACGACCACCTAACATTGGACATTAAATGATCACAACAAAGTGTATGCACAGGGATAATGAGTTATGTGATCCAACAATAAGTAGGTCTTTAGTACAATGAATACTTGTGCTTGACATAGATGCATGGTAGGTATAAGGTTTCTATAGTCCACTTGAAATGATAAAACTAGTTTTCTATTTTCTGTGTATATTTTTCTAATTGACATTTTAGATCACACTCACTAATCCAACATCAAGAAGGGGAAAGTGATGAATAGGATGTACACTTGGACTTTAAAAAACAAATCAGTGAATGTAGGAAACAAGTCACCCAACACAATTTGTAGTTAAGCGAGTACATGAAAAAATACTACATCTTAAGTCACACGTTAGTTAAGCCTATTGATGAGAAGTGCATATCTATGTTTAGGTGATGTATGCTTGCATTGACCCAATGATTATCTTGTGTTAGACACCCTTGATAAAAATATTATTAAAATTGAGCTCACAATATGGAATCTATAAAAAATTGATTTAGTTATCCAAATTGACTTACTTTAGCTTAAAAAATACATAGGTCATCCTTAGTATTGTAAGGAAAAATTAACCTAGTATGCACATCTAATGTGGTATGATTTTATTAACTTTTAATTTTACTTGATATGAGTGAATATAGCTTTGCTCAAAAATTGAAGTTTGGACATAATTTATTTACAAGATTAACTATTTAAGGAAAGTAATGTATATTTTGGATCTTAGTAAATCTTGGTAGCATACCAACATGTAAATTGACACATTTAAGAATAAGTAAAAAGAAGAATATATAGAAGATAATAAAAATTAGTATATATGGAGAAAAACATTTTAGGTGAACAAATATACTCAAAATAACTCAAAATATATTAATGTAGAAGAAAAATATGTTGCAATACATTTATGGACTCATAGCCTTAACATGAAGATCTACATCTTCCTCATTTGGAGGAAATGTGATAGCATAATATTGCAAAATAAATATCCCCATACATCTCAACCCAACCACTCAAAGGAATAGGCAAACAAGAACAAGGAACAAATGGGCTTAGAAAAACATGAACCAACTAAGGGTAGTACATGATGCCAAATGTACATGACTCAAATTACAACACAGTTATTCCAACAACATGACTTGCCCCTCTAAATCTTCCTTAAAGGATTACTTCCCCCTTCTAAACATTGGCATGACTATCGATTCCAATATATATGTCATGCCTTATTATCCTTTATGGATGACTTCTCTAGATATAGCCAAATCTTTATTTACCCTAAAGATATTATATAAAATAGCTCTTATATCACCATGGAGAACATTTTGTTGGGTCATCATGTCTTATGATTAAAGAATGTTGGTGCAACATCCAATGTGCTATAAATATCATCTTTCATTAATATACGCATAAAATCTTGGAGGACTATATTGATGGTAATTTGGCCCAAAGTATTATGCACCAAGATTGTTTCAAAATCCTTCATAAAATATTTGAACGTATTTGGAAATATAACATGTGCTTAAATCCTTGAAAATGTATTTTTTGGTGTTGATAGTGGAAAATTATTAGGACTAATTGTTTCACATTGGGGTATTAAAGTAGCCACATAAAATTGATACTAGGGACCACCTCCTAGAAACATCTCTCAACTTCATAGCCTACAAGGAAAGATTCAAACTATCCATCTAATGTTGTCAAAAATAGCACTTTCATTAAATTGCTTAAAAAATATAGCACTTTTAAATATTTTCAAAAAGACTTTGATGATTTAAAATGTTACTTAGTTAATCTTCCTATCTTACAATAAGTAGTTCATGCCTTTTCCTTATTTGCATTGTTGCTTCATCTAATGCTCTTGCATCCTTATTGGCAAAAAATGATGGCGATGGTAAATAACACATTGTGTATTACATGTGAGACACACTTTAATTGATTATGAGGTCTAATATACTGCAATTGAGAAATAATATCTTTCTATATTGTATTCACAAAACAAAAGTTGAGACATTATCTCATTAATGTCAAGATGCCTCTCATTATAAAATTTGATCTATTTATGCACTTTTTCTCTAAAATAGAGCTTTTGGGACACTTAGTTGTTAACGAAGTTTGACCTTAAATTTGTTTCTCAAAGAGTGATTAAAGGAAAAACCTTAACTAGCCACTTAGCTGACACTCCATCATTTACCCTCCCCAATAAAGATACACTTCTATGTAATCTTCTCCCTCTATATGTATTTATAAGACATGAGATTTGTTCTCCAAGAATGCTGTCCATTATTTTTACATAATTTAAGACATCATTCTCAAAATAATAATAACAACAAAAATCTCTATCATATCTTTCTAACAATGTATTTTTTTCTACAGTTTGGATACATTAAGATTTATATCTTCAATTTATTTTTCCTATGCCCTCACTTTTTGCAAAAAAAATATGTATATCTTTATTGGTTTATTTTTAATCTACTCATGAAAATTTAAGACAAAATATAATTGGGTAATATTTTAAAAATTATGGGAGAGCATGCTCAATTTTTTATTTTTCAATATATGGCTACTTTAAAAATCAATAAAGTTCATATATTTATTAATAATTAGCTAAAAAGTTACCATAAGCTATGTGGCGTTAGCTAACTTTCATAGAGATTAAAAAGTATATAACATTATAGGGGAAGCATATTGTTATATTATAGTTTTCTAGATAAAACATATGACTATATTTTTTGTCTTCTTATTTTACTATCTTAAAAATCCGTCATTGTAAAATAATTAGAAACTAGATCTAAGTATTATGAATTTTATTCTTGTTACATCTTGAAATTTAAGTGTGAGTATCTTGAATTATTCATCTAAGATAAGTTTTTTTTTAATTGAAATAAAAAGTGACTACATTTGAACTATGTTTTACTTGTTGTCTTTGTGCAAATATCCTTAAGTTTATTTTATTAAAGGTCTAATAGGTTTTGAATGGACCCGGAACCCTATGTACAAAATGTTGCTATCAACAAATCGGTAAAAAGACTACCAACCCACATAAAAAAGAAGACACATCAAAGACAAGACCTGGTTCATGCTTTTTAAAGCCTTGACTGTTTTTGCTTCAAGGTATGATACATTAGGAGAAAGCTATATCCTTAATTTTTTTATCAATTAGGTGATAAAATAAATTAGGTGTGTTTTACCCCTCTATTGTGTTATTAGGAGGGGCTCTATATAAAGGAGGTGAATATCATTGTAAGGATGTGATGAATATGATTTTATGTTTGGGATCTCTTGGAGATACAATATGAAGTGACTTCTTCTATACAAACTATTCTATAATTTATAGAGTTTTTTATTTATGCATATATGTATAAAAAGACATCTTGAACCTTAAACATCTTATGGTGTATGTGATCGATATTTTGCATTATCTTATTACCATTATTATATGTATAGATCTTAGTTCAATTATTATTAGAGCCTTGCATATATATTATAATATCACATACCAAAGAACATGTTAGACACAATAACCAACATCGAGAAAATCTTGCAATGTACACAAAATCTCTCTACTACTGCATGATTATTTTTCTTTAAAATGTATATCTCATTTGTAAGTAGTTTATTTTCTTTGATTCAATGTTGATGTTTTCCCTTACAATTTTTGATGTCATATACATGCTTAACAAAGATGGAAACATGTAAATATCATGCAGATACCATTTATACCATTTACAATCTCGTTATTCTTTTGCACATAGTTTTTAAACTTAAAAAAATTATGAAGCTTATGGTTAAAGTAGGAAAAGTGTTTCAATATAAATTAAAGTACCATGATTTTTTATTTTTTAAAACTATTTTAAATAGTTTGAGTTAACATATATAGATCATGAGTTAATGGATACTGTAAAAGAATTTAAAAAGTGATAATGAGTTAAAGCAAAATGATAATTTTATAGAAAAATTACTTCTAATTGTTAGTGAATTAGTTTTTAAAGATTTATCGATTAAAATAGATTAATAATCATATTTTAAAAAAAATTAAAATTTATTTTATTTAAAATATTTTTAAATTATGTGTATTGATATACTAAGATGAAAAAATTGATATGTTTATAATATTTATGAATAAATTTAAAATATTCTAAATTATCAATATTTTTTTATATTAGATATAGAGAATAAACCATTACATATATTCATAATGTACCAAAGTATCGGCCTTATTAGAGCATCAAATTGTCTGATATTATCATATTACATCAAGTGCAACAATAATACAAAATTATTTTAGTTTCATACAACTTATAAGCATAGACTGTAACTAAAACTGCCTATAACTAGAGCATCTACTATAAACAAAATTTATATATAGACAATCACATGTCATCAAAATTGGCCTCATTCCTAGTTCTCTTAGTATTAGCATCTTCATCCTTTTTGTTGTATTATTTTTCAAACTCAAGGAGGCCTTGCAATAAGAGTTGGTTCTTAGATGCATCAACAATTATTAGTTCGTCTAAGAGTAGCTTCTCAAATTTTCTCTTTGATATCTTGGAAGTCACCATAACCTACAACTAAATATTTAAGACTATGAGTTTTATAAAACTCAGTAAGTTCTCTTCCTCTACCTTGATACTTTTCTTCATTTCTAAGTTTTTATATATGCCATAAAATATCAGTGGATAAAATAAACCAAAATTGATTCATTTGTTTAGAAATATGAGTAATATTACCAGATAAGATATCAAACCAATTAGAGTTACTATGTCATTGGCCCAATTGTGCAATTCAGAACAAAACATATGTCATATTTCTTTAGCAAAGTAATAACAAAAAAAATATGTTTAATAATATCAACAAATCTACATATGTTAAAGATTTAATTTGCCTTGCATAACGCTTTATAAGGCAACAATTCAAGGAGTAACAACCATCTGAATGTTACATTTTTAGGCTCCACATTATTTTTCCAAATGTCATTAAAAATATCCTTCCATTCCTTGTTAGACAACATGATATATTTCACTTGTTATTAAGGTGAGTATAGATAAAATCATTATTAAATAAAAGGTTATAAATGCTTTTAGAGGAGGTAGTACCAAATTTAGAGCCATCAGACCAACAAGTCACATTTTTTTAGTCATTCTCAGTTTGGATAAACTTAGGGGGTATGGGTGTGATAAGAGCTTCGTAAAATGGAGTATGTGCTCCAATGGGTAGGGGGGATGCTAAATTCCTCACTAAGCCAAACCCAAGGTTTAATCTGGTCATTAATCACAACATCTTGGAATCTCCTAATGCCCTTATTGTACCACCACTTGGTTGAGTAGCCTTGAAATTGAGCAAGAGGCTTTCCTTTGTATTGCAGATTCTACCATATTGAAGCATCGATGAGGATTATGGAGTCTTTCATGCCACTGGTAATGATTTGTTTGAAAAAATCCCAATCCTTCCAAATGCTTTTGAAAACATAGGACCCCTCAAGAGTAACAGGGAAAGATCCAACCATGAGGTCAAAGAGAGGAAGATCTTTCCAAGGCTTAGATTTCTAAGGCAAAACCCTCAAGCTATTGTGCCTAATCAACACTTTCCTAGGTTCGTCATCACTTATGGACTTGATTATGTTAATACTATAAGGTCCAAAATTATTGAGAGGGGGGGTGAATTAGTAATCTATTAGATCTAAAAAATTCATAATTCTTTCAACCACATTCATTAACTTTACACTTTATGAATGCAATAAACAAAGTATCCAAACAACCATTCAGACATGCAACAAAGTGACACCATTATTTTTATCATGGAAACCCTAATTAAGGGTAAAAACCATAGTGGGAATTAGCACCCACTAATAATCTGCACTCTTTTGAAATGCACCCTGCTAAAGGCCTAGCCCTATTAGGAGCTTTACAAATGCCCAGTTAGGAGTAGACCCTATTAGAATTCACTTGGTTAAGGGATTTACCTCTAGTCTTGTTAGGAGCTTTACCCCATTAGGAGTAACCTTGTTAAAGGATTTCAAACCCTAGTTAAAGATTCACCTTATTAAAGAATTTATAAATAAGACCTGTTAAAGTCTACCAAATTAAGGGATTTTATTGTAAAAACTATTAGGAATCAACTAGTGCAATGATCTAGGTGTAGCACTTCTCTAATTATTCAAATCTAATTAATCACAAAAACTTCTTTTGCAGACAATCTTCAATCTTCACTCAACCGCACCTTCGCATCCACAATCTACACTTGCATAATTTATTGATTTACATATAAATATATTACATGCTCATTAGGGCATAAGATGACTTACAAAATGTATTAAATTTAAATTACAATAATTCTTGCTCAATCCTTGACCCCTAAAATGTATTACCATTCTAGAATATTCAATTAAAAATTTAGGTCGGCCTCAAGATTCATCACACATCGATTTTACACAAGAATGATCAAACTTTATTTGACTTCCCCAACACATTTCCAAAAATTGATAGATTTGACCACCTTGAACAATGTAACATAAAATCATCATTACAAATCTATTATGCCACATCTACATGCCTCTTGGATCACAAAAATATCTGCTGCAATTTACCGCATCATCACCACTCACCGATCTAAAATCAACTATTCAAACCTATTCAAACATTTTTCTATCCTTCATAGAGTGATCTTTTATTCCCTTAAATAATATCTTGTGGTACTCCAATAATATTACAATCATAGAATCAACAACTTATCCTACTCAAGATAAACATATCATGACCACAACACTTGGATCTATACCGATTTGATAGAAAATCAAATCATTCACTATCTGCCATTGTCTCTTCACCTGTCTTCCATGTTTCTCTTAAATCACAAAACATTATTGAGTCTTCCTCTTCAACTACACACTCCAATTCCTTCACATACTCACCACACATTGGATTCATTAGCTTAAACCTCATTATCTCACTGTCAACCGACACAAAACTTAGTTGACATCAATGCCAACACAATAACTAATCTTATTATCATCAAACCTATTCTAATTAACACTCAACAATCTCTGCATCAATTATGTCAACAATCTCCCCCTTTGGCATTGATGGCAACACCACATCAACACAACATTGATCTGATAATGATATGATAATAACAACTCCCCCTTAGTTGATGTCTTGTTCTTCTGGTAATCTTCTCCCCAATACATGACTCTTTTCTCTTCTCTTGGTTTCATCTGATAATCTTCTCCCCTAGTGATCATATCTTGTTCTTCTTCCCTTTGACAACAATGCCAAAGGCGCCACACAGGTCACCTACTGTCCATTGGATTTATGCTTACAACAAGATCGTAGTTCTATTCAAGTAGGGGAATAACCCCTAATTTACCTCTCAGATACTCAAAAGTATCTTTAGGTAGGGGCTTAGTAAATATATCTGCTAGCTTCTCCTTAGTTAGCACATATTCCAACTTGACTAGCTTCTGTAGTTTCTCTCCTAAGAAATGGCACTTGATTGCAATTTGCTTTGTCTTAGAATGCATCACTAGGTTCTTTGAAATATTGATTGCATTTGTATTATCACATAATATAGTCACTGGTTCGGTTACCTTTTCTTTGATACCTCAAGGATCTGCTTCATCCATGCTATTTGAGTACAACTGATAGTTGATGCTACATACTCAGCTTCTACATTTGATTGGGAGATGCAATTTTTCTTCTTACTTATCCATGACACAAGTCTTCCTCCTAGAAATAATGCTCCTCCACTTATACTCTTTCTATCATCATTGTTTCTAGCCCAATCTACATTAGTAAAAACACTCAAAGAGAAATCACCTTTGTGAGCATACCAAAGACCATAGTCTTATATCCCTTTCAAGTACCTAAATATCCTCTTCACTGCTACCATGTGAGTTTCCTTAAGATTAGTTTTAAATCCAGATACTATACCAATTGCTTGTGCATTGTATGGTCTACTATGAACAACATAATGCAACTTACCAATAATGGATATGTAAATAGTTGCATCCACTACACTTGACTCATCATCCTTGGACATTTTGCATTTGGTCACCATGGGAGTACCAAATGGTTTGTGTAGACACCTAAAAATCCTTTAGAAAATAAAGTATTTTTATTTTCTGAAAAATCCCTGATGACATCATCATTTATTAATTAATTAATTAATTTTTATGTCATTAAATCCCTTTATCTTAATTAAAAATATTTAATTAAGAAATCCCTCCCAAAAATGTTTAAATCTTATTTAAACATTATTCCCCTATTTATTAATTATTTAATTAATAAATTGACCAAAAATCCCAAAATAAATAATTTATTTATTTTTTGCCCAAAACTTGGCCAATTTCCTTAAGACCACTAACCTCTTCTAGAATCTTCTAATCCTCCTTTAATTTCAATTAAAGGCTAATCCCCTCATTTCTTAACCCTAATCCCAACTCAAAATATTTAATTAAGATTAAATATTTAATCCTCATGTTTATTAAATTCATTTTAATAAATATTCTCAAACCTAAACCACGGAAATAAATAAATCTTTATCTATTTCCTAAAATCCATATTTATCCTAAGGAAATTCTAGACTCTTCTAGAAAGTCCTAATCCTAATCCTAATCCCCCCTTAATCCTGTCACATTCCCTAACCAAGGTTAGCCAACTCCTAAGCTTAACCCAAAGTCAACAAACTTCTAGAAACTTCTCTTACATGCATTAAGTGCATTTAAGGCCTCCTTATCCCTCTTACATGCATTTATCATGCATTTAAGAAGCCCCTCACCCCTTTCTTACACCCTTTGACCTTAGGCACATTTTCCAAATTGTGCACATCCCTCCCATCTTTCAACCCAATGCCCTTGTGACACTTGTCACAAGGAGGTGGCCCTGAACTAGCACAATCCATGTGCTCCCCTTTGAATGAATCTTGGCCTCTCTTAAAGATTTTGATCCTGGCCACTCATTCTTCCTACCCAAGCCCTTAGGAAATTCTATAAATGCTCCCTCTTCCAAGAGCAATTCATTAGCTTAGCTTTTATTCTCATGCATTGTTATCATGCCCTTTTACTTCTAGCTTTAGCATAATCAATCCTAATTTAGCTTACTTTCAAGTATTTTAGCTCATCTTAGCATAGATTTAATGGATTAAACTAGTTTCTTCCATTGTTTTTCATAAGCATAGCATCATATCACATCTCTATTTGGTTTAAAATCAATCTTAGCATAAACATCATGTAGCTTAATCTTCATTTTAGCATCATTTGATCCTTGAGGCCTTAGGGGCAAATTAGGTGTTCTATACCTGTTTTGTGTCATTTATGGGTTTTAATGGATCTGACTCCATCCTAAAATGCATAAGGAACATGCTCCAAGTGCTTAGAGAGCACACCCACATCCCCTTAAGCAAGAGCAAATCAAACAGTGCTTGGGTGCACCTGTTTAAGCTCAATCTGAGGTGGCTTAGTTTAGATTTTATTTATTTTGGATTGATTTCATGCTAGACTAAAATCTAAATCTTTGTTTGGTTTGAAGTCTTTCAAAGAAGGTATCCTCAAAAGCCTTGTCCACATTCTGGCACACCCGGTGGGACTCAAACCCACAAATCAGCTTGATTTGATCATACTTTGTACTCTTATATTTGCCATTTTTCATGAATAATTTGCAGGAAATAGATGAAATGTCACCTACACAAAGTTCAGTCATGCCTAAACACAGTTCAGTCACACCTACAAAGAGTATGATCATGCCTACAAGCTCTGTATCAACGCCTACTTCCTGAAGAATTTCGTGCTCGATAACTTCTATTCTGTCACCTGCAATAGAAATATTCACGCCTCTGTGTACACAATTCTCGCCTATAATCATTTCATTATCACCTGTATCCATTCCATTATCGCCTATCACAACTTTCATTTATCGCCCGTAAATATTTCGTTATCTTCTGCGCATGTTTAAGTGTCGCTTATGCATGATTAAGTTTCGCCTCTACATATTTAAGTGTCACCTAAGCCTGATTTTCTCGCCTGTGCATGTTTAAGTGTCGCCTGTGCACAAGCTCCTGCCACCTGTGAACATTTCTCTATCGCCTATACAAAAGCTCTTGTCGCCTATGTACAAGTTCCTGTCGCCTGTGAACTTTTTTTTGTCGCCTATGCCCAAGTTCCTGTCACCTATGAAATTTTTCCTGTCGCCTGTGCACAAGCTCCTATCGCCTGTGAACTTTTTCCTGTGCACAAGTTCCCGTTGCCTTTGAACTTTCAAGTTCCTGTCGCCTTTGCTCTCAAATTGATATTGGATTCATTTTTCTTAAGCAAAAGTCAAACAAATCTTGAATGAAACTAAGGAAAAGAACTTAGGTCCTAAGAGTCATTATCATTTTGAAAATCAAACACAATCTTGAATGATCTAAATTGGAAAGAACAAGCATCTCTATTCCCTCATTTTCAATTCAAGAAAAGCGCAAATTCAATCTTGAATGCCTTAAGGACAAAACAAAGCACTTCAAAGTTCTAAATCAACACGATAATTCAATCTTGAATGCCCAAGTCAAAGCAACTGCAAATGCTCGAAAGTCTTTTGGAAAAAGAACAAATCAAAGCCTAAACACTTGTGTCTTCAATTGTTCAAATTCAAACATCACTTAATCAAATTGGGGAAAAGAACAACTTGCTTGATGTGCAATTAGGAGCTTTACTTTTTTTTGTAAATCTTGTTAAAGTAAGCAATGTAGAACATTTGGACTCAGACAAGTTCACTTGTTCTACTTTTAGTGAGGCCTATCCAGGGAGAAAAGTGCTTCCTCCTCGGAGAACGACCTCAAACCGGTATCCCCCCCGGCTCGTATATAAATAAAGTGAAGGCAAAAAGTACTCACTTATATCTCCTAATCCACGGGCATTTTGTGCCAAATGCAAATGTCTGGGGATAAGTAAATATTCCTCCCCCAACATTGTTGGCTAGGCTCTTAAGTGAGTCACAAGTGGTCAACATAACTGGGTATGGAGACTCCACGGAACTATTAAAAACCTGATAAAATAGAGGCTACCCTATCTACATCCGAAAGTATCAAAATCCTTGTGCAAGGACCGATTCCAAGGGGTTTACCGGGTCGCCTCAAGATTACTCACCATTTGTATTCCCTTCTAGGGGGTACCAAGCTGTGGGCAAGTGATTTTGATACTCACCTTCCTTAGGTAGATCTGTTTGAAGTGCTTGATAGTCAATACTCCGTGAAAACATTGTTAGAACATACACTTTCAAAGCTTTATCAAGAGTCAATTATCTTGTTTGTATCTCAGAAGGTTGCTTTGTCCCTTGTGGAGACTGCTTTTCCAAAAATCTTTGTTGAAATCTATCCTTTGCCATTGGAAAAACATCAAACTTATCTACAACTTGGTTCAAGATACTCAAAATAGCCATGTCAGTCCAAATCCTCCCAAAATCTAGAAAATGTCCAAAGCTTTTAGAATGTCAAACCATGGTCTTCCAGTCATATTCAATCCAGTCTTGTCATCCTTTCCTCCTATCTTAGGTTAGTAGAATCATCTCAGTCATCCCCCATTTCCTTATCTATCTTCCTCTAGAGTCAGTCTTCTTCCAATCTTAAGCCAAATCCAATCCTAGTCTAATCCTGTCAATCATTCCAATCTGAGTCTTAGTCTTCCAATCCATCTTCATCCTTATCCAACTCATCCTCAAGTCAGCATGTCTCAAAACTATTATGATGAGTTTGGTTATTATGTCTCTCCTCTCAATCCATCCTATCCTGATGATGATGAAAGCCTTGTAGATCACGATGCATATTTTGAAAATTTTAGCAAGTTTGCTCCAAACATTCCTCCAAAATATCCTATCATGCCTTCACGCTTATCCACTAGCACTCCCTTTCATGTCCTCGAAAAGGCAAATCCATTATCTTATCCATCCACAACTTATCCCTATCTTAAACCTACACATCCTCCATATGCATCCTTCATACCTCCATCTCTTGCTATGGTCATATCCCAATCACCACCATCCCCTCGAAACACTTCACACTACTTCCCTTATCTAAAACCTCCATCCACTTATCCTCCAAAACCCTTTCAAAACCAAACACCAAGTCTTCCAATCCTTTTCCCCAATCCTCCATCCTATCTCAATCCATCATCTTCTATTCCAAACCACATTTCCAAAAATCCCCTCCCACAATCAGAGTGCATCCTTCAAACCGCTTCATATCCCATACCTCGATCCATCACGTCTACCTCTTCAGCACCATCATCCCCTCAAGCAAGTTCAAAATCTTCCACCCCACCTTCATGTGAGGACTATCCTAGCTATTTATCTCCCCCATCTTCTAATCCTTTTTCACCATGAAAGTCTCCAAGGAGTTTCACAAAGAAGTCAACAACAAATCCCACTCCTAGAGTTGAAGAGCCAAGCCATCTCAACACTTCATGTGAAGCCATCATTGATGAGGCCCATCCATCGCTCCCATCTATCATTTATCTTCCATACATTGATCCTCTTCCGTCTCCTAGCATCATTAAGTCCCTTCCATTTGAAGTCTCCATCCAATCCCCACCAACATCACCTCCTCCTAGTATTATCCAAAGCATATCTAATGAGCCTCATGAGTTTTCCCCTCTTCCTACCATCACAGCCGCAGAATCTTCCATCCTTCCATCCATACCATCTGAAGAGTTCTTCCTTCTTCCAGACATCACAGCTACTGAATCTCCCATCCTTCCATCCACCCTCTCTGAAGAGTCCATCCATACATCCCTCGTCACTCTATCCACACAAAACCTACCATGTCAAGATCTTGTCCAAAAACATGTTGAAATACTCGCAGAAGAAAATCAAGATCCAATCCCTTCACTTCCCCCATCACATGTTCTATTGCTTCCATCACCCCCAATCCAAAATCCTACAATCCAAAGTCTTCCAATCCAAGATCCTACAATCCCTATTCCTCCATCTCAAGATCTATTACTATCTCCCAATCCCAGTCAAGATCCCATCATCCCATCCTCTCCTCTTGAGGATCCTCTGATCCAAACTATCCCACTGCCATCACTCTATCCTCTTGGATCACTTACATTTGTCAAAGGTAGTCTGCTTGAAGCAAAAGAAATCAGTTTCATATCTTCCATCAGGGAACTAGAAACTGGATGTTTATCATATTCCCCAAGTCAGAAATATCCTTGTTTGGATAAAATGCTCAAGAAATGGAATTATCAAGGCAAAGGCCTAGGCATCCATGAACAAGGAAATTTGGAGCCTATCCAAGACAAGAAACATCCAAAGTTATGTGGCATTGGTCACACATCAGAAGAAGGCACTTCCTCTAGAAATGTTGGTACAGCTAAAGCTACATTCAAGCATCCTTCCAAACCCACCATCACATCTCCCAAAACATACAACACCATTCCTCCTCCTCCATCGTTACAACCAAAGACAACCTATCACATTCCTCCATCCTCGAAATCTATTTTGGGTCCCTATGTCCCAAAATCTACCAGCATATATCCTTCACATGCTAACTCCATTTTGAGACCTTACATCCCAAAATATCATCCCCCATCTTATCCTACTCAGACCTTCATCCAAAATCCAAACATCCCTAGTCAAGATCAACAAAGGCACATTCCCACATATCCTATCTACCAATCTCCTTCCATCTCTCCATCCATATTCCCTCCATCCCACACATCTCCTCATATTCACTCCGATGCTCCCCACAATTTGGATGCCATATCCAATATGAATAAAAGGAAATATCCACACAGATCTAAGGATTTCCATGTCTAGTTTAAACAACATGGTCAACCAAAGGAAAATCCAATCAAGCAATCCAAAGCATCCAAATGGCCACAAAGGCCTAGAAAAGAAAAACCTAATGCATACCAATGGCCACAAAGGCCTACCAAAGCTAAAGCAAAAATGATGTGGATCCCAAAGCAAAAAGATGTAATGCATCTAAAAGAAACATCCACAATGGCATCCAAAGTTGCTAATCCCCCAGCTACTTAGTCTTCTCCTCCATCTCCTAAATCTATTTTGGGTCCCAAAGATCCGAAATCTCCTAGCATAAATCCTCCATCACATCCACCTCTATCTTCCATGTCCTATCCACTTCATCCACCTTCCCCACAACATGTGCTAATGTTGATCCTGACAACATCCCCCTATCACGATCACTTTCCATCTTTTCATCCAAACACTTTATACCACCATATTTCCCATCTCCCCCATCTCATCCATGCCTTTGCATAATTCCTCCATCCTAACAAAGTTGTACCAACATCCAAGCACATTAGAAAGATCAGTGAAGAAAGTCAGCGACAAATCAGAGAAATCAGCAGGTTAGCAAAATCAGAAAGTCAACAACATGACAAACATCAAATCAAAAAGATAGCAACATATCAGAAATATTAGAAGGTCAGCATCTAGTCAGAAAAAAATCAGCAAAATCCATAAAAAAATTGGAGAAGTATCAAAAAAAAAAAGAAAAGAGAAAAACATTCATCCTATGGTGAAAACTTCGCAATTCAGGTACCTTGGACAAGTACCATGATGAAAACCTGGAAAATAGGCATCATGCATAGGCCTCCCCCCAATTCCTTTCTACAGTTAAGGGCCATTCCCTTCTCACCTCTTATCCAACATCTCCTCCATCCCATTTGTCTCTCACCTGCTTCATCCTCCTTTGGATCTTGATGATAAAACAAAGACTACCAGGTATACATGCTTTTTGGGCACCTCCTTGGCATCCATCACACCTTTCAGCTACATATCCTCTATCCAATCCATTCATCCTATCTTCCATCTACCTTCCTCATCCTCTTATCAGCATATCTTCTGTCCAATCGTACCCCATCCTACTGCCTCTGAATGAATGAACTATCCTAAGCAGGGGGCATCTTATTCCTTGGTAACATATTCCTTGGAGACTATCTTTCATCCAAAATCCTTCCATCTCCCCAAATCCCAAGCATTCCTCTATTCAGATCCCTCAGTGTTTCCTCCAGCATTCCATCTTCCAATCCTTAAGAAAATCTTCCATCCAATCTCCCCAAATCTTCCACTATCCAATCTCCTAGCAGTTCTTCCATCCAAATCCAAGTCTTCCTCCATCCAAATCTCCTAGCAGTTCCATCATCCTCATCCTAAGCATTTCCTCCATCTTTCCATCACCTAGTGTCTTCCCTTGTTATTGGTATCTAGCTATAGGCTAACCTCATTGCAATCCAATGCCATTCATCCATATCCAACTATTCCTAGCAGTCTTCTAGCAATCTTCCAATCCTATCCACATCGTCTAGCTATCCAAAATCCAACATCCAAGATCAAGCCAACCGATCAAATCACATCCTTAGTCTTGTAGCAAGCCTTGATCTCAATCCAATCATCATCGTTGGGATATGTCCTTCCCAAATCAATGTCATTTCAAGACACATCCACCATCAATCCATCTTGTCTTTCCAGCCCAATTGGGGCATCATCTTGCATATTTTTGGAGTTTTCAGCTTCATCCCTAGGTTCTTTGTACATCCTAATCTTGAGTCTTGTACCATAGCGTTAGTCATGTCTCCACCTAAACTCATTTGTACATATGTGTCTTTAGGTCCCATCCTTTGTGTCAGTCAACCCTTGTCGCTATCTTGTTGTACATATCCTTGTTAGTCCTGCAGCAGTATCTGGTCAGAAATCTTGTCCTACCCAACCTCACACTTCAACAACATCAATTGTCGACTATCCTTGATCATCATGACCATCTTTGAACTTCATCATTTGCCAATCAGCAACATAGCATTCTCCCCATCAGCATCGGGTCTGCACATATGTATGCTTCTGTTTTGTCTGAGCTAAGCCTAATCACGGGTCCCCTCAGTTGTATCCTTCTTGTCTGACTTAATCTTCCACCAAGCACACCAGGTCTGTGTCGATGTATCCTTCCACACGTTCAGACTAATCTTCCCGCCATCAATCAAATCAAATCTCTCTCCTTGGCAAAGGTTGTCTTTTGGTGTTATCATTTTGGCCTTGGATTTTGTCCTTTGGGTCTTGTTAATCTTTTACAGCTTCTCATTATTCTCTACTCAAAGTCGCCATGATCCTTTATATCATGGTGTGCAGCGAATGAGGACAATCTGGGGCAATGTCTTTTGATCTTTTGCTTCTTCCTATGAGTTAGTCATGTGTTTGTGGTTTCTTCAGCATCGTTTCCACCATGCCTCCTTCAGGTTTCATGTGTGATGCTGAGGCAACCCTACGTGTCTTTTTAGCGTCAGTCCTCTGCAACGCTGGTGACAAGGCCTCGTGATCCTAGTATCCTTGGCAGGTCTCTAGCATTGCTATATTAAACTAGGTTGTGCTCTCCACATTTGCACTTGGAGCTTCCCCAAATCCCCTGCATCTTGCATTATATAGATTAATCTTGCATCCTCATATAGTTGCATCCTGCATTTTGCATTTAATCTCATCTAGCATTCACCCATCTTTTCTCTTGGAAGCTTGGTTATTTATCTCCCCTTCTTCCTAGGTCCTTCCTTCTTTGTTTCCTTTCAAGAAAATTCCACAACGTTTACTCCTTGCGTTATTTTCTCGAGGGGGCACAACCTGTCATTCCTCTAAATTCTAGCCTTGGGCATCTTATTTTCTTGTCTTTGACGTCATGCCACTTGTGGCATCCCATCAAAGAGAGGCAAAATGTAGACACCTAAAAATCCTTTACAAAATAAAGTATTTTTATTTTCTGAAAAATCCCTAACAACATCATCATTTATTAATTAATTAATTTATTTTTATGTCATTAAATCCCTTTATCTTAATTAAAAATATTTAATTAAGAAATCCCTCCCAAAAATGTTTAAATCTTATTTAAACATTATTCCCCTATTTATTAATTATTTAATTAATAAATTGACCAAAAATCTCAAAATAAATAATTTATTTATTTTTGGCTCAAAACTTGGCCAATTTCCTTAAGACCACTAACCTCTTCTAGAATCTTCTAATCCTTCTTTAATTTCAATTAAAGGCTAATCCCCTCATTTCCTAACCCTAATCCCAACTCAAAATATTTAATTAAGATTAAATATTTAATCCTCATGTTTATTAAATTCATTTTAATAAATATTCTCAAACCTAAACCATGGAAATAAATAAATCTTTATCTATTTCCTAAAATCCATATTTATCCTAAGGAAATTCTAGACTCTTCTAGAAAGTCCTAATCCTAATCCTAATCCTAATCCCCCCCTAATCCTGTCACATTCCCTAACCAAGGTTAGCCAACTCCTAAGCTTAACCCAAAGTCAACAAACTTCTAGAAACTTCTCTTACATGCATTAAGTGCATTTAAGGCCTCCTTATCCCTCTTACATGCATTTATCATGCATTTAAGAAGCCCCTCACCCCTTTCTTACACCCTTTGACCTTAGGCACATTTTCCAAATTGTGCACATCCCTCCCATCTTTCAACCCAATGCCCTTGTGACACTTGTCACAAGGAGGTGGCCCTGAACTAGCACAATCCATGTGCTCCCCTTTGAATGAATCTTGGCCTCTCTTAAAGATTTTGATCCTGGCCACTCATTCTTCCTACCCAAGCCCTTAGGAAATTTTATAAATGCTCCCTCTTCCAAGAGCAATTCATTAGCTTAGCTTTTATTCTCATGCATTGTTATCATGCCCTTTTACTTCTAGCTTTAGCATAATCAATCCTAATTTAGCTTACTTTCAAGTATTTTAGCTCATCTTAGCATAGATTTAATGGATTAAACTAGTTTCTTCCATTGTTTTTCATAAGCATAGCATCATATCACATCTCTATTTGGTTTAAAATCAATCTTAGCATAAACATCATGTAGCTTAATCTTCATTTTAGCACCATTTGATCCTTGAGGCCTTAGGGGCAAATCAAGTGTTCTATACCTATTTTGTGCCATTTATGGGGTTTTTATGGATCTGAATCCATCCTAAAATGCATAAGGAACATGCTCCAAGTGCTTAGAGAGCACACCCACATCCCCTTAAGCAAGAGCAAATCAAACAGTGCTTGGGTGCACCTGTTTAAGCTCAATCTGAGGTGGCGTAGTTTAGATTTTATTTATTTTGAATTGATTTTATGCTAGACTAACATCTAAATCTTTGTTTGGTTTGAAGTCTTTCAAAGCAGGTATCCTCAAAAGCCTTGTCCACAGTTTGAAATCTTCCATTCCAAAATTCTTTAGCACTTCCTTTATGTACTTAGACTCACTGATATATATATATATATATATATATATATATATATATATATATATATATATATATATATATATATATATATATATATATATATATCATTTAATTGTGAAATCATGCTCTAGGTGCTTGTTTTAGTCCATACAATAAATTTTGTATCTTGCACACCATATCATCATCCTTTGTCAATGCAAATCCATCTAGTTTTTCTATGTAAACCTCTTCTTCAAGAATCTCATTCAGAAAAGAAGATTTGACATCCATTTGAAAAACTTTAAACCTTATATAGGAAGCATAAGCAAGTAAAATTCTTACCCCTTCAAGTATTAACACAGGAGAAAATGTCTCTCCATAGTCCATTCCTTCCTCTTGTGCATAGCCTTTATACACAAGTCTTACCTTATTGCAAACTACTTCTCCGTCTTCATTCGATTTGTTCCTGAAAACCCACTTTGTTCCAATCACATTCTTGTATGTTGGTCTAGGAACAAGTGTCCATGTGTCATTCTTCTATATTTGATCAAGTTCTTCTTCCATTTCCTTTTTCCAATCTTCAATTTTCAAGGCTTTCCTCACTATTTTAGGCTCAAACTTTGAAATCAGACATGTACTTTCTCTGATCTTGCTTTTGGTTTGCACTCCTGCATTTTTATCACCAAGAATATGATCAGTAGAATGACAATTTCACATACCTTATAATAACAGGTTCAGGTCTAGATGATTCTTCTTCTTGTTCCACCAGTTGAACCACATCTTCCTCATTATTTCATTCAATAGTTTCTTTCTCTTGTGGTTGCACATACATAAATTCTTGATCATTCTCTAGTTTTTTCTTGCTTATTTCATCAATTTTTTTTTGGAAATTCATCTATCTTCACATTTTCACTTTTAACCATCTTGTTATTACTTTTATTGAAACACTCATATGCCTTTATTTTATTAGAATATCCCAAGAAAATACATTCATCACTCTTAGGATTAAACTTTCTAGTGAAATCATATCTTTTGATATAGCATCTCCTACAAAAAAATTTGAAATATTTGACACTAGGTGAATGAAAATAGCATAATTCATAAGGTGTCATACTAGTTCCTTTCTTCACTAGTACCATGTTCAATGGGTATACTTCAATGCTAATTTCTTCTCTACAATATGACTTAGGTACATCACCTTGAATCATCATTGTCTTGGCATCATAAACTATAATTATGTTCTTCCTTTCAACAACTCCATTTTGTTGAGGTGTTCTCGGTGTTGATGTCTATCTCTTGATTCCAATCTCCTCATAGTATTGAAAACATTATGATGAAGTAAAATCTCCTCCTCTATCTGATCTTAAACATTTCAAGCTCTTACCTATTTCATTCTCAACAAGTTCTCTGAAAGCTTTGAACTTGTAGAAAGCTTCAAATTTGTCCTTCAAGAAAGTCAGCCACATCATCCTTGTGTAGTCATCAATAAAAAATATGAAATATTTATCACCATGATATCTTCTTGTGCTCATCGGACCATGGAGATTAGTATGCACTAAATCCAATATTTTCTTAGATTTATAAGACTTGCTACTAAAAGTAGAACTAGTTAACTTACCCAACTGTCATTCCTTACACATCATGTTGTATGGTTTAACTAATTATGGAAAACCTTTAACTGCATTCATCTTACTAACTTTGACCAAACTATCAAAGTTCACATGACAGAACCTTTTATGACATGACCAACTATCCTTGACTCTAGCAACGAAACAACTATTAGTAGTAGTATTCAGATAGAATAAATTACCGCTAGTCTACCTACCAATTGCAATCACATCACTTGATCTTCCAAGTATCCTATATACACCTCCTTTGAACTCAATTCTATAGCCTTTGTCATTCACCTAACCCAAACTTAACAAGTTATGTGTTAGAACTTCTACAAAATAGACATCATCAATATTACTCTTACCATTCAAAGAAATAGTACCTTTCCCTTTAACCAAGTAGGGTGTATTGTTACCAAATATGACCACACCACCATCAAATTCTTCAAGCTTGATGAACTTACTTCTATCACTGGTCATGTGATGAGAACAACCACTATCAATTACCCACTCATTGGCTTGATCCATGTGAAAGACCAAGCAATTTTCACCTTCTAAGGTATCTTATTTCACTACAACAAACACTATCTCATCTTCTTCATTGTCTTATGACTCCTCATAATCAATCAAACCTTCATCTACTGCAACATAACATTGTTTCTTTCCTTTTTCCTTGAATCTTCTGAACTTTTCCTTCTGCTCACCATTAGGACACCTAGGAGCAATATTTCCAATTTTATTCCATCTTAAAGGGTAACTTGCCTTTGTACTTACTAGTACCTTTATGAAGTCTTCTTTCAAGTAATGCTTCAAGTTCCACTTGCTTCTTCTCTTCATCTATGATAGATTCAAAATCCCTAGAATAGCTTGACATGAAGGCAGATTCATGACTTATCTATTTTACCTTTTTCTATGATGCTAATGACAATGAGGCCTTAAAAGATGCTTCAAATCTAGGAACACTATTATCAAAATTACTCAACTCAAAAGTAGTAAGCTTACCAATCAGACCATCAATATAGACATTATCTATTATTCTCAATTTATGAATGGTAGAAACTCTAATGGCATAAGTAGGTAGAAATTTCCTCAACATTTTACTTACCATATATTCTTCTTTAATAGTACCACTGACAATATTGATAATACCAACTTATTTTATCCTTTGGCCATATAGAGAAATATTTCACCTTCAACCATTTTCATGTCATCATATTTTCCCTTCAAACTATCTACCCTGGCTTTTTGCACATGCTTTTCTCCACCATAGATTAGTTTAAGCTTTTCCCTAAGTTCACGAGTAGTCTCTAAACCATGTATATCAATATATTCAATGCCTGATAAAGTACTTACTATAGCCTCCAATGCTTGCATATTCTCTTGTTGCTCCTTTAATTGATCTGCAATAAGAGTCCTAATAGGAAGAATGCATTTGATCTCAACACGATTCCATAATTTTGGCCCCATACCTTTTAGATAGATCTTCATTCGGTCACTCGGTATTGTATAGTTATCTCTTGTGAAATGTAGCTTCATTCGTGTTTAAGTATGCCAATTAAATATAAGTATATATATATATATATATATAGATATATAGATATATATATATATATATATATATATATATATAGATACACACACACACACACACACACACACACACACACATATATACATATACATACATACATACATACATACATACATACATACATACATACATACATACATACATACATACATACATACATATATATATATATATATATATATATATATATATATATATATATATATATATATATATACACACACACACACACACACACACACACACACACACACATATATATATACTATTATTGTTATTTTTGGCACACTACAGAAACCAATCGAGTGTGGTATAAAAACTAATATGAAATATATTGTAGACACGATAAGTATCGTGTGATGCAATGTACATTGCAGAAACGATAGTATTGTATATTATATTGCAAGCACAATAAGTATCGTGTACTGCAATGTATATTGCAGGCATGATAAGTATCATGTACTATAATGTAATTACAACCACATGATAATTATCATGTAATTACATTATGATACATGATAACTATCATGTATCATTCTTAAACGACACTAAGTAGTATACTATGAGTATACCTTTCAACGGTTAATTAATTGATTGAAATTAAATTAATGTAGGGTCATGACCCTACATGGAAACCGCCATGTACGGTCATGACTTTATGCATTAATAGATATACTAAAAGGAAATTGTGGAATCAATCAAACACAAAGGAAATTGCATCCTATAGCAGCATTTCTATGTAATACATTTCAATCTTTTGATCTAATATTCCTAAACATGGTATCAGGGAAAGGTTATTAGAGAAGATACATTTTCTATTTTTTATATTTCATATAAACATAATAAAATTCTTATTTTTGTGTTTATTATAATATCAAGAAGAAATGGCTCACGGTATGAGAATGGAAGATAGACTTGAGGGTGCATCCAACTTTACATCTTGGAAAACAAGAATTACTTCTCTTCTTCTAGAACTCGAATTGGAGGCCTATATAGAGAGAGAACCAAAAAAACTTGAAGATGAAGTAGAAAAATATACTTGGAAAAGGCGAAATAACAAATCCATGAAGTTAATTATGGACTCTATCAAAGACTCTATACTTCCTAGCATTTTAAGATTAACCACTGCCTTTGAGATATTCAAAACCATTCAAGACACATTTGAAATCAATAATGCTAGTAGATCATTGACTCTAAAACAAAAAATTATGAATATGAAAATGAACAAAGGGGAAACAATCACCTCTTACTTTCTGAGAATATCAAAATTAAGGGATCAACTCTTTACCATTGGAAATGATATGGATGATCTGGAACTATCCTTAATTTCTCTAAGAGGATTACCTATCTTATGCCCAAATCATTCATTCAGTGTATAAGTGAAAGACCTCCATTACCAAAATTTGAACAGTTAAAAAATGATTGCACTCAAGAATAATCAAGATTCATCTCAAGAGGAATAGGACCCAACAAAGAAAAAGAAGTTTTGGCACTCCACACGTCTAACTGTAGACACCTAAAAATCCTTTAGAAAATAAAAGTATTTTTGTGTCATCTTAAAATGGAAGCACTTCCATGATAAGAGAGTTTAGCCCTCTGAGTAAGTGGTCTGGGGTCATGTTAAGCGTCTTGATCAAGTCTTTGCATGTATCTAGCTTTTCCCCCCTATTTTGCTTCCTTCTGGACCCATTTTTCACTTCATATATGCATTTCCTAACATTCTGGGATAGGATCCTAAGGTTTTTGACCAAAAGGTCAAATTCAACCTTTTGGGGTCAAAATAGACCTCTATCTTGACCTGGTTAGGATTGACCTCGATCCTAACCTGGTTAATTCCAACCTTGTCCTTGACCCTCTGTTCAAAATTTCAAGATTCCTTGATTTTTGGGTGTCAAGTTTTCGAGGATATATGTTTCCTGCCTCCGGGTCAGCCATTTTAGGTTTTGGGATGGTAAATCCTTTAATTGCATTTAATCTAGGTATATTTTCTAAAGGTTAGGACCTAATTGGGATTTAATTCTCCAAGGTGGCCCCTTTAGAGGATTGTGCCCTAGTTCACTATAAAAGGAGGCCTTCCTCTCTCATTTTCACATCACCTTTTCATATCTTCCTTTGCCATCAAGCTCTCAAGTGCAAGCAAGTGAATTCAAGCATTCTAGTGTTCAAGCATTCATCCATCAAGGATATCCATTATTAGCCATTGAAAGATTCAATCTCTTTGGAGCCCCCTTGAAGATCCATCCTTCTACATTCATCCAAGCCTCCTCATATGCAATGATCAATTCAATATTGGTGTTAAAGATCAAATGCCATTGATTTGAGACATCCTACTTCCATTTAAGCATTCCTACTTGTGGATTTGAGGATTCAAATCCTCTACAAAGACTTCAACATAAGCAAGGTGAATTGTTTCAATTGCTTTGTTTATGCAAACTACATTTCAATTCAATTTCAAGGTTAATTCCTAAATTGGGGTTTGACCAAGGCAAACCCCCCATACAAACAAAAAACCCATTTTTCTTGCAGGTGCAGGTGCAAAATTTCAGATCTGAGATCGGATTTGGATACCCTTTTCGGTGAACTTTCCAGATCTGCAAACAAAGTTAGAATCGACCTTCAAATAAAGAATGTAGCCTTTGACCTTTTATGAGGGTCAAAGACTACCTGCCGGTGGAAAGACAAAATATTTTTGGGTTTTCTTCGTCTCGGCATTTCCAGTCTGAAATAGGTTGCAAAATTACCTGAAAGTACACACAGACATCAGAAATTGGCATTTTCCAGATTTGCCCTAATTTGAGGTTAGTACTTGTATTTCAATTATTTCAAATTCCAAACACTACAATTCCATCATAGGGAAATTTAGGGTTTTTCTCTCTCTTTCATATTCTCCATAGATTGATGCGATTATGTATTAGCCTTTTGGTTGATCAAATTGGATCTCTCCTTTGGGAATTTGGATTTAGGAGTGGATCTCATATTTCCCCCATACATCATATTACATTTGAATAGTGGTGATTCCATTTTACCCCTATTTAATTTTTATTTTCCGAAAACCCTTGATGACATCATCATTTGTTAATTAATTAGTTATTTAATTAATTTATTTATTTTTATGCCATTAATTCCTCCTATTTTAATTAAACATCTTTAATTAAAAAATCCCTCCCCAAATCATTTAAATCAAGTTTGAGTGATTTTTCCCTATTTATTAATTATTAATTGATAAATTGACCAAAAATCCTTTAAATAAATAAAATATTTATTTAAATCCTAAAACCTTATAAATCTTCTAGAAATCCCTAACCTCTTCTAGAATTTCCTAATCTCACTCTAAACCTAATTAAAAGGTGATTCCTACCCTTTTTAGCCTAAACCTTCAACCTTTGACTTTGGGTCAAAACCCCTCATAAATTATTCTTACATCCTCATTAATGACTCTTACAAACCATTAATGAAGCCCATGTCTCCTCTTCCACTCTTATCCCCTTTGCACACTTCCCTAGTGTTTCTCACACATGTGTGAGCAACCTTGACCAATGTTAAACCTTACCATACCTTTAACCTTACTTCAAAATCTACCCCAAACCTTACCTCTAACCCTAACTCTCCTTCCTAACCCAAGACCTTCCTCAAATCCTATAAATACCCTCCTCTTCCAAGAGAAAAATAAGGAATTTTCATCTTTTACATTGAGTAGTGTTATAATATTAGATTATTGCTAGATCATAAGCTTTTTAATCATATTTGTTAGATTTCATGCTTTTTAAAACACATCCTAGAATAAGCTTAATGGATTAAACTTAGTTTTTATTCAATCTTTTCTAATCATTTAAGCATCATATCAAATCCTTCCTAAAATGCATTAGGGGCAAAGCTCCAAGTGCTTAGAGAGCACACCCACATTACTCTTATTAGAGAAAATCAAACAATGCTTGAATGCATTTTTTTTGGCTCAATCTGAGGTGCCTTGGTTCTATATTTATATTTTTGAACTAATATAAATGTTTAGATTTATCTAATGTTTGCTTGTTTATGCTTGTTCCGAGCAGATACAGATAAACCGTAGTCTACATTCTGGCACACCTGGTGGAACCCACTTCACAGGTTCTTTGCAAACATTCTAATGAGTTTTGGAGTGTTTTCTGACTTTTCAAGCTTGTAGGTTGAGGGAGTGTTTGGAAATCTTCTTCCTCTTCTTATTCTTATTATTCTTCTATTTTGTCTACTTCTTCTTATTCTTGTGGGATCTTAAGCCTATTTTCTAGAAAAAAATCCATAAAGAGGCACTTTCACAAAGAAAACCTTTGTAAATCTTGCATAAAAACTTTGCTTCTGTTGTGTTTCACTCTGCCAAGGATCGCATATAGGAAGAAGGCTTGCACCACATATTTCTTGGATCGTATTCGGGATTTCCCGGATCGCATCTAGTCCAATATCACATCCATTCGAATTCAAGATCACATCCGAGATCTCCTAGATTTCCCAGATCATATTTGGAGAAGGTATCACATTCATTTAAATCTAGGATCACATTCGGGGTTTCTTGAATCACATCTGGGGTTACAGAAAAATAACTTCAATTTTGGCATAAAATTGAACAAAGCAAAATCTTACACACTTTGTTTGAATGTTTAAAATGAACCTCAAAATCACTCTTGAATGCCTAAAAAGATAACAAATCAATTGAATTCTAATCAATTGAAGTCATTCCTAAGTGGTCTTAAAACACTCAAACATACTTCTAATATTCTTCATTTTAACCATCATGCTTTCAAAATCTAGGTGTTTCTTAAGCTTCATGCAAACTAGGAACACTTTAAACTTTTTGGTGCTTAAAAAGAACCAAAAATTTGCATATCATTTCTAAACGGTTTCTAAAATCAAAGCTTTAAATCTTAAATGAAAACAAATGTTATGTTGCAAAAATCTTGAAAAAGATTCTAAAGTTTTCATGCATGAGATCAAGCTAGGAATCTTTATTTGGCTTTAAAAAATTGAATTAGAACATCAAATCTTGAGTGCCCTTAAGAAAAAGTTGAAATCAAATTAAGCAAGGCATTTACTTCAAAACCACTCTCGAATGTCTTAGTTGAAATCAAATAGCAATTTCTCTTTTCAAATCAAAGTTCAAAGAAGAAACACAACTCTTTTGTGCTAGTCTAACAAACTCACAAATATCTTTCAAACTCATGTGTCTTCAAGGAAAGAAAAATTCAAAAACTTAAACACGTGTTTGGAAAAATATTTCATTTTCAAACTCACTTAATCAAATTTGGGCAATAAAACTGCTTGATGTGTCTTTTAAAGTTTTCCATTTCTGCAAAATCCTCTTAAATAAGTAACATAAAACACTTGTGTGTGCTATAAATGTGTCACACTTCTATGGATCATTGCATGCAAGGAAACTCAAGAATGAGGCCTCACAAATCGATCCATAGCTCCCTAGGCATGGAGTGCAAGGGTTTTTAAGAATGCTCTCAGCTAGAGCTATTTAGCCAATAACCTTGCTAGTAAACCATGCAATGGGAGATTCAATGAAGACAAGGGCAAGAATGCCAATATCCTCAAGAATCAAGAATGAAAATGCAATGCAATGCTATGCTAGAATGGAAATGCAAGCTAAACTATGGAAATGAAAGATGCAAGTATTACAAAGCCTCCTAGTTAAACTAGATGAATTAATCTAAAGCATAAAGGAAATCTAAGCTAAGAATGCCATGAAAATGAAGCTACTATGCAAGAAATGAAATCTAACTATGAAGCAAGAAAGCCATGATGATGCAAGAATGAAGACAAGAAGATAGAGTGTTGATGAAGATCCAAAATGAATGCCAACAATGCTCCAAATCTTCAAACCCTAGATGCAAGAATATCTCCAAAAGCTCCAAGATGACCTAGAAAACCTGTAGCATAACAATAGCATAAAAATTGTGTGTGCAAATGAGGAAGAGAGCTCTCCTTTTATAGGGAATGAAAAAGGAATGGGCCATGGAGATTAAGAGGCAAAAGATTTAATCAACGGTGGAGCTTGAAAGAGGAGCAATCCATGTGCACAAGTATCCTCCAATAGGAAAATAAGAGTTGACTTTTGTGTCCATATGAGACAAAAAGTGCTTTTTCTCTTTTTATAAAATAAGAAAAATGCTTTATTTGTGCAACTTAGGATAAGAGGAAAAGTGAGGGCTTTTTATTTATTAAAAGGGGAGGAAATATTCCTTTTAAATAAATAAAAACTTAGGATAACATGGTTAGCCCATAGAAAATAATTGAATAAATGATAAAGCTAGGATTTGATCAAGAGCAAGCAATTGATGATTTAGCAAAAGGGGCTAATAGTCTAGGTGACCATTTTTGGGTGTATACAACTTGAACTCAGACAAGTTCACTTGTTTTACTTCTAGCGAAGCCTGTCCAAAGAGAAACACACTTCCTCTTTTGAGAATGAATTCAAACCAGTACTTCCCTGACCAATATAGAAATAAAGTGCTAAGAAAACTCTCGCTTCATCCCCTCAAGCTTGGGTGATGCATGTTGATGGTAGCCTGAGGTAGGTGAATATCCCTACTATTTTGGCATGGTAAACTAGGCTCTTAAGTGAGTCATGTGTGTACATAATGATTGGGAGGATTCCATGGATCAAAATACAAACTTGATAAATCAAAAATCTTCTAATTCACCTTCAAAGGTATCACAATCTTTGTGTAAGGACCGATCCCTATGGTTTCCTGGATCACCTTAAGACACTCACCATATGTATCCCCTTTTAGGGGGTATCAAGCTATGGGAAAAGATTATGATACCCACCTTCCCTTAGGTAGATCTGCTTGAAGAAATTGCACAGTTAAAAGCTCAGTAAAAACACTTGTTGGAATATACACCTTTCAAAGCTTTCTTTCAGATTTAGTGGCTAAATCATTGCTTGTATCCCACAAGGTTTCCTTGTCCTTTGTTGGGATTTTTTTCAGAGTGTTTGTTGTCAAGTTAGTCCTTTGCCATCAAGACATCACAAAATTGATCCGAAAATCTTCAAACAAATCTTGCAAAAAGATCCTTCAAAATCAACAAACCAAAGCCTTGTTTTAAAACAATTTCCATAAGCTTTCTAAGCTATGTCCAATTTGATCCAACACAAAAAAGAAAAGCTTCCCAATCCCTGAGTTTATCAAGAGAAGAAGGTAGCAAAAAAAAACTTGAAAGATCATCAACCCATCCTAAAAGCAATCCAAGCGGAAGAGAAATATCAAGAGAAATTGGACAATGTAGGCTATAATGCCAGAGGGAAGCAATTTTCAATCTGGTTCTAGGTTAATCGACGCTATATTAATCTTGAGAGAGAAGACTAACTTGGCCCATTGCATATTCATTACTCCTTCAGAATCCCACAATCCTATCTTGGCATCCCTTCATCCTAGCTCATCCTTAGTTTCATCTTTGCATCTTCCTCCATCCTTAGTTGCACCCTAAGTCATTCTTAGTTGCATCATTGCATTCTTTATCATCTTCCTAGTTTCATCATAGGCCATCCATTTCAGTTGCATCTAGGTCATCCTCTTAGAAATATAGCATCATTCCATCATCCATCATCATTCTTCTATCAGCTTCCATAATCAAAGTTTTAGAACCTTGACCCATCATCCTTGATCCTAAATCCTTAATCCCAAGTCCAGCATCCACCATTCAAATCCAAAACCCACTATCCTTGCACCAAATCCAGTGATCCAAAATCTAAACACTTAGTGTTCAAATCCTTTGAGTTGCTTCAAGACCTTATCCCAAATCAGAAATCTCCACCCTTTGATAGAGAATTTTCTAAGGAATCCTTACTTGTCCTTGTCTGCCTCATCATCTCAAGCAAGAGATTGGTGTACATTGATAATAATCTAGTTATCCGAAGATCATTAGTCTATCCTAGGTTGACAATCCTACCATTGATCCTACATCAGGAAGAAGCAATTCATTTGACCCAACACTTAGCAATCTTCCACAATCATCCACCAATCTTCCATCATCCTTGACCCAGATCAAAGCATCTCACCAATCCTTCATCATCATACCATCATTCAGTTGTTCCAAATCCATGCATCACATCATAGAAATCCACCATCCTTAGAGTTTCTTAGACTTGCATCCATCTTTTTAGAGTCTTTTAAAAACATCTTGCATCCATCTAGCATCTGCATCTTTAGATCTACATTCCATGCCTGTCGAGACAAGATCCCAGAAAAGAAGGAACATGGATCCTAATCAGGCCACTAGTTCATGTGATCCTAACAATCCTACTAGCACAATGATAACCTATAATCCACTGATCCCACAAGTTGATAATATATAGAATGATCCCAATGGACCCCTTACTTCATTCTCTATGGGTACATTCATGAGCCATCCATGGCATGCACAAATAGTAAGTGCACTTATTGATTAGAATTGACAAAAAATGTTGGCTAACTTCGTGCAAGAGGGTACTCCCATTCCACCATATCTCCAACCTAGCATTCCCATAAACACTATCCAAGCCCCAAAAGAAGCCTATGTCCCCATCATCCAACAAATCCCTAATCCTCTTTTACACATATCACAAGTGGCTTCACCCATCCCTCCTATTTTGCAAAGTAGCTACACAAGTCCTATACCATAAGAAACACAATCTACTCCATTCTGCATCATGGGCACACCATCATCTTCCATAGCATCTCAAACCATCACTCATGCCCAAAGCTTTACACAAAACCAACCTCCACCTCCTGCACAAGCTACCACATAAGCAATTCCTCCACCTTTCATGGGCCAAGCAGCATCATCCTTTCCGGGGGCAACACAGTCATTCTCCCTCTTCACTCAACAAGATTTTGCCTCAATACCATCATTTCTAGGGGCAGCGCAATCATTTCCCACCTTCTCCTAGCAAGCTTCCACATTGGCTACACCCTTTCTATGGGGAACACAAGCATCTTCTTCCACACCTCAACAAGCATTTACCCAAGCACAAACCTAAGAATCCACTTTCGCCACAGGCATGCCTTCCATGGGATTTCCAAATCTACCATTCACATCTCAAACTCCCATCACATCTGCATTTTTGACATCTTCCACATCATAGCTCCCACCATGAACTGACTCTCATTGGGGCCTTACTCAAGAAGAAATGCAAGCCTTAGGAATACCAACCCACTCTCCTGAATCCATGCCTGCAACCCATCAAGTCACATTCTCTCAGGTAGCACAACAACCATCACAGTCTCCGCTAGCTTCATCCTTTCTTTCATACACCAACTATCTATCCACACCACCTACCGCTTCTCAAATGGTTCCACGATCCCAATAGTAGAGTTCTTCCCATCTCGCAAGCTACCTTGCCCAACCACATTCTGCTTCCAGCTTCACCACATCAATTCCACCCCTAAGTAATGCAGGAATGCACCCAACCTTCATCAGCCAAGCGCAAAGCCAAGTGCACCAAATCCAAGCTTATCAACAAGATGCACCATTCCATCAGCCTCCTCCATCACAACAACATCCCATTATCCCACAACAACAACAACAAGCTTCATACTTCCCAGCACAACATCAACATCCCATCACCCCCTAGAAGCAACAAGCTTCCTCATATCTGGTACAACATCAAAAAAATCCTATTGTACCCTAGCAACAAGTCATTTCATATCCCCTATAGCAATATGCTCCCACACCTTAGTAGTAGTATCATCTACAGCAATCGTCACCCCAAAATCCATTTCAATCCACCTATCTTGCTAGGAAATCTCCATATCCTACTCCGCAATATCCTCCACCACCAAGTCATCCATATTCACCAGCACCATCATATCCCTTCCCCATGGGAGTACCCACTCCAATGCCAATCAACGCTGAGTGGGAAGAAATGAAGAATGCTCTTAAAGAGCTCAAGGCCGGAACAGATAGTAAAGCCTTCAAGTTTGATGAGGTCTGTCCCTATCCCTTTGATAGATCAATCATAGTCATCCCTTTCCCTAAGCATTTTGAGACACCCAAATTTGATAACTATCAAGGGAAAGGAGACCCCATAAACCACATCAAAGAGTTCTATATGGCCTATCAAGAAGTGGCCTACAGTGACAACTACCTTATGTGCTTATTCCCCAAAAGCTTGGGAGGAACTACTATTGAGTGGTTCTATAAGATACCCTATGGTACAATCACAACCTTTGCTGAGCTCTCTAAGAAGTTCATGGCCCAATATGCCCACAATGTCGAGAATGAGTTGACTTTGTTGGACCTTTGCAACTCAAAATAGAAAGTAGGAGAAAGCCTAGAAGATTACCCGCAACGATGGTAGAACCTCACTACCAGGTTATCATATCAACCCCCTGAGAAGCATCTCACAAAGATCTTCATCAATCACCTTCATCCCAAACTATCCCACTTTATGAGGATGAACTGCATCCAAACATATCAAGATATCAAAGGCAAGGGGATAGATATCGAAAGAGGTCTCCTAGATGAAGGCACAATCTGGCATCACAAGGATGATTCCCACAATAAATCTAGCAATGACAAACCCCGTTACTAGAATCAAAACAAGAACATTGTCACTAATGGAGCCACAAACACCAAGCATGTCCAAATCATTGTGGCTGATCCTACACTGACTCCTACATATGAGCAACATCAACCTCAAATCAATCAACAACCTATGTAAAACTATCAACAACAATCTCCCATCTATTAACAATGCATGCAGAACTATCAACAACAAGCACCTCAAGCTAACCAAGCAAATCAAGCCAATACCATCACAACTACTCCAAATCAAAATAGGCCTCGAGGCTAGACCCATCAATGAAAAACCTTCACACCTCTTGGTGAACCTCTGGACATAATCTTTCATCGCATGGACAAGGCCAATCTGATCGCATACCCACTAATCCAATAGTTTGATGATGCAACTCCCAAGCCTAAGTGGTACAAAGATCATGAGTACTATGATTATCATGGCGTCAAAGGACACACTACCTTAAGGTGTATGAAACTCAAGCATTATATCCAAGATCTCATCAACAGAAAGGAGATCCAAGTGGACACACCAGTACAAGCCTTGCCTAATGCCAATCTATAGATTTATTAGAACATGTTCCCGCGACACACTACTGAGAAGAACCAAGCCAATGCTAATATTCCACCCCAAAACCAAGGCAAAGGAAAGCAAGGAGACTATGTTGATCACAAATACTACATGATCACCCATATCAATTATGATAATTTTGTTGGATGTATAACCCAAGTTGGGCCCACAGTCAATTTCATCCACATCAAAGGAGAAAATAGTCAGTGTGATGTTACTAGCTGTAGAGGCTAGATAGTTTTCCCTAGTGCAAGTCCAAGGCCAACACACAATGCATAATACAACCTCATAGAACATCTTGGGAATTCACCTGCCAAAATCTCCATCCTCAACCTTCTCCACACTTCACACCTCCATCAAGAAATCCTCAACTGAGCCCTTCATGAAGGACATGTCCCCACAGACATAAATACCATCCAGTTTGAGAACCTTGTGGGACATTTATTAGCATCTTGTGCTCTTTTCTTCAAGCCATTCGATATACCAGCCATTTCACCTAACCACAATCTCCCTCTCTGCATCATCATTGTGGTCATAGATTTCACCATTAAAAGAGTCATGATAGGTAATGGTTCGGCCCTAAATTTGTGCACTTTGAAATTCATATAATAGATAGGGTTCATAGAGGCTGACATATCACATGAAGTCATCACCATGAAGGCATATGATAACTTGGAGTGTACCTCTGAAGGTAACATTCTTTTTCCTATCAAGTTAGGCCCAGCAACTCAAGACACCATTTTCCATGTTGTTGATCTTGACTTACCATTTAACATCCTCCTCAGCCGACCATGGATCGATTCCATCAAGGCTGTACCATCTACTTACCATCAGTGCATCAAATTTCCACATCAAGGCACTGAGTTTACCATCCATGCATATCCCCAACCCTTTGCATACTGCCATGTGATGGAAGTATCATTTCCTCATTCCACCTATTTTCCTGGAACTGACATTGGCACTTCTATTGCTAGCTCTTCATGATCCCATAGTGATCCAAAGACCATCCTTGCCTCCACTCTCTCTTCCATCAAGATAAACAACCAAAGTTGTGGTGAATACACCCTAAATGATGCATTTGTAGTAGTGGCCCTCCCACTTGATCCACATACACAAAGGTGCCTGAGTCACCAAAGCAATCCCGCTGAAGCAAATCATGAAATCAAGCAAATGGGACCTATGACTTTTATTTCCTATGGAAACATAGAAAGTCAAGAGATAGACCTTGACATTAATAGGTGGTTGTACAGAGACCCCCCACCACCTGACACTGAACTCCTTGGCTACTTCAAAGAGAAATATCCCCAATCACATAATTACACCACAAAACAATGGAAATACCAAGGCGGTGGTCTAGGAACACAAGAAGGAGAAAGCAAAGACCCCATCACAACATCAAAGAATCTAAAGCATTAAGGTCTTGTCTTTAATACCCCTCACCTGTGTATACAAGAGCCCAATATTGCAACTGGGGGCACCAACATGACCAACGTTCCCTTCTCGAATAGCCAGGATGACCTCATCAAAATTGAAGACATCCCTGATGAGGATGAAAAGAAATCATATGATGAAATCTTTGATGATGATACCCTCTTGGATGTTTATGTCCTCCATAAACTTTCCATTAATGTCATAGAACTTCCCCTCATCCACCCTTAACTCATAGAATAGGACCAACCAAGCATCACACATATCGATGAGTTCTAAAGCACACAAGAGCTCCTAAGGTTCATGGGAGCGTCAGGCCAACAAGTGGATCAAGATCGAGAAGAAAATTATGTCTGCAAGCTCGACCCTAAAAGATATTTTGGGGAGAAGGAAAGCTTTAGCCGCAAAATTGAAATAGAAAAAGAAAAGAAGGAGTCATTATGTGAAAACCCTTTTGGGGTGCATTTTGATTCCAAAAAAGATAAAATAAAGGGTGTATCTTCTGGTGAAAACCTCTTTGAGGTGCTAGAAGATGGAGACTTACCTCTTCCTCCCATCCAGGATTACATACTAGAGCAGTCACCTATCATCATTGAAGAAACAAAGCCAGTCAACTTGGGCACAAAAGAATGCCTGAGAATCACTTACATTGTAGCATCTTTGACAGAGAGTGAAGAAATGGCTTTCATTGCACTACTCCAAGAAGCCACTATCAACTTTGTGTGGTCATACGCACACATGCCCAGGATTGATCTAAGTCTTGTTGTGCACAATCTTGCAGTGGAACCTAATGCCAAGCCAGTAAATCAAAAGCTACGTAAAATGCATCACAAAGTAGCCCTATTGGTAAAAACAAAGTTAGAGAAGCTCCTCCAAGCAAAGATCATGAGAGCCATTGATTACTCTAAGTGGATTTCCAACATGGTTCCTGTTACTAAACCTTTAGGAGATATTAGGATCTATAATGACTTCATAGATCTTAACAAATTGTGTCTGAAAGATGTTTTTCTGCTACCTAATATAGACATGATAGTAGATCTTACAGTGGGCCATGAGATGTTGTCACTCACGGGTGGCTTCTCGGGATACAATTAGATCCACATAGAAAAAGAAGATCAACACAAAACAACATTAACCACACCATGGGGTACCTTATGTTACAACATGATGCCATTTGGGTTGAAGAATGCAAGAGCCACATATCAGCGAGCAATGACATCCATCTTCCATGATATGATCTAAAAAATCTTGGAAGACTATGTGGATGATATGCTTGCAAATCTAAAACACAAGGTGAACACCTAAACATCCTTTAGAGTGTGTTTGATCATCTGCATCATTATGGATTGAAGTTGAATCCAAAGAAATGTATTTTTGGTGTAACATCTAGAAAGCTTCTAGGCTTCATCGTATCATGGCGCGACATAGAGATTGACCCCAAAAAGGTCAAAACCATTACATAAATGCCTCCTCCTAGAACACTCAAACAACTCAGGAGCCTACAAGGAAAGCTTCAATTCGTACGATGATTCATATCACAACTGGCAAACAAGTGCCAACCTTTCACGCATTTGCTTCATAAGGACACAAGTTTTAAATCGGATCCTATATGTCAAAGAATCTTCGAGAAGCTCAAAGAATATCTAGCCAAATCTCCCATCCTTGTACCACCAGTTTCAAGACACCCTCTCATACTATACATCTTGACAACCACTACAATGCTGGAGACATTCTTAGCACAACATGATGACAACAATAGAGAGAGAGAGCCATTTATTATATCAGTCAAACTCTAGTTGGCTATGAGCTCAATTATTCACCAATGGAGAAAGCATGCCTTGCAGTGGTTTTCACCACTCAAAAGCTTAGACATTACATGCTCAACCACACAATCATGCTCATCTCAAAGGTGGACCCATTCAAGTATCTACTATCTAGGACAACTCTCACAGTTGGTATGGAAAAATGGGTCATGCTACTCAACGAGTTTGACATCCAGTACATATATTGGAAAGCAATCAAAGGGAAAGTAATTGTCGATCAGCTAGCAAAAGCACCACTGTTTGATGTCTATCCACTAATCATGGAATTCCCTAATGAGCATCTATATATGATCAAAGAACAACCCATATGGAAGCTCTACTTTGATGGCTCCTATACGTCACATGGATTAGGGGCAGGAATCCTATTCGTCACACCTCAAGGTGAATATATTCTAAAATCATTCAAATTGGGATTCCCATGCACTAATAACATTGCAAAATATGAGGCCCTCATCTCAGACCTCAAAATTGCCATCCAGTGGAATATAACAGAACTGCAAGTGTTTGGATATTCACAACTGATTATCAAGTAGGTCCTAGATGAATTTCAGATAAAGGATGATAAGTTGCTAGCCTACAAAGAACTGGTGGATAGTCTAAAAGAGTATTTTCTAAATCTACAGTTCATGCAGATACCAAGGCTTCAGAACAAAGAGGCCAATGCAATGGAAACCATTGGATCCTTATTGGAGATCCCTCATGACTCAACACAATACAAATTCTTAGTTGAGTAGCTACATATGCCTACTTATGAGAATGTCGATGCAGAAATGGTGTGCGTCTTGGTTGGTCCAACAATCCCTGTGGTACCACGACATCCATGTATATCTAAAAAATAGTATCATATCTTCCCATCTCACCAAAAACCAATGCCAAAAATTAAATCATAGAGCTTCCTGATACACTCTTGTAGCCAACACCCTTTATCATCAAGGATATCATAACATCCTCTTTGTATTTAGATTCAAACAAGGTCGTCTTGGCTTTACAAGAGGTCCACGTTGGAATTTTTGATACCCACACAAGTGGCATGGTTCTAGAAAAGAAGTTGCTTTGAGTTAGGTATTATTGGCCTACAATGGAACATGGCACTTGTGAATTTGTCAGGAAATATCTACCATGTCAGCAGCATGGAAATTCGTTTCATGTAGTAGCACAAGACTTGCAACACATTGCACCACCTTGGCCATTTTCATGTTGGGGCTTCAACCTCATTGGGCTCATCACTCCCCTTTCCTCAGATGGACATAAATACATCATCACCACCACAAAGTACTTCACAAAATGGGTTAAAGAAATTCCTCTCACCCTCACTACTGGCATCCAAATATCCAAGTTCATCTTATACCACAACATTTTCCGCTTTGGCATACCATCTACCATCTTCACAGGCCATGACACACCTTTTGAAAACTAACATGTGGATGATTTATGTGCCAGACTCCACATCCACCATCATTTCTTTAGTACATACTTCTTATCATACTTCTTATCACACTTCCACAAGAACCACCCCATATTCCCTTGTATATGGTGCCAAAGTTGTTCTACCCATTGAGTTTGAGCTCCCATCATTGTGAGTCTCCATGAAAAACTACACTATAGATGAAGACTATTGTGTGGCATGCCTCACATAGTTGGACCTGTTAGATGAAAAGAGACAACAAGAATATGATCACTTGGTTGCATACCAGAATCGACACAAAAGGAGTTATAACAAAAAAGTCCATCCTAGACAATTCCAAGTGGGCAACATGGTCCTAAAGGAAAATGAGAAAGTGCAAGCACACCAAGAGAAAAAGGGCAATTTTGAGCCTACTTGGTTGGGTCTTTATGTTGTCACAACATGCTTTGGCTCTGAAGCCTATCAACTATCTACACCAGAAGGTGAGCCCTTGATTGACCCAATCAACATCATACATTTGAGGAGGTTCTATGCCTAAACCAGATCCTACATATTTTAGAAAATCCATAAAAATTGGAAAAAGTAGAAAAATACAAAAAAATAAAAAAAGCAAAGAAAAAATAATTGTCCAATGGTGAAAACTTGGTAATTCAAGTTCCTTGGACAAGTATGTTGGTGAAAACCTAGAAACAAGTGCCATACAAAGTGGACTGAGTCATTATCTATCAAACTCCCATCCCCCCCATCCCAAATCCCCGTCCTCTTTATCCAATCCCCATCAACACAACCATCCCAGTCCCTCCCATGGTGTTCTATCCTCAAGTATATCCTACACAACAATAAAGTTTAATCCTGTATATGCCATGTATATATCTTGTATAGTGCAATCCTTCCTATACATATCCTGTAAATATTCCTGTATAGCAAGATCTTCATGTCCCAAATCCTAAGCTTCTATACATATCTTCCCGTCCATTATACATATCATCCCATCTTGTTGTACATATGCTCATTATTCCTACATCATCATTTGATCAAATATCTTGTCCCATCCAGCCTTGTACTTTAGCAATATCTTTTGTTGACTATTCTTGATCACAACGATTATCTTTGATTCTTCATTTTCTAGCGAACAACACCACAACATTCTCCCCATCAATCATGGGTCCGCACAGATGTATCCTTCCTCCTGTCAAACCTAATATTCCACCAATCACACCAGGTCTGTGTCGATGTATCCTTCATCATGTTCAAACCAATCTTCCCGCCATCAATCAAATCAATCTCTCTCCTTGGCAAAGAATGTCTTTTGGAGTTATTATTTTGGTCTTGGATTTTGTCCTTTGGATCTTGTTAATCTTTTACAGCTTCTCATTGTTCCTCTCCTCAAGGTCACCACGATCCTTTATATCATGGTGCGGTACGAATGAGGGCAATTTGGGGCAAGGTCTTTTTGATCTTTTGCTTCTTCCTGTGAGTCAGTTAGATGTGACCCTTGCACAGTTCACATGTGATCTTTTGGGTTACATGGTGCACTTGAGAAATGTCATTTTTTTGTAGTTTCTCCAGCATCATTTCTACCATGCTTCCTCTTGGGCTCATGCGCGATGTTGAGGCAACCTTGCGTGTCTTTTTTGCATTAGTCCTATGCAATGCTGGTGACAAGGCCTTGTGATCCTAGTATCCTTGGCATGTCTCTAATGTTTCTATATCAAACTAGGTTGTGCTTTCCACATTTACACTTGGAGCTCCCCAAAATCCCCCATCTTGCATCATATAGATTAATCTTGCATCTTGCATCTTTGCATATAGCTTCATCCCGCATTCTACATTCCATCTCATCTTGCATTCCTCCGTCTTTGTTCTTGGAAATATGGTTATTTATCCTCCCTTCTTCCTTTCCTTTCCCTTATGTTTCCTTTCAAGAAAATTCCACAATGTTTACTCTTTGCATTATTTTCTCGAGGGGGCACAACCCCTTATTCCTCTTAATTCTAGCCCAAGGCATCTTATTTTCTTGTCTTTGATGCCACACCAATTGCAGCATCACATCAAAGAGGGGCAAAATGTAGACACCTAAAAATCCTTTAGAAAATAAAGGTATTTTTATTTTTTGAAAACCCCTGATGACATCATCATTTGTTAATTAATTAATTTATTTTTATGCCATTAATTCCTCCTATTTTAATTAAACATCTTTAATTAAAAAATCCCTCCCCAAATCATTTAAATCAATTTTGAGTGATTTTTCCCTATTTATTAATTATTAATTGATAAATTGACTAAAAATCCTTTAAATAAATAAAATATTTTTTTAAATCCTAAAACCTTATAAATCTTCTAGAAATCCCTAACCTCTTCTAGAATTTCCTAATCTCACTCTAAACCTAATTAAAAGGTGATTCCTACCCTTTTTAGCCTAAACCTTCAACCTTTGACTTTGGGTCAAAACCCCTCATAAATGCTTCTTACATCCTCATTAATGACTCTTACTAGCCATTAATGAAGCCCATGTCTCCTCTTGCACTCTTATCACCCTTGCACACTTCCCTAGTGTTGCTCAAATATGTGTGAGAAACCTTGGCCAAGGTTAAACCTTACCATACCTCTGACCTTACCTAAACTCTACCCCAAACTTTACCTCTAACCCTAACTCTCCTTCCTAACCCAAGCCCTTCCTCAAATCCTATAAATACCCTCCTCTTCCAAGAGAAAAATAAGGAATTTACATCTTTTACATTGAGTAGTGTTATAATGTTAGATTATTGCTAGACATAAGCTTTTTAATCATATTTGTTAGATTTCATGCTTTTTAAAACACATCCTAGAATAAACTTAATGGATTAAACTTATTTTTTATTCAAGCTTTTCCATTAATTTATGCATCATATCAGATCCTTCCTAAAATGCATTAGGGACAAAGCTCCAAGTGCTTAGAGAGCACACCCACATTTCTCTTATCAAAGAAAATCAAACAATGCTTGAATGCATTTTTTTTTGGCTCAATCTGAGGTGGCTTGGTTCTATGTTTATGTTTTTGAACTGATATAAATGTTTAGATTTATCTAATGTTTCTTGTTTACGCTTGTTCTGAACAGATACAGATAAACTATAGTCTACACTAACAAAAAGAAAAAAATTTCAAAAAGGAAAAGGAGTACTAAAACCTTCAATAAAAAGGATCTTTCAAAAGTACAATGCTACAAGTGTGAGAAATACAGACATATTCACAAATATTGTCCAGAAAGGTAGAAAATTCAAGCAACACTAGCTGAAGTCAAAGAAATGGAAAATCCACTCTTCTTCCTAGCCTTGTCGAGTGAGCTAAACTCAAATAAAAGTACATGGATAATTGATAGTGGAGCCTCTAGACATATCACTAGATTCATGGATCAATTTGAAATATTCAAAGGAAACTCCTCAAAAGAAGTTACAATTGGTGATAATTCTACTTATCCTATGAAAGGAATTGGGACCTGTTCAATCAAGATAAGAGAAGGAGTAAGCTTAAAGTTAAAAGAAGTTCTATATGTACCTAGAATAAAAAGAAATTTCATCTCCATTTTAGGACTAGCTAATCAAGGATATAGAGTCACATTCAATGAAGAGAAGGTTCTCCTCTAGACTAAAAATTCAAATATCAAGAATGCAATTACTATAGGATCTAGGGAAGGCAGTCTATATAAATTATGTGGTCAAAAAAATGTTTCCTTAAGTCATGAAGTTCAAAATAATAATGAGATATGGCACAAAAGGTTAGGCCATATTAGATATAGTGCTCTTCCAACCCTAAAAAGAATCACCTTAGAGATACCTAATCTTAAATCTGATCACTTAGGGATATGCAAAGGTTGTTCCTTAGGAAAAAATACAAAAGGTTCCTTCTCAACAAGTGAACACAAATCTAAAAATGTATTAGAACTCATTCACACAGATCTATGTGGTCCTATGTCAACACACTCCTTGTCAAGTTCCTTATACTATGTAATCTTTGTTGATGGCTACTCTAGAAGAGCCTGGATATACTTCCTAAAACTAAAAGAGTCCAATGAAGTTCTATCTAAGTTCAAAGAATACAAAGCACTAGTTAAAAATCAAACCGAAAAGAAAATAAATACCCTAAGGTCAGAAATGGAGGTGAATATACTTCTGATAGTTTTAAAGAATCTTGCAAATCTGTTGGGATTAAGAGGGAGTATAATGTACCATATAATCCTCAACAGAATGGAGTAGCGGAAAGAAAGAACAAAACCATTATTGAAACAGTAAAAGCCATGATGCATGACCAAAACATTCACATCTCCTTCTAGGTTGAAGCTGCAAACACAATAGTATATATACAAAATAGGTGTCCTCATGCTATACTAGAAAATACTACACTAGAAGAAGTATTTACAGGGAACAAACCAGACTTAAGCCATCTAAGAGTGTTTGGTTGTCCTGTTTACATACATTTTTTCTAAAAGAAAAGACAACCAAATTAGAACCCTTTGGGAAGAAAGGTATATTCATAGGATATAGTGAATATACTAAGGGATATAGAGTGTACATCCCTGGCCAAAGATTAGTAGAAATCAATAGAGATGTAAAGTTTGAAGAAAATTTCATATCCACAGATACTGAGGATGATTCCATAATAGATCTAGATAGAGATCTTACAACTGAGAATGAGAGGGAGAATAAAATAATAGATTCAAAAACTACATCTTCAATGTTGAGCCTACATCTTTAAATATTGAACCTACATGTCCAAATGTTGAGAATAATGGGAGATCAAATAGCACCAAGAAACCCTTATGGGAAAGAAAAATGTTTGAAGAAAACAATATAGAGCTAGATCAAATATTCAGAGAAAACAATAGAACAAGAACACAAAAATGTTATGCTACCCTTCTAACTGAGCTTGCAGAATCCGAACCTGACAGCGTTGAAAAAGAATTAACAAAACAATCTTGGAGAGAAGACATGATTGAAGATTATCAGTCCATTATGAAAAATGATGTTTGGGACATTGTGCCCAAACCCAAAAAAAAATTAGTAGTCTCTTCAAAATGGTTATTCAAGATCAAATATGCTCCAGATGGTAGCATTGAAAACATAAAGCCCGGTTTGTTGCCAGAGGATTCTCCCAAAAGAATGGGATTGACTATGAAGAAACCTTTGCTCTTGTAGCTCGATACACCTCTGTAAGAACCATTCTTGCAATTGCACCATGTAAAGGATGGAAAGTACACCAAATGGATGTCAAGACAACTTTTCTAAATGGGAAAATTGAAGAAGAAGTATACATAGAGAAACTAGAAGGATTTGTCACACATGATAAAAATCACTATGTATGTAAGTTAAAGAAAGCTCTTTATGGCCTTAAACAAGCCCCTAGAGCATGGTATGAAAGGATAGACAACTATCTCACCAAACTAGGGTACTCTAAGAACTTAGCAGACCCTAACATCTACTTCAAGGTAGTAAATGGTGATATGATAATTCTAGTTTTGTATGTTGATGACTTGCTTACAATAGGAGAAGATCACCTGATTAAAAAATGCAAACAAGACCCAATAGCTGAGTTTGATATGAAGGATATGGGCCTACTACACTACTTCCTAGGTCTAGAAATTTGGCAAAAGAAAGATCACATTTTCTTAAATCAGAAAAATCATACCACTAACATCCTAACTAGATTTGGCATGATGGATTGTAAACCATTGGATACCCCAATGGAAACAAATCTCCACAAGCTAAAAAGTGAAGCAGAAGATTTTGAACCTACAGATCCATCACCATACAGACAAATTGTTGGATCCCTCATGTATCTAGTAAACACACGTCCTAGCATCTGTTATGCAAAAAATGTACTAAGTCACTTCATGTGTGAACCTAAGAAAATACACTTAATAGCCGCTAAACACATTTTTAGTTATTTACGAGGCACCATTGGACTTGGTTTGAAATATGAAAAGGTTGAGATCTGACTTTAGGGTTATTCCAATTTAGATGGGGCAGGAAGTTCCACAGATACAAGAGCACCACATGATGTTGTTTCAGTTTAGGATCTGTAATGATATCTTGGTTAATCAGAAAACAATCGACTGTTCCTCAGAGTTCCACTGAAGTAGAATACATGGCTACCTCTATGGGAACTAGAGAAGCAGTCTGGTTAAGGAAGCTATTGTTTGATCTCTTTGGAAAACCTCTGGTACCTACCATTATTCATTGTGTTTATCAAAGCTACATCAAATTCTCAATAAATCCATTTTTTCCATAATCCACCAAAACACATAGAGATTCCTTACCATGACATAAGAGATATGGTTGACAGGAACATCATCAAACTAGTTTATATTAGCACTGAGGAACAAAATGCTAACATCTTTACCAAACCTCTTGCAAAATTGAAGATAGATTATTTTAGGAGAAAAATTGGTATGACTAGACTTTAAACTTGTTGGGATGAAATTCCTACTCTTGTACTTTGCATTCATGAATATATAAATAAAGTTATCTTTGAAATATTTCATTTGTGTTCAAGAAGATGATGATCTTCTATATAATTGGGGTGACTATTACAAGGTGACGATCTTGAAAATAGTTAACCAAACTTCAAGATTAACACCCTAACGGATTGTCCTAGATTGTACTGGATATATTTATACTAGAATGTTATTACTGTATGGTGTAATAACTCATATATCATGATTGATACCTTAACAGGTAGTCTTGGATTGTGCTCGATATCATGACTAAGACTTCTTTATGTTGTCCCAAATTGTGTTGGTAATCATGACATACTATGACTTTCTACAATACATCTTAAACCCTCTCTTACTAAGAGAGAGTGTTGAAATATAGCTTCGTTCATGTTTAAGTATGCTAATTAAATATAAGTATATTTATACACACACACACACACACACATATATTATTTTTATTTTTGACACACTACAAAAACCGATCGAGTGCAGTATAAATACTAATATGAAGTATATTGCAGACATGATAAGTATTGTGTGTTGCAATGTACATTGAAAACATGATAGTATCATATATTGCAATGTACATTACATACATGATAGTATTGTATGCTGCAATGTTTATTGTAGACATGATAAGTATCATGTACTACAATGTATATTGTAGGCACGATAAGTATCCTATATTGCAATATAATTGCAGCCACAAGATAATTATCGTGTGACTGTAATGACATTACAATACATGATAACTATTGTGTATCATTCTTAAATGACACTAAGTCATATACTATGAGCATACCGTTCAGTAGTTAATTAATTGATTAAAATTAAATTATCGTAGGGTCATGACCCTACATGGCAACCGCCATGTACAATCATGAATTTATGGATTAATATATACACTAAAAGGAAATTGTGGAATCAATCAAACACAGGCAATTGCATTCCACAACAACATTTCTAAGTAATATATTTCAATCTTCTGATCTAATATTCCTTAACACTTAGGACCTTCTTTCTTCATCATTGCATCTTTTCCTCAAGATGTTAAGCTTACCACAAAGATGACCAAGGGCTATGATACCAATTGTCAATATTATAAGGTCCAAGATTACTGATTCACCCCCCTCTTAGTAATCTTGGACCTTATAGTATTAATAGATTATTCATTTTATAAGTATACAATTGGAAAAGGGAAACAATGCAAAGAAATAGATCACTTCTCCTTTGCAAAATTTTACATTCAAAATGAAGATGTCCCAATAGGAAAATGAAGATCTCAAATGTTGAATGCGTTAATGATCCTTCACTAAATATGTGAAATTAAAATGGGGAGAGATGATAAGATAAGAAATGCGGATTAGGGAAGGATTTATTTGTACCTAGAATTGAGATAGGAGAAATGAAGACTCAAATCTAAATTTTTGACAGACAAAATCTCAGAAATACTGACAACTGTTGATCTGAAACTTGAAGACTATATAACCTATCTGTAAACCAAACTTTAGCTAATAAAATAAAATAAAGGAAAACATGATGTCATGTAGTAGAGGCTAGATATAAGAAATGCATTATATCATACCTTGGCAACACAAATGCTTCCTTGAATGTGATCAAGTATGTGTGATGCAATATCTTTGACTTAACACAAAAACCCAAAAGGAAATCATGAAAGAGAAAACCTCATGTAATAAATGCTGCAATTCACCACAATGTTTGATTGAGGGAGAAAGAAGAAGTCTTGTATGAATGTAGATGAATGTGTATCTCCTTCCTTGATAGAGAACTCTTTTTCTTGGCCTTCAATGACATAAATAAGCTATATGTGTGTGTGTGTGTGTGTGTATGAGAGAGAGAGAGAGAGAGCTTAAATGCTTGAAAATACTAGATCTTGAATGCTCGCACTTGATAGATTGATGGCTCTTGAACTTGATTTTCTTCTTAGCACTTGATAGCTTGAATGCTTGATTGTTTGTAATTGGTCATTAATAGATTGCAATAGATTATTGATCCTAAAATAAGGAGAGGTAAGGTGTTTATATACCTCTCACAATATTTTGAGGGTTAAAACTCAGGTAGGTCAACCACGCAACCTAATTTCCTACCAAAACCCCAACATGAGGCTTTGATTCAATTTTGGGCCACATTAGGTAGGTGTAGAACATTTGAAATGTTATGTGCTTGGGTACATAATGTACCATCCATTGTGTACCTAGGAAAATTGGCCAAAAATTGGATTGGGTATCAGAATAATAGGGTAGATGCCAGGTTATGAAGCATAGCTAATTTTGAGGCCGAGATTGAACACAAAGGCCATAAATAGTGATATGGGGCCTAGGTGATGAAATGAATTATGGGATTGAAGGAAAAATAGAGGAGAACACTTAGAAATAAGGGCTTACCTCTATTTTAAAAAAGATTGAAATGAAAGATGACCTATATTTGAGTTTAGGTGTCCATTAAGTGTCATATGAGATCATGTTATAGAAAATGCACTAAGCTGGGTACAAAATAATCCTTAAACTATATACTAATTAGGTGCTTAATTTAGGATGGTATAATAATAAGAACCATACCTTGGATTTTAAGGTCCTTGAGCCTTAGACCAACCCATATTTTACCCATTGTGCAGCATTACCAATTTACAACATGTTGTTTCTTATTCCCTTCACCATCAAACCAAAGGAACTTCCTTATGGCTTTTTGAATCTCATTTATCTAATAGCTAATGAACAACCAAACTAAAGAGTAATATATGTTGTAGGAAGAGATAATTTCTTGAAAAACTTGAAACTGACCAATAAGAGAGATGTGTAGCTTATACCATTTGTTAATCTTGTTAAGAATTTTACCTTTAATCCATTCCCACACGTCCTTAAGGCATGGATTGACAACTAATGGGGTGCCCAAATATAACTAGTTTTGTTAGGCCACACCATTCAAAAACATACTTACAAAACCAAGCTAGAGGGTAATCTCCCTAGCCTAACATAACATATTTGGTACTAGACAACTTTCCTACAAATGCTACACAAAATATGTTCATATTTTGAATCAGAGAGTCCATATTTAGCTCCTCAAGTTTGATAAAGAGGGTGGTATCAGCTACAAACTACAGATTGATATGCTCTAAATTATTTGGTACTCTATTGCCTACAATTTTAAGTGAGATGCATTCACTTATAAGAATATAGTGTAGTGCGTCTGCTACAATAACAAAAAGTGAAGTGAGGAGAGGGCATCATTGTCTTATAGATCTTTCAAATTTAAAAGCCTTAGTTCTTTTCTCATTAAAATAAAATATTGATAAAAAATAGGATAAAAGAAGGCACACTTAATAGTCTATTTAAAAAAAAGGTACTAAATAATATATCTAAAGACGAAAATAATTAGTAGTGAGAAATACTCAAAATTAATCTGAACTTTCTAATATAAATTCTCAACTTCTAAAAATACCATAACTAATTTTACCTTAACCTTTTATGAAATCTAAAAAACAATAATACATAAACAAAAGATAATCAATGTGAGAGGGGAGCACATTTTCCGAGCTCTCAATCTCGCTACAAGTCAATAGTGTCCGTCATGCTTAGCAGCGTTAAACTTCATTTATCCTATGCCAAAAATATTGAAATCGAGCATTATACCTTGACTTGGGTACGTCATGTTGTGTGCGTTGCAGTTGAATATGGAGTTGTGGAAGGCCAATTAGTTGAATAGATAAGATTAATTGGGAGGTCATTGATAATGATGTTATGTGTGCCACCAAAGTTTTGTGGATTAGTGCACAATGATTATTTATCTATTCCATTTACATTACTTTTATATATTATTTATTGTTTAATTTTTTATATTATTTTAATTTTAATTTTTAAACCTCCCTCACTTACAATTAATGAGGGTTGTGTGAACAAAATACTTTATTTGGCTAGTTTCATTAAGGACCTATTCACACTTTGTTTCTTAATTTACTTAGCTAAATTTTTGTCTTGTTTCATGGGATTTAGACACATGATATTATTCAGTAGGACTTAGGGTGCTATGTTTTCTTACATAGGAAGAAAATTTCATTATATGTAATAATACAAAAATTCTTTATTGCATTTCTTTTACAAAAAAAATTCTTTATTGCATTTCTTTTACAAATTTTTTTTAGCTTTGTTGATGGATTGTTGTAGCAATGAGTTTTTTGAGTATTCTAATGTATTGAAAAAATTGATAGTTTTATGAAATAATAATTTTAATTCTTAAAAATAATAGAAAGTATGTCATAAAATATGTAAAACATATAGAATAATGGAATACATGGTTTCAGACACAAAAAATTTTAATAATTATTTTATCTTTTTATCTCCATTAAAAAGTATATGTTATTATATATATAAATCTTATAAAAAAATTATATGATACATAAATTGTACTTTTCTTTGGAAATTCCAACTCTAAGGATTGAATTTACTTTATAAATCTTGTGGATTAGTGTAAATTAATTATTTATATATTTATGTTAATGTTATATATTATTTAATTTTTTTATTTTCTTTTTGTGGTGATAGAAATAAGTCTTTTTTTTGTAAGAAAATGAATGTTCATAGTTTTTAGTATTGCTAAATTATGGTTCATTGGTGGACCATGATAGATATAAATTGAAAAAAAAAATCTATCAAGATATACATGGTCTCATGTGTCCGAAATTATTGATACCAAAGCAACTCTTAGAGAAGTAGTGACCATCAAAGTAGATTCAACTTGTTCTTTTGAAGAAAAAGTGCTTCTTCACTATAAATCTCACATTTTATTTTTCTTTGGTTTGTAATTACTAAAATCCATACAACATAGAGAGTGGAACGAACACACCCCCCCCCCCCCCCCCCTCCACACACACACACACACACACACACACACACACAGATGATCATTTATTTTGTGCCAATAATCTAAAGATGGAAAATATCTATAGGGATCTCCCTCTCTAACTCATTATTTACTTGTCTTTCTTCATCACACTCTTTATCAAAATGCAGATAGTAATTTTAAAGCCAAATTCCACAATCTTTGTTTCCATCCTCTTTGGAAAAATGGGAGCTTTAGAAAAAGGTATGAAAATTTGTCAAAACATAAAGGATAGAGAAATTATATGATACATTTTATAGTTGAAATATGACATATTGTAAAACTAAAATTACCTTTCTAGATATGTAAGAAGCCTATTGAAGCATATACAAAGTATGCAAATTATTTAACAAAATTCCCCAAAGGCATTGTCTTATAACCTTCTATGTTTTGGAATATGTAAAACATAGTTTATTTGAAAAGTTGTTCAAAATAATCAACAGAAATGTAACTGAGAAATGTAAAGTCAATCTCAACAATCTCTATTTATTTTCTCCTTTCCTATACAAAAACAAGAGATTACAACCAAGTACGACATCTATCATAGCATAATAGAAAAGAGACTTTCATTAGCTAAATTTTTTATGCAACTAACTTGGTGAAGATTTATGCATATGAGAATTGTAAATTGTTGTAGCACTATTATCATTGATGTCAGTCCATGATGAACTTGTACGAAAAAGAGGTGGATTGTTGTAGATATGGATCAACTTGTATATTCTCATCGATGAAAACCTATGATGATATTGTTTAGGGGGCATTGTAGTTTTTGTATGACATGTTGTCAGTGACATCAACCTATGTTTACATGAAAACATATTCATGGTTGGATGTCAAAAGTGACAATCAACTGCTCATGGTTGGATGCCAAATATGTTGTGAATGTTAGAGATTGTTGTTTAGACCCTTTTTTATGTGTGTTGACATTAGTGTTTTGTCATTGATGTCAACATAATATTGTTGTTGCAGACAGTGTGCTTAGTTTGTTTAGAGAAGATGATTTTAGTTATTCAGGTGATATGTTGAGGATCTTTTTCTATGATTCTAGATGATGTTTCATATATGTATATAGTTGATTTTGGTCAACCCACAGAGGTTCTCATAATAATTTGAGTGAACTATGATTGATTTGTCAATTACTTGTATTTCAATGTTCTAGTTGTTCAAGAAGTGTTAGAGATTGAGTTTCTTCTTCGCTATGGATCATGTTGATTGATTCAATTGGTGCAAAGTTGGTGGTAATGTTGGAATTCATTTTAGTTTCCTCAACTAGTGTTGTTCATGATTCAAATTTCAACAAGATATCCTTTTAGTGTGATAGAGTTTAGTGTTTACTAAATTGTTGATGATTAGTACAAAGATGAGTTTGGATCTTGAGATTGAGTTGATGCGAAGGCTTGAGAAGCTACTCTTTCTTCTTGATGGTATTCTTGGATCATGTTATGACTGTGTTTATGGTTCACATTGATCATGGTGATCGCATTTGGTGATTTTCTAGCGTGTTGGTGTTTCTTCATTTAGGTCCTATTCGACTTGGTAAAGTAACGTGTTGCAATTCTTGGTGTAGATTTGGCGAAGCTGTTGCATGTTTGAGGATGAAGTTTTGGGTCCTATATAAGTCTTGGCCAACTTGATTGGGATCATATTCTAGTTTGAGTATAATGTTTACATCAGTTGTTCTTATAGGTCTTAGTCATCCTTTTTGTGGACTATTCATTGTAACATGTTTAAATGGGCAATCATTTGTGATTGCAAAGGGTGTGCAGAGATAGAAGAAAAGGAAGAGGATGTTTGTATTCTACGTTTGAGGTAGAAATTTTACTTCATCAAAACTATATTGGTATTGTTGATGTTATGAGTTAGTTGAGTTGTAGTGGACAATTTGTCCACCTTTGTGAATTGTAATCAAAGATTGATTGGTGAACCCGACTGAGGTCCAGATCATTTAATTGTATTGTGAGAAGTGAGCTCTAGGAAGTGGGCCTGTGAATGCATGTGCATTCCTCTTTTTTTTTTTTTCTTTCTTTTAATCAGACAATACTTTTAGAAGAGTACATCTATTGAGTGGGTTTTGACTCTCACCAAGGTTTTCCCTTAACTAGGTTTCCTTGAGAACAAATTTGGTGTTTTATAAATTATGTGTTGTGGATCTTGCATTACTATTTATCTTTCAGATCATTAATTGGATTAAGTGTGTTAAATTTTTAAAGTGTTATACAATTGATTCCCCTCCTCTCATTTGTACTTTGGGCCTAACAATTGGTATTAGAGCCAAGACCTTTTAAAGAAGCTTAATCTCTTGAAGAAGATCTGACATGTTGAGAATAAGGAAAGACAACCATAAGTTTGATGGAACCAACTATTTGATATGGAAGGATTAGATGACTACTTATCTGATATGCATGGTGTGTGCTAAAATGTTGTCACACTTCTATGAATCCTTACATGCAAGAAAACTCAAGAATGAGCCGTCACAAATCGATCCATAGCTCTCTATGCATGGAGTTGCAAGATTTGTAAAATTGCTCTCAGCTAGAGCTATAAACTCATGACCTTGCTAGTCAACCACACAATGAGAGATTCCAAATGAATGCAATGCTATGAAAATCTATATGAGAATGCAAATTAATCTTATGAGAATGAAGATGCAATTAAGCTATGAAAATGGAAATGAAAGAGTTACAAACCCTCTAATTAAACTATGTGAGATTAATCTAAAACATGAAAGGAAATGATACCATGATAATGCAACTATGATGCAAGCTAGGATGTGATGTAGATGCAAGATGAATGCCAATGATGCTCCAAATCTTCAAAACTTGATGCAAGAATATCTCCAAAAGCTTCAATGACTTAGAAAACCTGTAGCATAATAATTCAAGTATGTATTGTGTGTGCAAATGAGGAAGAGAGCTCTTCTTTTATAGGAAGTGAAAAACAATGGACCATGGAGATTAAGAGGCAAAAGACTTAATCAATGATGGAGAAAAAAAGAAGCTTGATCCTTGTGCACAAATATCCTCCAATAAGAAAATTAGAAGCATTTACTTTATGTTGAGCATTTACTTTATGTCCATGTGAGACAAAAAGTACTTTTCTTTTATTTTTTATTTTATTTTTCTTTATAAATAAGAATTAAATGCTTTATTTGTGCAACAAGGATAAGAAGAAAAGTGGAGATTTTTTACTAAAATAAAAAGGGAGAAAATTCTTTTTAATTAAATAAAGGCTTAGGATAAAATGATTTTATTATTTAATTAAAAGAGATTTTTAATTAATTAAAAGGGAGCATGTTCTCTTAATTAAATAAGATTTTTATTTTTATTTCTTTTCTCTTTTAAATTAAATAAGGCTCAAACCTTAGGAAATATTGAATTGATTATGATTTGATCAAGGAAATTGATATATTTGATATTGTTGATATTTGAAAATATTGATTCAGGGATTTGACAAATTGCTAAATGGGGGCCCAAAGTCTAGGCAACCATTTTAGGGTGCATACATTTGCCCCTCTTTGACTAATGTGTGATCATTTCGGGAACACATGTAGTCAAAGAATGAAGTTGCAATGTGAGATCGATCTGGGATCACAAAACAACTCGGATGTGAGGTCGATTCGGGATCACATCTGGACAAACATAAATAAAAGATTCTGGACATGAGGTCGATTCGGGATCATATCCAAAATAAGAGATAAGAATCTCAAGCCAAGCTGAATGATAAAGCTGAATCAAAGATTAAAGCTTATAGGTACTGCCCCCCTCGGAATTGAAATAGAAATCAGATAGAGGAGAACAACAAATTGATAAACCTGATCAAGTCACAATAAATCATAATAAAAAGATGGAGCATGATAGGATAACCATCAAACAGTGAACATATGCCCCAGGTTGACTAGGTTTGACTGGGAAAGATATAGGATAAAGATTAAGTCAAACCTCAAAGAGAGGAAGCGAAAGGGGTGAATGAAAGACTAGAAGTTTGGAAGACATAGAAAGGAAGAAATTCCATCAAAGATCGAAGAATTATGCCTCAAAAGGTCAGTCAACTATGTAGAAGAATGAGAAAACTTGGAAACACGACTCGGATTTCGATTTCGAGTCTGAAAATGGATAGAAAATGATGTGATATGAAAGACCAGAAATGAAAGATATGATCAAGAAGAATCAGAAAATGAGCACGGTTGACCAATTAGTCTGTAGATGATAAAAAGGAGAGCTCTCTCCATATGCAAGATGCAAAAACTAAACTATGATGAACCTAAAAATGCAAGCTACTATGAAAGTGGTTAACTTGCAAGGTCACAACGCATATAGACATCTAATTATCATCATCGAGCATTATTGGTAGTGTCGTAAGATCATACAATGCACACTAGCATAACTATGTGGATATGAATATGATCTTTATCAGATAGAAATGTGGAAATCTCACCTAGGCATCAAAGACATATAGGTCAACATTACTAGTGCAGTGAGATTACCTAATTTTGATATGGCGAGATTATACTTGTATCGAGACACATGAAAGTCAGGATAACTAGAAGCATGCACTAGCAAAACAGTCAAGGATAATACCTTGTCAATCCATAGTGTCAAGTAAGACCAGCATAAATGCTCATGACAGTTAGGACCAAAAAAATATACCCACAAGCAGATAAAGAAATAAAACATGTTCTCATACCCTCAGTCTTCTAGCTATGCATCATCGAAAACTTCTCAGGGAGAGACCACTCATCAAAGAAATTCTCATAGACAGCACACAAAGAAAAGTAAAGTCGCCATATCTCAAGCGAATTGATTGTTTAAGTTCGTGTGTGTGTTGGTCATAGAGTCAGACTCTGGTTATCACATCTGCAAATGAGAAATATCACATCATACTTAGACTATTGGGTAAGACATCTGATAAGTGTTAAGAAACACTCAACGCAGGGGTAGTGTTGAAAAACACAGTTTGGGGTGGTGTTGAAAAACACCTGTTGTGAAATGCCCCAAGAGACAAACGCACCTAAAGGACCAATGCTAACAGGTATGCCTCTTAGACAAAGACAAAGACCAATTCTAGACCAAGGCAAATAAGGTCAAGGCATGATGGAAAGTGGCTAAGTGTCGAGGACGCATGCTAACAAATAGGGGTGCAAAGGCCTCAAGTAGCGCCTATTTCCAAGTTTTTACCACTTGGATTTTATTGCAAATTTTTTTTTTTCTTTTTTTTTTTTTGTATTTTTGCTACCAAGGCGCCTGTTTCCAGGTTTTCACCAAGGCACATTTTCTATTTTTTTTGAATTTTTTTTAAATTTTTTTGATTTTTTTGTATTTTTTCATGACTTTTTATGCTTTTAAAGATTTTTTCAACATCATATATGATTTTTTTTGGTATTTTTTTAGGATCAATAAAATATATACAAAGGATGCCCCCAGACAGAAATGGGCATCAAGGATAGAACTTCTTTAGGTGCAAAATATTGATGGGCTCAGGGAGTTGTTCTCCATTTTTATTCGACAGTAAATATGCACCTGTACCAAAAGCTACTGTAATAATGTATGGTCCAAGCCAATTAGGTTCAAACTTACCCTTTTGTTCTCTGTTCTGTTGATTCTTAGGGTTCTCTCTCAAAACAAGATCACCTATCTGAAATTCTCTAGGGTGAACCTTCTTATTGAATGCTTTGGACATACGCTTCTGATATACTCTCATGTGATCAAAGGAAGCCTTACACTTCTCATCTAGAAGTTCTAGTTCATGTAACCTCATGGCATGGTAATCCTCATCTGTAATCAAACCTTTGAGTGAGACTCTAAGTGAAGGGATCTCTACTTCTAAAGGTAATACTGCTTCAACGCCATAGGTAAGAGCAAAAGGAGTACCTCCTGTAGGTGTATGAATGCTAGTTCTATAGGCCCATAGTGCCGGATTGATTTGTAAGTGCCAATCCCTACCATTCTTGTGTACTATCCTATGAAAAATTTTAAGAATGGTTTTATTAGAGGCTTCTGCCTGTTCGTTTCCCTGTGGAAAATAGATGGAGGACCAATGTTGCTTAATTTTAAACTTCTTGCATAAATGCTTTAGGTCCTTGTTCTTGAATTGACCTCCATTATCAGTAATAATCTCAGAAGGCACTCCAAATTGGCAAATAATATGATTTAGAATAAAGAGTGAAACTATTTTTCCCAAGGTGATAGAAAGAGGGACTGCCTCTACCCATTTTGTGAAATAATCAGTAGCTTTGATGATAAACTTATGTCCACCTGATGAGTTGGGGTGAATTTTCCCAACAAGGTCAAAGGCCCAGCGTTGAAATGGCCAATGAAAAATAGAAGGAATTAGCTCCCTCCCTGGAGCGTGAATTAGGTTTCCATGTTTTTGACATTTCTCACAAGATTTAGAGAAAGCTATTGCATCAGTTTGCATTGTGGGCCAGTAATACCCTGCCCTAAGAAACCTTCGGGCCATGGCAAGACCATTAGAGTGTCCACCAGAAATGCCCTCATGAATGTCAACTAATGCTTGGTCGGATTCCTCCTTTTCCAAGAACCTAAGAAGTGTCCCATCTAAACCCCTCCTATATAAATCACCAAAGATAAGGGTGTGGTGAGAGGCGTTACAGATGAGGTTTTGACATTTTGAACGGTTGAAAGTGTCAGGGATGATGCCATCATGTAGATATGAATAGATAGCACCATAGCGGGAAGACTCATGTGTGACAAGGGTACAAATGACATTGCTTTTAGATGAGTCAAATATGGGGTGGTATAGCTCTTCCACCAGGAATGCAAATCTGGATTCATGTTGTTCCAACTATAGGAGTGAAGCTAATGTAGCCATAGCATCTGCAGTTTTATTTTCTGCTCTAGGGATCTGTTGAAATGTCACAAAGGTAAAGTAACGTCTCAATGAATCAACCATCTTATTGTAAGGTATCAATTTATCATCTTTGGTTTGATACTCCTTATTGACTTGGTTGATAATTAATTGTGAATCCCCAAAGACATGCAACTCTGTTATGTTCCATTCTATAGCTAGTTTCAATCCATTGGTTAATGCTTCATATTCTGCGATATTGTTTGTACATGGGAATAAAAGTTTGTAGGATTTTGGTATATTATACCCATGAGGAGAAATAAACAATACTCCCGCACCTGATCCATTTTGCATGTTGGAACCATCAAAGAACATCTTCCAAGTGCGAGTGGTCATGTATAGAATGTGTTCATCTGGGAACTCTACCTGAATAGGCACACTATCCTTGACTGGAAAATCAGCTAACTGATCAGCAATAGCTTGCCCTTTTATGGCATTTCTCTCAATGTACTCTATATCAAACTCAGATAAAACCATCTTCCACTTAGCAAGTCTACCCGTGAGGGCAGCCTTACTAAGCAAGTACTTAAGAGGATCAATTTTTACAACCAAATGTATAGTATGAGCAAGCATATAGTGTTGCAACTTTTGGGAAGCAAACACTACTGCAAGACAAGACTTCTCAATGTTATTATAATTGATCTCATAAGATACTAGAGTACGAATGATATAGTATATGGCCCTTTCTTTCCCAGTGTCATCTAATTAAGCCAGCAATGCCCCCAAGGAAGACTCTGTTGCTGAAATGTACAAAATCAATGGTTTCCCTGGAATAGGAGGCATCAAAATTGGAGGATTAGCCAAATACTATTTTATTTGATCAAGGCTCTTTTGGCAATCCTTGTTCCACACACATGTGACTCCCTTATGCAATGTTTTATTGAAAGGTTGTGCTCTATCTGCAAGTTGTGAAATAAACCTCCGTATAGATTGGAGTCATCCTTGAAGACTTCTCATTTGACTTATGTTCTTTGGAGGTGGCATATCTAAGATAGCTTGGACCTTTTCAGGGTCAACCTCTATTCCTTTTGCTGAAATTATGAATCCTAGAAGTTTACCTGAGGTAACTCCAAATGCACACTTTTTCGGATTCAATCTAAGTTGAAACTGTTCCATGCGATCTAGAATCACTTCCAAATCATCGAGGTGTGTATCCCGTTTCCTAGATTTAGCCAAGGTATCATCTACATAATCTTCCATGTTCTTATGCATCATATCATGAAAAATTGTGGTCATAGCTCATTGGTATGTTGCTCCTGCATTCTTTAGGCCAAATGGCATGACGTTCCAACAATAGGTTCCCCATGCACATGTGAAAGCTGTTTTCTCTTGATCTTCAGGAGCTATTTTTATCTGGTTATATCCAGAAAACCCATCCATTAAGGAGTATATCTCATAACCCACCGTCATATCCACTATCATGTCTATGTTTGGGAGTGGAAAGTCATCCTTTGGGCATGCTTTATTGAGGTCTCTGAAGTCTATGCAAATGTGAATGGATCCATCATGTTTTGAAACTGGAACAATATTGGAGATCCACTCAGCATAGTCAATAGCTCGAATGAATCCTGCGCATAAGAGCTTTTCTAATTCAGCTTTAACAAGAAGAGCTATGTGAGGGTGCATTTTTCTCAACCTTTGTTTGATCAGTTTTATTCCTGGAGCTATAGATAGATGATGCATAATAAGATCAGTGTCAAGCCTTGGCATATCGGAATATGTCCAAGCAAAGTTGATTTTCTTCTTTTGCAAAAACTTTGTATATGTCTCTTTTTCTTCAACTGATAGAGACTGAGCTAGGTGCACTATTTGGGGAGCCTCTTCTATATTCAAATTCACTGATTGTGTGGGCTCAATGAGAACTGATGACCTATCTTGGAAGTAACTTGGCAAGTTATTAAGTACCCCATCCTTAGGTGCCTCAAAGAGGTTTTCACCCTCAGATACGTCATTTATTTTTACTATTTTGGGTTCTGACACCGCCACAAAGTGGTTTTTGCCATCAGAACCATCTTTCTTTTTTCCTTTTTCTTTTATTTTTAGACTGAGGTACTTAATATCAGGCTCCGTCATACTTGTTGTTGGTTCACTGGTGGAAGAGACTATGGGTTCAAGAGCATTTAGATAACAGGCAATTTCATAGTCATTCTGAAAGTTTAAGAGCTGAGGCTCTTGGCAACGTTGAGACCAATCAATTTGGTGGAAATGAACAAGGGGTAGGTCAATGATTGGTTCAACATTGTGTATGTGGAAGGTGTTATCTTTGGTGACCATACAATTGGGATTCATCAAGTCTCCCTCTAAGATACCCGAATCAGGATTTGTCCTACCAAACAAAGCATCGTCCACTAAGGCAATTCGAGGAGTCCAATCCTCTAGTCCTACACTAGGCTCATTGGTCACATCAGGTTGAGTACTATAATTATGGACAACATCCATGTCCAAATCAACTGTTGCATCTGAAAGTGAGTCCCATTCGAACTCATGTGAGTCTATTTCTGAATCATTATTTGGGCCTCGTGATGTAGAAGCCTCAAGGTTAGGAAAGGTTTCCCTTTCTCTAGCACTAGCATTGTTACTATCTGTCGTAGCTAGGATAGCAACACTTTCCATTGTCAATCTAGTATTCATATAGTCACTATCCATCACAGCTGGGATAGTAGGACTATCAATTGTCAAATCTTCTGAATCTCCCCAAAGGAGATTTGTTGAAGGCACCCAATCATCAGACATATCTTGCTGATTAGAGAGATTAGGTGTGTAGTCTGAGTCATTGTCACTGTCCATCACAGCTAAGACCGAGACACTTTTCTATTTCTTATTTGCAAAACCTAAGCCAACTGTTGACTTATTCCTTTGTCCAAAAAGGGCATGGTTAAGAGGTTTAGCTTTGGCATCCAACCGATGACTAAGGGGACCATGTCCTGGATAACCCATATTCTTGACCAATGTATACCCTCTCCCATAAGCTCGAGGGGAAGGTGCAAAATCCTCATTATGTCAGTATTTCTCCTCTCGGTAAATCCAGTCCCTAACGACAACCTCTTCTTTTTCCTCTTGAATCAGAATTGAGGATTCTACAAACTTTTTGAACAATGTCATGGTTGAAGATGAGGGTTTCATATCTGGAGAAGGTTTGCCATAAGACCTAGGGGAAATTGGCAATTTTGTGAATGAATCAATTTTGTAATCCCCCATGCCAAGATCCATGGCTTTGAATTTGTCTTTGCATTGTTCAAATGTAGTATCAAAAGTGTCAGCCTCCCTATTCAAAGGAATGTGAGACCCTGCTGAAATTGTGTTGACTGACAATGTGCTATCCCCAGGTATGCAAACTTCTACTCCATTGTAAGGGAACTTCACACACTGATGATAAGTAGATGGGACTGCTTGCATCTCATGTATCCAAGGTCTACCCAACAAAATATTGTAAGCCAAAGGACCGGCATCAACAATCTGAAACAAAATATCTTTCTCTACAGGACCAATTCGGATAGGAAGAATAGCCAATCCTTTAGAACTACGTTCTGCTTCATCATAAGCCTTGATAGTTATCTTCTTCCTTGTGTCAATGACTTCTTCTGAATAAACCAAGGCCTTCAATAAGCTCAAAGAACAAATATTAAGCCTAGCACCCCCATCTATCAACACGCACCTGACACGGGTCTTGTGGATCATAACCTCTATATGAAGGGCCAAATTGTGTGGGTGGCTTAATGACTTGTCATCTTCTTTTGAGAATGTAAGGTAGTGAGGGCTAGCCAAGTGGTTGACCATATTCTGGAATTGATCTACATCTATATCATTAGGGACATTAGCCGCTCGCAAGGCATCCTCAAGGACACGCTTATGCTTAGGGGACAATTCCAAAAGCTCAAAGATTGAAATTTGTGCTGGTGTACATTGTAATTGGTCAACAAGATTATAAGTCAACTCAGGACCAACAACAAATTTAGGAAGAACACCTTTTGACACTGGCTGCTTAGACTTACTAGAGTTAGGACCTCTAATAACAATGGGAGCTTGAGATTGACTCCTAGTGACTGCATTGATGGGTTGAGACATCCTTTGTGAGTGAGGACCTCTTAGTACCACAATAGGTCCTTCATCAGGAATAGGAGTTGAATCCACATCATATCCATAAGGGTCTTTCCCTCTCATCATGTTGACATGATCATCAACAACTTCAAGCATATTAATAACATTTTCAGCATTTGTGTAGGTGTAGTTGATAGCAGCCTTGCCGTTCTTGTTGTTAGAATTCTCTCCTTTCTCATATTTGGGAAAGGGTTCTTTAAAAGCTTTGTGATCCACATTAGTGGTTAAACCATCAACTTGTAATCTTCCGCTTTCAATAAGATCTTGGACAAGATGTTTAAGTTTGAAACAATTTTCTATATCATGTCCAATTCCATCATGGAAGACACAGAAAGCCTTCTCATCCCACCAATGAGGTTTAGGATCCGGTATGCGGAACTTTGTAGGATCCTGAGGTTGTGCCAAATTATGAGCAATTAACATCTTGAAAATGTCTACATAGGAGTCCCCAAGTTTGGTAAATTGTCTCTTTTCTATTTTAGGTCTCCCTTGATACTTGGGTGTATTTTCTTGTTGTTTTGAAGATGTTTGCAACTTCATGGCTTGGACTGCATTAGAGAGATTAAGAACTCCTTCATTCTTAGGTTGTGATGAGTCAACAACTCCGTCATTGACCACTTGCTTATTCTTATTCCAATAGGAGTTCTTTTTGTCCTTATTACCATTATTATTGTTGTTTTGGCCATTGTTGTTATTAGTTGTTTTGGCCAAAATTCCTTGTTCTTTTAGGACATCCTCTATGTGACATGCCACTTCTACCATGGTATCAAAAGAATTAAATGGGATCTTCCTTACTTCATACCTTAATTCCGGTACCAAGTTTCTCACAATGATGTCTATTCTTTCCTCCTCAGGAATTGTCCTAGGATACTTCGAGCACAACCGTCTCCATCTTTGCAAGAAGGTGACAAAAGGTTCTCCTTGATTTTGTTTGAGTTTGCACAAATCAAGCATGGTGACCGACCTTGATAAGTTGTAAGCAAAATGTTGAATAAATCTTTCCACAAGCTCTCTAAATGTTTTAACTGGAGGAGTAAGGTTAGTAAACCACTCCATGGCTTGACCCTTGAGACTCCTTGGGAATAATCTCATCAAGTAGGAGTCTTCATGGTGAAAAGAAAAGCTAATTATGTAGAACTGTCTGACATGGTCATGAGGGTCACCAATGCCATCATATTTGTCATAGGTTGGAAACTCAACTTTCTTAGGAAACTCAACCAACACCACACTCTTGTCAATAGGATTGGGACAAATAGAATCCAAGTTGAAAGTACTCTTAGGAGCCCTCATGTTGTCCACAACTCTTTGCAATTGTTTGATCACTTTATTTGTGGATGGGTCTTGCTTCTTTACCTTTCTATCCACATCAAAATCAAAGGGAACTTTTGCACCCTTATTAATTAGACTTTCTAAGAATTGATCTTTATTCTGTTCCACATACCTTTCGACGTAGGCTTGAAATGAAGGTTCTTGTTGAATAGCCATGAAGTCTATATTATCGAAGTTGGCATAAATTCCTCCATGTTGTGAGCCATGATGTGCTCATTGGGAGGGTTGCTTTGAAAGTCTACGAGGTGACTGTCTCCTATGGTGATCATATCTTGAAGTCCTTCTACCTCTAGGACTTGGGGATCTTGAGGGCATCCTTGACCTTCTTCTAGGACTTGGTAAGGGAGTAGACGGGGGTGAGTGGGTCCCACTATTAGTACCCCTCCCATTGAATCAGTTTTGGAGTTGTTGTGCATAGAGTCTATCTTCTTCTTCTTGAGCGACTATTTTCCTTATGTCCAATAATGCACGTTCCTCTTCCTCTAGTTGTCTAAATTTCTCCCTTTTAGCAGCTTGTTCATCCAAATAGGCTTGCTTCTCCCTTTAAATGCTCTTCATTCTTGTATATGCATATCAAGAGGTATCTCTAAGTGGAGAAGGTTTCCTTGACTATCTGATTGCATTGGCTGCATTGATGTGTTGGTCACTAGACTCATTGTTTTGGTCTTCGTGTTGTGACCCTGAATCTGAGTGAGTTTGTTGGTGATGTCTCTCAGCTTGTTGGTGAGCATCAAGATACCTTGTGTTGATCAAGGGTGATCCAGGTGGACTAGCATATGCAGACCTAGCAGACATCATGTTACCCCTATGCCGTTGAAATATGTCATCAAGAGTTTGGTTCATTGCTTCTCTTTGTTGTCGAGTGAAGGTGTAACTCATGTCCATACTTGATGAAATGGGTGATAAAGAGGTACTCACTTCACTAGGATTACTTTTCAGATTAAAACAAATCTCAGATTCACTCTTAGGAGATTGATAAAAAAGGGGTCCTTTTCCCTTACGCTGTTGACGAGTCTTAACTGGTGGTAACTGGTTAAAGATAACAGGGGGTTGCTTCCCTTGATTGACTTGGTACCTTGTTGTAACTGACATGAAAGAAAGAGATTCTTAATGATAGGGTGACCTTGCAAAGTGTCAACACCAAACTAGGATAATCAAAGTTCTCTATTGTCCAAAATGAAATGAAAAGATAGAAATAAAGGGGCTTTACCAACACTGTCAAAGAGGTGCTAAAATCAAAGGATGAATATCCTTGCACTTTTTAATCAGGAGGTTGGACTAGGCCAAAATATAATTGAAATTGATTAAATGAAAGTGATTTGGATAATAAGAGCACTAAAATTCTCCAAGAATGTAGCTAACAATTCTAGAGATAAGCTTTCTCACCAAGAATAACCTTCTAACCTGACAACTATTTCCAAAGTGGCCTTGTAAACCAATTGATGCTATTCTTAGAGGGAAAAAACCAAAGATTTAAAGTCAAAACAAGTCTCTAATGTCAGGATAGAAAATCGAGCAAGCTGTAAAAAAGCTAGGTGTTTCAACTCAAGAACTTAGTTTGTTTTAAAAGATCAAGTAAGTACATCAATAGACTTTCATCATTGAACAGGCACATAAGACAACAATCAAGGAGTTCAAGCAAATAATCTTCAAACAATGAGCAAGGGGCAAAGCAACCTTGCGCATGAACAAGTATAGTGACTTAGTATTTCTACTCCTTAAAGGTTCTACTTGTGTATGTTCTTGATAATGTTTTAGCAGACACTTAGAACACAACAACACCTTAACAAGCTATCTAAAAGGATATATATGGCTTTCTAAAAGGAGTCCTTGATATACACAAGGTATGTGAGGCCCAAATCCATAGATGAGAAGAATCCAAAATCATACAGCCGGGGGGAGATGGTAACCCAAATCTCCTCCTTTACTTCTCAAAGGTATAAAGTTCTTTGAAGCTTAGCCAAGAGTGATATCAAACTCAATTCCAAAGAGAGGTGTCTTTGGATTCACCTCCTGATATTTATACTCCACCGAAACACAGGAGTTAAGGTCGTCCCTTGAGGTGGTGTGTCCCCAAGCAGACCTTCTAAAAATAAAAACTAAGTAATTCACTATCAAAAGTATTTAGAGCACTAAAGGTGGAACACTTAACTCTTCAAGTAAATGTGAAGTGAGTCCAAAAGTGGAACATTTAACCCTTTAAGATAATGTGAAGTGAGTCCAAAAGTGGAACATTTAACCCTTCAAGAGAATGTGAAGTGAGTCCAAAAAAGTGGAACACTTAACCCTTCACACAAACTCAAAGTGAGTCCAAAAGTGGAACATTTAACTCTTCACACCAACTCAAAGTGAGTCCAAAAGTGGAACATTTAACTCCTCACATCAACTCAAAGTGAGTCCACACCTTAGAAAACAAGTGAGTTCCAAAAAGCACAATAGGGTTGCCTAGTGGAGCAATTAATGCTTATTTCCTGTAGACCCCTCCCCTTTAATGTGGCGCTGATCTTGCAACCACGGGGTGGAAATGAGGAGCCGGTGGATTAGCGAGTCCAATAACCCAAGATAGCAATCTAGATCAATGACAAGTAATCTAAAGTTGCTTATCAATACTACTCACAAATGACAAAGGGTTGAATCAATAGAATATTTAACTTTCCAAGAAAACATAGAGTGAGTCCACAAAGTGGTGCATTTAAATCCCTATGTAAACAAGGAATGAATCCATGCCCTCAATCACTCAATGAGATATTTGATATTGAAACTAAGAATTACTTAAGGTTTAAACACAAGCATTCACTTACACAAACTTGTATGAAAACAAATCTATGTTCATTCATTTCCCATTAAGAGCATCAATTGAAATGTGTTCTATGAAAGCATGTAAACACTCAAGCCAAACACATGAGAGGTTTAATTTTAATCCCAAAATCCAAATGTTGTAGAGATGGAACAAAGTACCTCAAGTCCAACGCTTTGTTTTAAACATTTTCCATGAAAGCAAGAGCACCTTCAAATGAACAAGATAAGAAAACAAGCAAATAAGATATGCAATGTATATCCAACTTATGCAAACCCTAGGGTTAGATCTGAAAATCAATTATTAGGAGCAATGATAACCAGAAAATAATCCAAATGATAACTCATATCATGCAATGAACAATGAAAAGTAAGTGCATACCCATCACAAAATTTTATTTTTTTTGTATTTGACCTAGTCAACAAGATTTGATTTTTACCACATGAATTCAGACCATAAACCCAAAATGCAGAAAAGAGACCTCTATCAAAAAATAAAGAGATTTCCAAAAATGTAAAATTTTTAGAAAAATCTCTTCATTTGTGCCCTAGAGACCCATTTTACCAAAACAGACTAGTTTTTATAAATTGACCAAATGAGCTATGATATGATTTTTAAATTAAAAACACAGTGAATGAACCCCCTATAGAATTCCAAGACCTTTCTAGAAATGTAAAAATTTCTAAAACATACATTGATTTGCACCAAAAATTGATTTTTTATGAAAAATTAAGAAAAAATCATAAAAAATACAAATCACCTCCAAAAATTCTAAAATTTTTTTTGGAGCTTTTTTGACATGTCTCCAACCTAAAAAACAATTTTCAGACCAAAATACTAAGCTTTTTGGGAGATATGATCAAATCTTTCAAATCTAAAGTTTTTTATCTCCAAACAAATCTGCACAAGGGTTAGCTCCAAAAATAATCAAAACCAGCATGCAAGAGGTGGGTTGCCCCATGGTGGGCACCAAAAATGTGTGCTAAAATATTGTCACACTTCTATGAATCCTTACATGCAAGAAAACTCAAGAATGAGCCCTCACAAATCGATCCATAGCTCTTTATGCATGGAGTTGCAAGATTTGTAAAATTGCTCTCAGCTAGAGCTATAAACTCATGACCTTGCTAGTCAACCACACAATGAGAGATTCTAAATGAATGCAATGCTATGAAAATCTATATGAGAATGCAAATTAATCTTATGAGAATGAAGATCAATTAAGCTATGAAAATGGAAATGAAAGAGTTACAAACCCTCTAATTAAACTATGTGAGATTAATCTAAAACATGAAAGGAAATGATACCATGATAATGCAACTATGATGCAAGCTAGTATGTGATGTAGATGTAAGATGAATGCCAATGATGCTCCAAATATTTAAAATTTGATGCAAGAATATCTCCAAAAGCTTCAATGACTTAGAAAACCTGTAGCATAATAATTCAAGTATGTATTGTGTGTGCAAATGAGAAAGAGAGCTCTTCTTTTATAAGAAGTGAAAAACAATGGACCATGGAGATTAAGAGGCAAAAGACTTAATCAACGATTGAGAAAAAAAGAAGCTTGATCCTTGTGCACAAATATCCTCCAATAAGAAAATTAGAAGCCATTACTTTATGTTGAGCATTTACTTTATGTCCATGTGAGACAAAAAGTACTTTTCTTTTATTTTTTATTTTATTTTTCTTTATAAATAAGAATTAAATATTTTATTTGTGCAACAAGGATAAGAAGAAAAGTGGAGATTTTTTATTTAAATAAAAAGGGAGAAATTTTTTTTTAATTAAATAAAGGCTTAGGATAAAATGATTTTATTATTTAATTAAAAGAGATTTTTAATTAATTAAAAGGGAGCATGTTCTCTTAATTAAATAAGATTTTTATTTTTATTTCTTTTCTCTTTTAAATTAAATAAGGCTCAAACCTTAGGAAATATTGAATTGATTATGATTTGATCAAGGAAATTGATATATTTGATATTGTTGATATTTGAAATATTGATTCAGGGATTTGACAAATTGCTAAATGGGGGCCCAAAGTCTAGGCGACCATTTTAGGGTGCATACACATGGTAGATGAATATTGAGATATCTCAAAGAAGACTTACACCATTCCTAATGACTTGTCTCACGCTATTGCTGATGAAAAGAATAAATTCAAGGAGAATATGTTAGAAAGGTAAGATTTGTTCAGTGCCTTGTCAGATACATAATATTCTCACATCTATGGGTTGAGGACAACGCATGAGGTATGGACTAAATTAGAAACTATTTGTGAAGGTGACAAGTATGTTAAGAAAACTAATTTGTAGGGTCTTAAAGGGAAGTATGCTGATATAAAGATGAGTGAAAATGAAATTGTGTCATCCTATATGTAGAGAGTAAATGATCTAGTTTGTTCAATCAAATGTGCTAGTGGTACCTTGAGTGATGATGAAGTTGTAAGAAAAAATCTAAGACCTTTGCCCATGTGTTACAATGAGAAGGTTGTATCTATTGATAAATTGAGAACTATAAGAGATGTTTCAAAAAAAGATTTGGCTAGTAGGCTTTGTGCCTATGAGATGACTACTCTTGGTAAAAAACTTCCAAAGGTTGAAACTGCATTCAAAGCCAATGTGACTAAGCATGATAAGGGAGAGAGTTCTTCTAAAGATAACTTCAATTACTATGCTAAGGAATGGGAGGAGATCAGAGAAGAGGAAAGGAATATTGATGAACTTGAAGCCTTGATTGCAAAAAGACTACCTAAGGGATCCAATAAATATGAAGGAAAGTTTCCTTTGAAATTCTTTAACTATAATAAGATTGGTCATATTGCAACTAGATGTTCGAATAAAATCTCTAAAGAATCTAAGTTCAGATCTAAGAAATTCCACCCTAAGAGTCATAAAAAAATTTATTCTGAAGGAGGTGTAAATGACGATGAATAGGGTGCTAGTGAAGAAGAGATTGTATTTATTTTTATTAAAGAAGATAATCCTAATGAAGAGAAATCCCTTGTTTCGCATGTTGATAAAATAGATGAATGTGTTATTGATAGTGGATGTTCTCATCATATGACTGGTGATAAAAATAAGTTTATGAATCTTGAAGACTATGATGGTGGTGTTGTTATATTTGGTAACAAAAATCTTTATTTGATTAAAAGAAAAGGATCTATTACCCTTGATGGTAAGATTAGTACTGATGATGTCTTGTATGTTGAAGGCTTAAGACATAACTTGTTGAGTGTTGGACAACTATTGGATAAGGACTACCAATTGGAATTCATGGAAGAAATGTGAAAAATCATTACAAGCACTAGAAACCTAATTGCATCAGGTACACAAACTATAGGTAATTTATTTCATTCAAAAAATATTGAGAATAAATGCTTGGTTTCTCAGATTGATGACAATTTATTGTGGCATAGAAAATTTTGTCATGTGAACTTTGATAATATGGCAAAGGTTAGCACTGCCAATGTTGTAAGAGATTTTCCTAAGCTTCTGAAGCCTAATAATATGTCCAACGAATGTCAATTAGGAAAGATAACTAGATATGCTTTTAAGGATAAGACATACACTTCAAATGGATTGCTAGATTTGGTGCATACAGACTTGTGTGGTCCTACAAAGACAAGAAGCTATTATGGAAATAGATACTTCGTGCTATTTATTGATGATTATTTAAGAATGATGTGGGTCACATTTTTAAGAGAGAATTTAGAAGCCTTTTAGAAGTTTTAGATATTCAAAATGATGGTTGAGACAGAGTTTGGATAGAGATTGAAGTTATTAAGATCATAAAGAGGTGGAGAATTCACATCCAGTGAGTTTTAAGCTTTTTGTGAAGAACATGGGATGAAGAGACATAATTCTGCTCTGTGGACCCTACAGCAGAATGGTGTTGTAGAGAGAAGGAATATAAGTATTCTATACATAGATAGAACCATGTCGATTGAAGGAAATATTCCCCAGATCTACTAGAGAGAATCAATGAGAAAAAAAGTATACACTTCGAATCGAGTGCAGATAAAGAAAGGAACTGGTAAGACTCCTTATGAACTTTGGTATGGTCATGCTCCTACAGTGTAGTATTTTAGAATTTTTGGAAGAAAATGTTATATTAGGAGAGATGAGGATATTGGAAAATTTGATCGTAGAAGTGATGAAGGGATATTTATTGGATATTATACTAAGAGAAAAACATACAAAAGTTATAAACTTAGACTAAAGAAGATAGTTGAAAGTTCACATGTTAGAGTAGATGAAAATGTAAAGAGATCAAAAAGAACTTGCATGTATGTCATAGATGAAGAGGACAATCAGATTATGGAAGTGCAGAATCAGAATGGTTTAGAAGAACAAGTTGAACCTGTGGGAGAAATTAATCATTGCAATTGAAGGATTTTCTACTAAGCCTACTCCAAAGACTCTAGAGTATGTAAGGATTAATCATTCTAAAAATTCTATTATTGGTGATAAGAATAGAAGTGTTCAAACTAGAGGAAGAATTTCTAGAGATGAAACATGTTTTAAATCTAAATTTGAGCCAAAAGATGTAAATGAAGCATGTAATGATGAAATTTGGGTGATAGAAATGAAATAAAAGCTTGATCCGATTGAAAAGAACAAGACCTAGATTCTTGTTCCCAAACCTATGAATGATAATGTGATCATAACTATATGGATATTCAGAAAGAAGTTGAATGAAGATGGTAAGGTGATTCGAAAAAACATATATATTGGTATGAAAAGGGTATTCCCAAATGGAAGGTGTTGATTTTAGAGAAACCTTTACCCCTATAGATAGACTTGAAGTTGTTAGATTACTTCTTGCATATGAAGCTTACAAAAATATCAAATAATATCAAATGGATGTTAAGTCTACATTCTTGAATGGTGAGTTAGAGGAAGATGTTTTCATTGAGCATCCTAATAGATCTGCACTTACTGAGGGAGGAGATATGGTTGGTAAATTGTAGAAAGAATTGTATGGATTGAAGCAAGCTTGTAGAGCTTGGTATGCTAGATTGGACATATAATTGATAAATATTGGATTAAGTAAAGGTACTACTGATAGTAACTTATATTTCAAAATAGTTGATGATAATAGCTTGATTACTGAAGTCTTTATTGATGATATCATATTTGGTGGTAATGATGAATTGAGTAGAGGTTTTGTTGATGAAATGCAAAAAGAATTTGAGATGTCTATGATAGGTGAGATGAAATTGTTTCTTGGATTGAAAATTATATAGTTAGATAAGGAAAATTTCATTACACAGTCCAAGAATGTTAGAGAATTCTTGAAGAAATTTGGTATGGAAGATTCAAAACCAGTATGGATTCCTATGGTTACTGGTTGTAAATTGATTAAGGATGATGAATCCTCTTGCACAAATCAAACAAGATATAGATCAATGATCGGTGGATTGCTATAGTTGACTTAGAATAGAATTGATTTAATGTATGTTGTTTGTGCTGTGGAAATATTTCAAGAAAAAATGAAGGGATCACATGTTATTACTATTAAGAGAATATTCCAATACTTGAAGGGAACATTTGACTATAGATTATGGCATGATAGAGATAATTATTTCATGCTTTGTGCATATATAGATGCTGATTGGGTAGGTAATGTGGATGATAGGAACAATACAACTATTGGTGCATTTGTTTTGGGTAAGAAACTAATCTTGGGATAGTAAGAAACAAGATTGTATTTCCTAGTCTACTGCTAAGGTTGAGTATGTTGTTGTTGCTAGCAATTAAATTCAAGTTGTTTGGATGAAGCAAAAGCTAAAGGATTCAAGGATAAAAATTGAACCTATTTCTATTTAATGTGATAAATCTAGTGCTATAAATATTTCAAATAATCCTATGCAACATTTAAAGACAACATATTTCTACCAGATATCATTTCTTGAGGGATATAAAAGTCAGTGAAAAGGAAGTAAAATTGGAGTATGTATCTACTAGGGAACAAATTGTTTATATCTTTACAAAGCCTTTACCGAAGGATACACTTGAGTACCTCAAAGATAAGCTTGGGGTTATAACCCCTCCTTATCAAAGATAATGATGCTAAGGATGACATCAATATATAAATTTATCAAAATATCATTCTCTAGATTGATGAGTTTGGGGACTTCTCCTTAGGGGGAGAAGTCTTGTGAATAGGCTCATGTGAAACAGTTACCTATTATGCCTTTTAAGGTAAGTTTAGTTCTTGTGATATCTTTGACCCTTTACCGTTAATGTCAAAGGGGGAGAGATTGTGTGAAAAATAGGAAAATAAGGAAAGATTTTGCTAGGGAGAGATTGTGTTGAGAGGTTTGAAGCAAGATATTCAGAGTGATCAAGTGGATATATTTTCAGAGTGGGGTAAGTGCACAAAGATGGGGGACCAAAAAGGGGGTATAAGATGCCACTTTTTCCCTAAAATCATAAAACTCTAAACTTCAACAAGAAATTGAAGATAGTTAGACTCAAAATTTTAAGATGCGACAAAAACAAGAGTTGTAATACTCTGAATCTAGTTCCTAAACTACTAACTTATTTTGAAAATGGTGTAGATTAAGGCCCTAAAAAATGGGGAGCACAAAAAGTGGTCCTCTTTTTTGTCAAAAAACATAACATAGCATCTAGTGTGCTCCCCCTAAAATATTAACTTTTTTTTTGAAATTTTTTAATCGCTTCGGTGAGAAGCTAGCTAACACCATGTAGTTTATCCCAATTTTTTTGGTAATTTTTTGATGAATGTATAATTTTTTATGAATTTACGAAGTGCACACATCCTGAAAACATGAAATTTCTGTGGGCTCCCCCTAGAAATCATTTAAAACTAATCGAAAATCAATTTTTTTTTAAAAAAAAGTGTGTAGAATGGAGTCTAGTTTCTAAAAATGTAACTTGTTGCAAAATTCGATGAACGAGCCAAAATCTATGCCCAAAATAATACATGTTGGTTTTTTAAAAAAATTGGACATACAAACAAAAGAAATTAGAGTTGAAAAACTTAACATAATCATAATTCAAAATAAATTATATACTTATATAGCTAACAGAGACATCTGCAATATCACGTCATTTGATTTTTACGTTCTTGAGCCATGAGTAAACCAAACGAGGAACACACAAAAAAAGATGTCATTTTTTTGTATGTCTACTGGAAAACACGTCTCACGCCTATTTCAATCGTCCAAGCCTTTGGGTTGGATCTCCAAGGCAAATCCAAGCCTTAGGATTAGTAAATTTCAATGCCTTACAAAGCGCGTGCGCCCAATAGGGTGCACACCCTATAGGGTGAGCACACTACTAAAATATATGAATTCCATAGGGCATGTTCCCTATGAAAGTCATAGATTTCAATAGTGTGCTCACCCTATAGGGTGTGCGCCCTATTTAAGTCATAGATTTAAATAGTGATGAGAAATAGTCTGAGTGAGAGGAAGAGAGAGAGAGAGGGAGAGAGAGAGAAAGAGAGAGAGAGCACTCTCTCTCTCTATCCCTCCCCCATAGTCTCTCTCTCTACACCTTCCTATCCTCTATATTTTCCCTTCTTACCATCTTTCATCCCCTCTCTCTCTCTCTCACACACACACATATGCTCTCTCCCACCTTCCTACCCTCTATATTCTCTCTCTCTCTCTCTCTCTCATCACTCTCTCTCTCACCTTCTAACTCTCTCTCTCTCTCTCTCTCACACACACACACATCACCTTCTCTCTCTCTCTCTCTCTCCACCTTCGTACCCTCTATATTTTCCCTTTTTCCTCATTTGCATAGGGCGCATGCCCTATTCAAGAGTATTCATAAAACTTTTTAGTTTTGCATAGGGAACATGCACTATAGCATGCTCGCACTATGCAAAACTAAAATAAACGGTCTTCTTTGCCAAGGATCTCATAAAAAAGGCCCACTTTTTCTATATGCTATCTGAGTTCTGTGTGTTATCCGACAAGTATTCACTTTTCATGGTGTTGATAGTGACAAAGAAGCATATTCTATCAATTTGCACCATCTTTTTGTTTAAAAATCAACATCGAATTATGAAAGTCAATCATTATCACCGAAATTTATCGATTGAGGTAAGTTTTTTATTTTTTTACATGTCAAATGTGAATAATGAGTGTTTTGGTTTATAGTTGGTATGATATAGACTTGTTCAATACATAATTTGATATAATTGTAATAAATTTATATTATAATTTGTCATATTGTAAGAGGTTTATATTATAATTTGACTTATCGTTTTACATTTATATTATATTTTTAAAATTGTAATCAATTCATATGTAGAAATCATCATCATGCCAAGGAAATGAGCAAATAATTTAACATCAGAAGAGCATGAAAGAGACAAAGAGAAGAAAAGGGAAAGAATGAGACAGCTTCATGAACAAAAAAAATTAGATACCATAGAAGAAGATTTTTCTTTGGATGAGGAACATGAAACATCAATAAAAAGTAAGAGAGAATTGGACGTGGAAATAAAAAGACAATGAATGAGAAACTTGCGTGCAAGAAGACAATTGAATTATGAAGATGCGGGCACATCATCTATGAGTTCCCAAGTTGAAGAGACATCATCATCCAATGTTGGAGGCACACCAATGTATCATGTTGAAGGCACACCATTGTGTCCTTCCGAAGGTGTGGGCACACCCTTGTATCATGTTGAAGGCACACCATTCTCTACATCCCAAGGTGTATATATCCCCTTGTATCATGTTGAAGGCACACCATTGTCTACATCCCAAGGTGTAGGCACAACATCATCTCATGTTGAAGGCACTCAAGATGGTACGCAATTCACACATAATTTTTTTGATGCTCCTAGAATTATTTATAGAAAGCCAAAATATTTGATTGATATTGATACTAAAATTTTGCAAGCAATACCTAACAAGATTCCCAAGTGTACTTGTCAAAGAAATGCTAATCATATTTGGAGATCATATTTTGAGAATTTAAACATGATAGGAAGATGTAAACTATTTGTTGAAATGATGAGAAATCTGAAATTTAGGCCCATCATGAAGATTCTTGGGCTAAGAATGATGGATGAGTCAAGTGAAAAATCTATTGTAAAGAATCTAATGACTGCATATGAGAGTGTGGGTTCTACATCACACACGAAAGATAGTAATGTCACACGACATGTACTTACATCAATGATAGTAAGCACTCAAATGAAGAAATATTGACTCATTAGAAAGATAAGAAAAACATTGAAAATAAGTAGAAAGTCTCTAACAAGAGCCCTAGGAAGGCGTCAAAGAGTGGAAGATCCAAATAGCAATGAGTTATGGGCATTTTCCGGTAGACTACCGCAAAAAGATAAAGCAATTGTTGAAGCTTTGAAATCCTTGATGGAAGAATTTTGGAATAATAATACATGGGTATCTCCTAATCAAAGAGATGTTGTAAGAAGGAGGATTGGTAGTCGAATTCATGTTCCACATCCAAAACATTTTTTGGATTCAACTCAGACACAATTCTTTGCAAAATTTATGCATATGTATCCTCAAATTAAAATTAGTCAAAGATATTTTGAAATGTGTAAACCTTTTTATGTGAAGATAAATCACACACACACAACTTGTTGTTGTAGGGTACATATTGAATTTTCTAACCATTTTAAAGTTTATAGAAATATATGTGTAGATTTGCACTCTAACAATGTTTTACATGATTATAACATAAATGTCCCACCTAGATCTTTAAGGTAATTAATATCTACCATTTTATGTGAAAGAGTGGATGGTCAACAATTTTACAAGCTCTCATGCTTGAATGGTACATGCATAGATTGCAGAGGTTTGTGACATTTGCCAATTTGTCAACATATGGAGAGTACGCATGCAATTGGTAATGAAATAGTGGAATTTGGAAAATATAAGTCCGTGACATACAATCTAAAAGATGGAAAAGAGGCTAAAAGATGTGATTTAGTAATTGAAACAATTCCAGTGTATCGGTTCATGGACATTTTTTGTAAAAAAATTATTTATGAGTATGCAAGGCATACACATAGAGTGTGATGGTTGGATATGCAATTCAAGTTGTGCAAGGACACGTTCCCACTTGATACTATTGTTTCAGTTGTAGACTTTGCAGAGAAATACACACTATAACCACAGAATGAGGTGCAAGAAAAATATTACAACTCTCAACAGGTTGCTATATTTGTTCATATAGCATTCATGCATGCACCAAATAGTACAGAGGAGAACATGAAGATATTGAGGGAGTATCATTTTTATATCAGTGATGATCGCTCACATTCTAAAGAGTTTGTACCCAGTTTCTTTCAATTATTTTATGATCATTTGGCAAACACGGGCATAAAATATCATCGACATATCATATGGTCAAATAATTGTGCATCACAATTCAAGAATTCTCAAATGTTTTATTAGTTGTGCATGATGCATAAGATTACTGGAATTCAATATATGTGGAATTTCACAGAGGCTGGTCATGGAAAGAAAGAGCACGATGGTGCAGGTGCATGTATTAAAAGAGCCTTAGCAGGTGAAGAATTAAAGTACAAAAAGAAAACAACATTGTAAGATGCAGGATGTATTGTCTGCTGGTGTAATGCTACAATGGGTCCAGATAATGAAGGTGAGTCTATAGTTCATAGATTTTTTTGGTTGATGGATGAAACTAACATTGCACCATATGAGGATTATTGTACATTGACAAGATCAAGTGAGCTACACTTTTTTAGAAGTTGTAATGCAGGTTCATGGAGTATCCACACACGACACATGGTGTGCTTTTGTTCATCATGTGTAGATGAAGATTGGGATGGGTGTGAGTTAAAGGAATGGGTTGACAAATGGTATACATGTATTTTGAGTCCATTTGCCTCCTATCATCCCCATGAATCACTACAACTGATAGAAATGGAATCCTCCATTGACTTTGATCGTTTATATGATCTAGTACAACTAGGTAAAATTTTCCACATATAAATAATATCAAATTTAGTACTTTATCATAAATATTCAGTAAACTAATGTCCTCATTATGTTTACATCATTATAGGCCATGTTTTTACTATTATTGCACCTAAAGACAATGAAGAAGGGACATATTATTATTTGTGTCATTGTGTTGAGGCAAAAAGAAATTGGATCACTCAGTTATCGATGGTGAAGAATTAGAATACCCTATAGGAGCAGTGGTTGTAACTAGTTTATGGCTTAGACGGTATGCTATGAAGAACCCCTAGGTTGTGGTTGTTCGAGGATTGGGAGACACATAAAAAGATTCTTCATTATTCAAACCTCGTCATTGCATCAAATGTCCACTTGATCAGATATGGGGGAAGACCGCATAATAAAACTCTTTGGAAGGTTCGTGAGTCAGACCATGAGGCAATACTTGAGACAATCAAGGGTAGGGTAGATCCAATTGGTTCATTGGACTAAATGGAGATACAAAATATTGTAACATGTCAAATTTATATAGCACTGTAAATTGGGTGGACTGTAAATTGCTCATGCATTACCCCGTATGTATAACGGGAAGTTTGTAAGCTTTAATGACAACCTTTCTCTTCTATTTTTTGGGGTAATACCAGAGGTTTTCTCTACTTAGCTCTTTCCTCTGGTGCTCCTATTGAGTTGAGTTGTAAAAATATTTCTTATTATAAATTAAAAAAACTTTATGTTGTTATGCCAACGACTTGCAAGGATATAATACTTGGAAGGCCATGTATGAGCCTTAAGGAACCAACTCAATTCAAGGATGCACTATCTCATTTCATTTCCAACTTCTCCCTCTCTGAAATGGAAGGTTTACATTTTGGTTTATCCAAATAGTGTACCCTCCTAGACCACCTAGTGTACCTAGTGCCTCCACCACATCAAAACAAAAACTGGACTTCAAACCCTAATCCTAACACCTTAGATCATCTCAACATGGTACATTTTCCATGTTACAACTTCCCATTCACTCCTATCCACTCATCCTTCAACATTATTGTACTATAGCCTTTCTAGGCCTGTCTAGTAGCCTTTCAAACCTTGAAATCAACAATTCATTCACAATATCCCCAAACAACCTAGCAATGTTTTTACACTTTCAAATACCCTTTTCAAAGTTACTAAGTTGATATCATTCTCAGACTTTCATGACCTAACTGGTGAACACTTCCTTCACCCCCTAACCCTTCAACAAGCCCATTTTAACATAAACCCAAGCCAAAACCAACTTCTAAACAAGCCTGCCATAAATACCATGTTCAAAAAACCTAAAATATTCCAACAAAACCTAACCCAGAGTAGTAAGAAACTTGGTAACAACCTTACTTCCTTCAGAACCAGCATGCCTAGCCAACTCTCTAGGTAGAAAAAACTTGATAGTAGTCTCAATTTCTCTGGAGGAAAGTGTCATGATCTTGTTATATTTCAATAGAGAAGCAACCTCACAAGTAATAATATCAAAAATATCAATCATGAAGCTCTCCATGATATCCATGGTAGCACTAGATATTCCCTTGGAGGGATGCACTTGTTTCAACACCTTGTATATTTAAAAATTCAAATATTTAAAAGTAACGACTAGTTAGGACTTTAGGAGGGAAATGGGATTTTACTATTAAAATCACTTAACTAATCCCTCAAACTAGTTGTGTATGGTTGGGGAAGCTAAGATTTGATTTCTTATAATGCAGATAATTCCATTGTACGAACATGATACCTGGAAGTGTACGACAAGAACAACATTTTCAATAAAATCACAAGTTTAATCTGTAATCCTTGTGTTCAATCTGAAACATTCATTAGCCAATTGAATGTATTTGGATTCACATTAAACTCCCTATTCTTTGTGTTTTGGCTATAGCAAGATTGACTATGTCAGCAAATGTATTATTTCTTTAGAGGATCTTTATCTTTTCTATGTACATCTGATTAGAATAAAGGTTCGAAAGATCAAGTAATACATTTGGCAGGTGCACTATATGTTTGAAAGGTTTTGAAGGGTTTTTAGACATGACTTTTTCTTCCACAACATTGAATTAGACTATTTTTGCTAAGTGTTTCCTTTGTTTTGAAGATAAATAACAACCAAGGCAAATTCCTTACATCACTTACTAATCCAAATCACATTTTATGCAAATATTTTAATTCACTGGTCTTAGACTGCACTTTGAGCCAAAGTGTCCCTCAAGGTCCAACAATGAGCCAAGGTCATAGCATGGAACCATCTATTCCAATAGCTCCAAATGGTCGGCTAAATGCTAGTGGCAACCTTGTTCACCAAAGACAGTCGTTCAATCCCTGCCGACGACTCCAGGCTGAAGTGTCCCTAAAGGTCCCTTAAGCATGAAATTAATGATCTTTGTAGGGTCATATCTCAAAGCTCATGCAAGGTAGCATCAATCTGTTAGGTGCTATAGGATGTTGTTTTGGCCTACAATAGCCTGTCTTAGTTTTTAGAGATTAAATTTCATTTAAATTTGGCAACACATTCTTGGTCGATGTCAAAACTCAAAGTGTTCCTCAGTTCAAACGACCAATGTTGCGTAGGCTTCCAATCTTTAGTCATAGCATCAAACCATCTATTCCAATAGCTCTGAATAGCCAAGTAAATGCTAGTGGCAACCTCGTTCACCACACACACTCATCTGAACACTATCGACAACTCTGGGCCGAAGTGTCCCTCAAGGTCTCTTAAGCATGAAATCAATGATCTTTCTAGGATCATATCTCAGAGCTCATGCAAGGTAGAATCAATCTATCATGTGCTCTAGGACCATGTTACCGAGGCCTATAATAGCCTATCCCAGTTTTTAGATATTCAATTTTGTTTAAATTTGGCAACACATTCTCGGTCGATGTCAGAACTCAAAGTGTTCCTTAGTTCAAACAACCAACATTGCATATCCTTCCAATTATCAGTCATAGCATCAAACTATCTATTCCAACATATCCAAATGGTTGGGTAAACACTAGTGGCAACCTCATTCACCATGCACAATCGTTCGATCCCCACCGATGACTTTGGGCCAAAGTGTCCCTCAAGGTCCCTTCAACATGAAATTGGTGATCTTTGCAAGGTCATATCTTGGAGCTCGTGTGAGGTAGCATCAATCTTTTAGGTGCTACAGGACCATGTTGCCAAGGTCTACAATAGCCTATCTTGGTTTTTAGAGATTCAATTTTTTTAAAATTTGGCAACACATTCTCGCTCGATGTCAGAACTCATAGTGTTCCTTAGTTTAAATAGCCAATGTTGCGTAACCTTCCAACCGTTGGTCGTAGCATCAAACCATCTATCCAACATCTCTGAATAACAGGGTAAATGCTAGTGGCAACCTCATTCACCATGCACAGTCATTCAATCCCCACCAACAACTCCCAGCCAAAGTGTCCCTCAAGGTCCCTTCAACATGAAATCGGTGATCTTTGTGAGGTCATATCTTAGAGCTCATGCAAGGTAGCATCGATTTGTCAGGTGCTATGGGACCGTGTTGCCAAGGTCTATAATAGCCTATCTTGGTTTTCAAAAATTCAAGTTCTTTTAAATTTGGCAACACATTCTCGCTCAATGTTAGAACTCACAGTGTTCCTTAGTTCAAATGGCCAATGTTGCGTATCCTTCCAACCGTCGGTTGTAGCATCAAACCATCTATTTCAATAGCTTTGAATGGCTGGGTAAACTCTAGTGGCAACCTCATTCGACACGCATAGTAATTCGATCCCCACTGATGACTCTGGGCTGAAGTGTCCCTCAAGGTCCCTCCAGCATGAAATCAATGATCTTTGGGGTCATATCTCAGAGCTCATGTGAGGTAGCATCTATCCATCAGGTGATATGAGACCATGTTTTCGAGGTCTACAATAGCCTGTCTTGGTTTTTAGTGATTCAAGTTCATTTAAATTTGGCAACACATTCTCAGTCGATGTCAGAACTCAAAGTGTTCCTTAGTTCAATGGCCAACATAGCATTCCAATTGTCAGTCATAGCATTGAACCATCTATTCCAACAGCTCTGAATGGATGGGTAAACACTAGTGGCAACTTGGTTCACCACGCACAATCATTCGATCCTTGTCGATGACTCTGGGCCGAAGTGTCCCTCAAGGTCCCTTCAGCATGAAATCAGTGATCTTTGCAAGGTCATAGTGTCATGCCCCGCAAGGGAACCAGGGAAGAGAACAAAGATTCTCTTTATAAAAGAAAAACCCAAGTAATGATTTATGAAATTTTTTGAATTTTTAAAACAATTATATGAACAAAACTTAAACTTAATTTCCTCCCAAGGTTCCCTTCTATCTAATGCATGATTCATTTAAGTCCATTAAGTAAACTAATAACAAGATATACTTCTCAAAGCAAATTACATCATATCACTATAAGATTCTTTATTAAGAACTACATAGTACTTTCATTTCAATTTTCCATTTAAAATCATCTATATTCCTAAGTATTCTTTATGAACAATATAACCTTTAAATCAAATAGAACCATCTAAATCATTTGATACATTGCAAATAATACATTTTTTCTTCAATGGCCTTTCCTTGAATCATCACTAATTAAAATCATACTACTTAACTAAAAATCATTTTCTTTTCCAACATACATCTTATACATAAAGTTCACATCCCCTTTTTCCCTTTTTCCTAAGTCTACCCATTTCAAATACATAATTTGAATTACATCAATGATTACATTACATTCATCTCTGCTTGGGAGGTAACAATAACTTTACATCATGAAAGATAATTACAAAGCCTTTATTCTTCAAAAATTGGTACATAAGCAAGCATGAATCTTCAACACTGCATCCACAAAAGATACCTCGATAAAATGTTTACCACCCAACCACATGGACACCCAAAGGCCCACTCCTTTGTGCTAGGAGATAAACACCAGGGTCCACAAAGAAGGAATAGCTAGGCCAAACATAGGGTCGGGTTACCTTTAACAAATAACAAATGAAAAGAAAGCCCAAGTATAAATCTTTCCCCAAATAGGTTCTAAGGCTTGGTAGAAACTCTAAGCAACAACCTAAGTGAGTGTCATCACATAGCCCTCACCCCTTGGGTTGTCCTGGTACTAGCCACTCTGGGCCCCGGCCCCCAAGTAGGCACATGCAGAACCAAATGCCTTTCATACAGACAAGCGCCATTCGATCGTACCTACACATAGGCACCTTCTCCCACTCCCATCCATAGCCTTTACTAGCACTCATGGCATGGGTGAGGCACATTTAATCTTTTTACATGTTTGAACCCATTCCCATAAGTTTTAATTAAATTATCACTTGTTAAAATAACTCTTCAGTCGGTTATCCTGGTACTAGCCACTTAGGGCCTCGGCCCCGCACTGAGAGCCACTCACTAGGTGTCGTTAGGTTTTCTACCCTTAACCCACATATCGCAACCACATCTTACACATAGTAAAAACATATCATAAACACTTTTGTAAGACTGCATCAAAGAGTAGAAAATAATAAGATAATTTATGGATGTTTTAGGGGAAATTAGGAATGTTTAAGGATGTTTAGAATGGTCCCGATCTTCTTAGACAACCCTAAACCCTAAACTGCTTCCTACACACATCCTAACCCTATTAAGGCATCCAAATGCACTAAACATAACCTGTACCATATAAGGAATGAACACATTTACGATTTACTCAAAGTTCTATATACCAAAAGATAATGTTCCATGAACTTCATTCTAAGCCTGATATTTGACTAAGTCTGATTTTATTAAAAATCTAAAAATTAAAAGTTACAACTTAACTCCTAGGAAGTTGAAACCTATCCCAATCAATTCAAAAGGTAGCTAAACCCTTTATACAAGTAATAACTTATACTTAAATGTTTTAATTGTATAAAGCTTGAATCCTATTTTCATCCGTTAACACTAATCTGCTCAGTTCACACTGGTTGCTCGGTCACCACTAACTTACTCGGTCACCACTAACTTAGTCGATCACCACTGACTTACTCGGTCATCACTAGCTTACTCGGTCATCATTGACTTACTCGGTCAACACTGACTTACTCGGTCATCACTAGCTTGCTCGGTCATCACTGACTTATTCGGTCATCACTGAATTACTCAGTCATCACTAGCTTACTCAGTCATCACTGAATTACTCAGTCACCACTGACTGATTGCCAGAAACTAAAAAATACAACTATCAACTTTGGCTTGCGGGTAAAACTGGGCATTATGGGAACTAGGGTTGCCTAATCTGAGCACGACCCATTTGAGATCTCCCAGTTTCCCTTCAGAAATAGCCCATCAATCCATCCTATCTATCCAACATATCTATTCTAGATCTGGGCAAAGAAAGTGGTGCAAAGAAAAATATGAAACTGTAGGTTTGAAACAGAAGTTCTAAAGCCTCGAAGAACTCATGGACATTCTGGGTAAGAGAGGAAATACAAGGAGAATGCTAAGAACCCTACAACCTCCTATAATTGCATAAATATTTGTTTATACTCAATATAAGAAATAAATCCATTCAACATGTTCCTACTCTTCAAATCACTAATACAAGGACAATTATATATATAAAACACAACATTCTATAATTTATATCAACAACGAATATACAGAGAAACATTTAACTAGATTTTCATCTTTTCATATCACAAAGGAGAGATAACTCTCAGGATGAATTCCAACCTGGAGTCCTGCGGAGATTCGGTTGATGAAGACCAGTCCAATCCTCTCAATCCTTTCAGCACTCCTTCAAATCCTCCTGGGTGCAATCTCCAGCCTCTTCCAGGAATAACCAAATGCCACTCTCAGAGAATGATGAATTTCTCTCCTCACAAATACAATATTCCTACCAACATAATACTAATCTTGTTATCTTCTTCTCAAAACAACTCTCCTCCAACTCCCTCTCACACATGAAGTCTTTCCTGTATATAGATTGGGGAGTAGTTGCATATGTACTCCAACCGATGCAACTATCCACCGGTTATCCGTTAACAATACAGTTTGTAAAACCATTCCTGTAAAGGGATAAATAATTTTTTTTAATAAAACTATAATCTATTACCGTAATCAAATTTATGTTTCCTTTACTTTAGGGAAGTTAATAATAATAATTATTATTTACAACCATATCATTAACTAATCTAATTATTCATTAATAGAATGTAATAATTACTTACTCACCAATAATTATATAAATATATGTATGCATATGCATATGTGTGCACCCATATGCCTATGTGTACATATATTATTATTATTATAAATATTATTGCAAACATAATATTATTATTATGAAGCATATTATTATTTACACACTTAATCCATATTCTTTACAAAATGCAATAGTGATATATATACAAGGTGAAACATACCACTATTATTAAAAATATTTATTATTATTTTTATTTTATTTTATTTCCATAGACATTTTGTTATTATGGATATTATAAAGATAATACCATAAAATTCTTTATTATTATTGATATTAAAATCACATACTAACTCGTTGCTAACAAGAGCTGCTAATACATAAGTAGCTAATATTAAAGATAAATTACTAAATCATACCCTCAAATTCACATCAATAATCTACTAATAGAATTGAACGTACCATAAAGACAACTAGAACCACTATACTCAAAACTTCATTCACATTGAATACAAAAGACAAAAAAGTAACTACAAGACCCACAAAACCAGTAAACTGAGAGATCACATAATATATCAACACAAGGGATTGACTTGACACTTCCCACCTAAGGATAAAAGGATCAAAGGTGAAGTTTCTTCCTATGGAACCTGGTGATATCTTTATAACAACAACAATGATTGAGGATTTTGAGGGATCACTTAGACCTGTGAAGCCAGGTGGAGACGATACCCGGTACCTGCAATCTTGCATCACCAAGAAGAGATACATATATATACATATGGATATACAAATCAGATATATGCAAGTAGATGACCAGGATCGATATATCGTGTGGACCTCAACTAAGTGAGTAACTACGACTTCGTCCTTAGTCATGAAAACACATCTGACACATATCCATGAAACATAAAACATCATGATAATGGTTAGATTCAAATCATTGGGTTAGATCCATCAAACCTATAAAAACAGATGGTTTTCTAATCTCATAAACATATAAATGATAACCATAAATGAGCATATCCATCATATCATCATTCAGAAAACATAAATGTAAATGTATAGTCCTGACCATCATAATAAAAATGTCCAAATCAACAAAGTCTAAGTATCACCATAGGAGAGGTATTGCACATAGCTCAGAGCTCATGTGAGGTAGCATCGATTCATTAGGTGCTACAAGATTGTGTTGCTGAGGCCTACAATAACCTATCTCAGTTTTCAGAGATTCAAGTTTGTTTAAATTTGGCAACACATTCTCGGTCGATGTCAAAACTCAAAGTGTTCCTTAGTTTAAACAACCAATGTTGCATATCTTTTCACTCATGCAAGGTAGCATAGATCTATCAGGTTCTATGAGACCATGTTGTTGGGGCCTACAATAACCTATCTTAATTTTTAGAGATTCAAGTTCATTTAAATTTGGCAACACATTCTCGGTTGATGTTCGAACTCAAAGTGTTCCTCAGTTCAAATGACCATATCTTTCCAACCGTCGGTCATAGCATGGAATTGTCTATTCCAACAGCTCTAAATGGTTGGGTAAACACTAGTGGAAACCTTGTTTGCTAGGCACAGTCCTTTGAATGCCACCGATGACTACAGGCTGAAGTGTCCCTCAAGGTCCCTTAAGCATGAAATCGATGATCTTTCTAGGGTCATATTTCAGAGCTCGTGTGAGGTAACATCTATCTGTCAGGTGATATGGGACCATGTTACTGAGGCCTACAATAGTTTATCTTAGTTTTTAGAGATTCAAGTTTATTTAAATTTGGAAACACATTCTCGGTCGATGTCAGAACTCAAAGTGTTCCTCAGTTCAAACGACCAACGTTGTGAATCTTTCCAACCGTTGGTTGTAGCATGGAATCATCTGTTCCAAGATCTTTGAATTGGGTAAATGTTAGTGGCAACCATGTTCACCATGGACAGTCATTCAAGCGCCACCAATGGCTCTGAGCCAAAGTGTCCCTCAAGGTCCCTTCAGCATGAAATCAGTGATCTTTGTGGGGTCATTTCTTGGAGCTTGTGTGAGGTAGCATTGATCCATTAGGTGCTATGGGACCATGTTGCTGAGGCCTACAATAGCCTATCTCAATTTTTAGAGATTCCAGTTTGTTTAAATTTGGAAACACATTCTTGGTCAATGTCAGAACTCAAAGTGTTCCTCAGTTCAAATGACCAACATTGCGTATCTTTCCAACCATCGGTCGTAGCATCAAACTGTCTATTCCAACAGCTCTGAATGGCCGAGTAAACACTACTAGCAACCTTGTTCACCACACACAGTCATTCAAACACCACCGATGACTCCTAGCTGAAGTGTCCAAGGCCCCTTAAGCATGAAATTGATGATCTTTGAGGGGTCATATCTCAGAGCTCATGTGAGGTAGCATCGATCTATCAGGTGCTATGGGACTCTGTTATCAAAGCCTACAATATCCTATCTTGGTTTTGAGAGATTCAAGTAAATTTAAATTTGTCAACACATTCTTGATCAATGTCAGAACTCACAATGTTCCTTAGTTCAAATGGTCAACATTGCGTATCTTTCCAACCGGCAGTCGTAGCATCAAACTGTCTATTCCAATAGCTCCAAATGGCTGGGTAAATACTATTGGCAACCTTGTTCACCACACATAGTCATTTGAGTGCCACCGATGACTCTGGGCCAAAGTGTCCCTCAAGGTCCCTTAAGCATGAAATTGACGATCTTTGTGGGGTCATATCTTGGAGCTTGTGCAAGGTAGCATCGATCTGTCAGGTTCTATGGGAACATTGCTGAGGTCTACAATAGCTTGTCTCAATTTTCAGAGATTCAAGTTCATTTAAATTTGGCAACCCATTCTCGGTTGATGTCAGAACTCAAAGTGTTCCTTAGTTCAAATGGACAACATTGCGTATCTTTCCAACCATCGGTTGTAGCATGGAATCATCTATTCCAACATCTTTAAATGGCTAGGTAAATGCTAGTGGCAACCTCGTTCACCACGCACAGTCATTTGAACACCACCGACCACTGCGGGGTGAGTAGTATGATGAGTGCAAATATGTATTTAGATGTAAAAGGGCTTGTGGTCCACTTTGAAATTTGATCATGTATTTGGATCATGGAATGTTATTTGGATCATGTAATACTAAGCATCTTGATGGTGTTCCTATCTTCCAAGGGGTGGTCCAAAATACCACAGGTATCAATAACCTGATACCTCAAGTACTTATGATTAGTATGTCTGACAAACAAAGACTTAGTAGTAAAAGCATAAGGTTACACATCCACATCCGCCCTAGTAATCTTATTAATGAAAGAAATTTTGCCAACATTAGGGTACCCACAGAGCAAAATAGGCCTGGTATTGGGGTCAATATATGACAACCTTTAGATATGCTACCTCACATGTTCAAGGTCATGTCTTTATATTGTGATTGTCTCGTGGAACAGGGAACACACCAATGAATATAAATGTTTGATTCCATGTGATCTTGGATAGGTTGTGACATAGAAATATTGCCTTATATTATATTTATACATTTTTGCATTCATTTCATTAATTTTTTTATTATTACAATCAAGGAATTGACTGTTATTGAGGACAGTGACTAGCATTTGTAGCACAGTCAGCAAGTTAAAGGTTTGAATCCTCCGTAATATGTAAGGCACTCCCACCTCTGTGTTAACTATGGTTTTGTGGGAGATTGTCATTGATGTATTTTATGTATTAGATCTATCTTTGAATGCAAGGAAGTTGAATAGAAGGTGAGAAGGGACAATCTCCCAAGTTGGTGAAATCATAGTGAAAGGAGTTGAAGGTAAGCACTAGTCATGGATGGAAGTGACCCAATGATTGGAGAGGGTAGATGATGGATGGGAAGGTCTTTTGGGATGTATTAGAAGGTGTTGGGACTGGTGTTGAGGTTGGGTGTTGTAGGGAAGGGTATTTTCTACAAAACCCTTGGTTTCTAGCCCAAATAGTGAGGGTTTATTGAATGAGACTGTAGATGGGTGAGTATGGGAAAACTAAGTTGAAAATTGGTTGTCTTTTATCCTTTATCAAGACTATTTGGGGTTTTGGAGTCCTAGAAGTGAGTGGTTCTAGGAGTTTCTTTGTTTGGTGAAGCTAATTAGGCCTAGTTGAAGGGTTAGAGGGTGAAGGAAGTCTTCACCAATCAAAGATTTAAAGTCTGAGATTGATATCAATTTGGCATCTCAAAAAAGGGTACTAGAAAATGTAAAAACATTGCTAGGTTGTTTGGGGACTTTGAGAGTAAATTGCTGATTTCAGTATTGGAAGGACTACTAGGTAGGCCTAGAAGGGCTATAGAAGAGGAGGGATGAAAGATGAGTTGATTGGATTGAATGGGAAGTTGTAACATGGAAAATATATCATGTTTAGATGATCTAAGGTGTTAGGATCAATGTGTGAAGTCTGGTTTGAGTTTTGGTGTGGTGGAGGCACTAGGTGCACTAGGTGGCCTAGGATACAGTTGATGCTAGAAGGCATTGGAACAAGGAAACTAGGAAGTGAATTTGAGTAGTATGGTTGTGGGAGTGACTTACAAAGTCAAAGAAATCAACTAGATCCTTGAGTGAGGTTAATTCCTTGAGTGGATTCCAAGTTGTTTGTAGAATCCTCGAGTTGAGTTAGTCTCCTTAGGGTGATAGTGAATGTTGTCAAAGTTTATAGTAACAAGTCTCCTAAGGGTGACAGTAACAATATACATCGATAAACATACAAGCATAACTATAAGGCATGGGAAATTTACAAAGCATAAGACATCCACATAAACATAAATTAGTATACATCAATACACCAAACACATGAATTGCATACATAAAACATAAAAAATATATATTCGTAGGGCATGAAGCCAAATATATATGTCCAATAATGTCATACATTAAATATATTCAATACAGTTAACCTAGTTTCCTCAAATCCAAATGGATGTACAACGTATCACTTATACAATATACAAAAATATGTCCACTAATGCCATATAGGCATACAATCCATATCCCTAATCTAGTCCTTTCTCACCAAGGGAAGAAAAAAAATCCTGAGCTATCTTTAATCATCACATCAATGGAGATGTAGTGGATGTTGTAGTCTTTCAAGTGCGCTCACTCGTCCTCCTGTCTAGACTCTTCTGTAGCCCGAGTTGATAAAAAAAATTTAAGCATCAATAACTAATATACATCAAAATTAAATTATACAATGACATAAAATTAAATATTCGCTTACCGCTAGCAAATAGTCACTATGTTCATCCATCGAAGGCACATGCTGGCAATCTGGAGTAATAAGTCCCTACAACAATGATCAAAATAATAATTAAAATACATACATGAATATCATTATAAAATTCAATACAAAATATTAAAATAATAATTAAAATTAAGTGATCTCTTTCATACCTCAGTCAGTGCTTTAAAACTAGCTACTACTGTAGCTACTCCATGATCCAAAGTATCACAGACAGAAGGAGTCTCTAATGTCAATAACTGAAAATGAAACCAAAAAAGTATTATGCAGTTATCAAGATTACATATATATATTTTACAACTGTACTAATGAGTGAATGATAGCTCCGTGAAGGTTCCACCATGTCCTTTGGTGTGTGGTGTCGATGTCGAAGCTCCAACATTCAACTAGTGCACATGTACATGGAAAATTATAATATAACCATTCATATAAGAATGTACTACTGACATGTTAATTATAATGCATTATTACATATATACCTATGGACTCAATGGTGATGTCACAAAGCCAAGTGAAAGAATGTGCTCATCTTGCCTCTAGATTTTGATCATAATTTATCTAGTTATTTAGTTATTTATTCATTTATTAATTAAATATAATCAAGTAAATCAAATGAACATGCAAATAAAGATACCTCAAGGAAAGTGGCATGATGCACTTCGCTATCTGCTGTGAATGTTGATGGTCCACTAGTGAATGTCTAATGCACATGCACAATAAGTTATGATACAATTATTCATATAACTACATAATAATCAAATATATTAATTAAAATCTTTTATTCGATACATACTTGCAGTGGAATTGATGACGATGTGTAGAAGGGGACATGAGGATCATTGCCACTATCACTGCCACCACCACTGACACTCTTGCCCTGAATTTTCATCATAATCAATAGATACTAAATTAATTAGTTATTCTTTTATAAATGAAATATGATCAAAGCAATTTAATGAACTTGGAAATAGTTACCTATGTGTCAATGCCAAATGTCATATTTCGAAAACTATTAGTCATCATTCCAGGGTCCTCTTCTTCTCTCTCACCAGTACCAAATGTGCACAAGCATCCACATGACTGAAAAATATGCCCCCTCAAGGATTGACCATGGTCACCCTCAACTAAAGGAGTGGCACACTGAATGAGAGTTTGTGTCAGAGCACTAATCATGCCTAGTGTGTCCACCTCTACATGTTCCTTCACAACAGAAGGAATAGTAACATGGTCCACCTGTGGCTTGCAAATAGGAACCCTAGGTATGTTAGGGTCATGATGTGCCCCCACTCGATCAAATGATGACCCCCCTCCTCTACCCTGAGAATCTAGATAGTCAAAACAATTTGGCACCTCCTTGAGTACAAACTCACAATAGAGTTTCCTAAAGAAATATATAGGAACCTCATGATTGTTACAAGGAGGCAAATCAAAGACCATCCACCATCTCTCCCAAAAATTGTTTTTAATGTCTTCATTTAAGCACCAATGAATTGGGAACCTCCTTGTTGTAGTTCTAAGAGTATTTGTGTCCCCTAGTTTTTTAAATAGCTTGCAAATGTCATCTTTTGTGATTTTTTTCTTTTTTATGTCCACATAAGATAATTTATTTGCATAATATTGTTTTTGTTCTTCTCTTTTATCCCACCATAAATTAATTTTCCCACTAACTGAGCTTACGTGGGTCAAGATTGCTTCCAATGATTTTGCAAGTCATTCCCTTCCAGGATATGTACCACTAGAATCTTTTAACCTCGTAATTAAATATTCTAATTTTTTTTGCCCTCTTTCAATTTGGTTCATCAAATATTCATTTATTTCTTCATGAGGAGATGGAGGGTTTGGTTGAGGGAGATTATTTCTTCCTAGCAATTAAAAAAACTAGATTTTAAAATCTTCATTACACACAAATTTAAACAAAACAAATTGCTACAAAATTGAAATTTTAAAACAAATAAGAGGCATGGGCTGTAAAAACACTTACCTCTTCTTCCAGATCAAACTTGATGACACCGTGGAGCCATTTGATGGATGAATGAATGAAAACAATGGATTGACAAGCCCAAACAAGACTGCGTGCACGCTTGGGAAGCCCTTCTTAGCTGCAAATGCATGTTTGAGGAAAGAAAAATAAGCTTTCCAACCTGAAACAAACTTTAAGTATGCTTTTTTCAAAGCGTGTGCACGCTATAGGGTGCAGGCGCTTTGAAAAACACTAAAAAGTGTTTTTCAAAGTGTGTGCTCGCTATAGGGCGCATGCACTTTGAAAAACACTAAAACGTGTTTTTCAAACCATGTGCGCCCTATAGGGCACACATGGTATGCTTTGGATTGCCCAAGCCTAAGGCTTGGGAAACCCAAGCCATAGGGCGTGCACCCTATAGGGCACACACCCTTTAGTGCATATGAACTATGCTTGATGGGGGACCAAAAAAGCAAAGTGGCACCTTTTTGGTCCCCCATCTTTGTGGATATACCCAATGATCAGGTGGATATATTGATGTCTTTATGCATTGATCAATTTGTCACTTCATATGTTTCCATCAATTCCAAAGTAGGAGATTGTTGAGAATGTCAGAGATTGTTGATTAGACATTGTTTATGTGTGATGACATTAGTGGTTTTTCATTGATGACAACATATTATTGCTGTTATAGACAATGTGGTTATTTTGTTTAGAGAAGATGATTTCAGCTATTTAGGTGATATGTTGAGGATATTTTGTTATAATTCTACATGATGTTTCACATATGCCTATAGTAAATTCTAGTCAACCTACAGGGCTTCACATAACACTTAGAGTGAGGTATGATTGATTTATTAGTTACTTGTATTTTAGTGTTCCAGTTGTTTAGGAAGTGTCAGAGATTGATATTCTACTCTGGTATGGATTGTATTGATTGATTTAGTCAGGGTGAAGCTCATGGTAATTTTGGGATTCATTTTTGTTTCCTCAACTGGTGTTGTTCATGATTCAGAGTTCAAAAAGTTATCTTTTTAGTGTGACAAAGTTTTGTGTTAAGTATTTTTGATGATTATGTTAGAATTATTTAGAACAACAAAGAGGGGGGGTGAATTAGTTGTTCTCAAGTCCAGATGCACCAATTGAACTTTCTAACACTTCAAAAATCTCAGATGTGATCACCAACACAACTCAGTCTCTAAAGTATATATCAGAAACATATAACATGCAGTCCACTATCCAAAAGTAATTAACTTGTAGAATATAACAACATTCACATCAAAAAATTCACACAAGTATACCACCAGGATTTATAGTGGAAATCCAAGTTGGGAAAAACCACTTTGTAACATGCTACTGATATTTCACTCTTCTTAAGTGAGCTCTATGAAAAGCCAACCTTGTTAAAGCTTTACAAACACACTGCTAGGTGTGACTCTATTAAAGGATTTAAACATTCTGTCAAAAGTGACCTGGTTAAAGGATTTAAGTAAATTCCATTAGAATTCCACCTTGATTAAAGGATTTCTACAATGAATATTAGGTCAACCTTGATTAAAGGATTTAGACTGATATAATGGTTAGAAAGTAACAGTAGTTTTTGATCTGAAAAACATATAACTCACTTTGCAAATACAGATCCACTTCACACATATATGATGATTTACTAACTAAGATTCATTTCCATCTCCATGATTAATCTGCTCAAAATTCACTTCAAGCAATCACAACTCTATTCAACTCCTTCACAATTTCACCTTTAGCCTTCTGCTTAGACTTATCAGTCAATAACATCAACAACTTCAACCCCTACTGTAACCTCACAATCAGGTTTTCCTTTATACCTCTTCAATTAGGTAGATTCATCTTTTGTCGCTTAATTTCCTCCATAGAGCTTAGGTTTAGGTCAGATTTGTCGAATCCTTCCATCATTTATGTTCTTCATCCTTCCTTCTAGATACATCTTCAAACTTCTCTTTGAATCCATAATAAAATGCTTTACCATGCATTAAATACTCCATACAATAAATTAATAAAGTCAACATGATTTACATATCCCAAGAATTCAACTAAGTCGGCTAGGAATCTCAATTGTTTTTCCAAATGTAAATTACTGACACTGGGTCAATACCATGTTCATCACCTTAATCATCACTATATATCTCGGTCATCTCTACAAACTGTCTTCATCAGCTAACACTGTCTTTCTTAGTAATTTCCTATAGCTCGACATAAACTGATGTTCACTCAACACTAAATTTACTTGGCATATACTGGTGCTCGGTCGACACTAACATCACTCGGCTTAAACTAGATTTCTACACTTTTTCTAGGTTAAGCCTACTTCTTCAGTCTTTCTTCTTACTTAGATAAACAATACATTATCTTATCAATGTGCCAACTAATCAAGTACCCATTAAAGTATCAGATAAATCAACCTTTCCTTAGGTTATCTTGTTATCTCCTTTCCCTAATCCTCTTCATTAATCAATAGATATGGTACTCTCCTAGATAGCAACTATCTTACTAGTTAAGGTTTGACATCAATGACAATACAATAATTATTTCAATTGTAGTTTCTAACAAATTATTATAGAGATGAGTTTGGATCTTGACATTGAGTTGATGCAAAGGTTCAAGAAGCTACTAGCTCTTCTTGTTGTTATTCTTGGATCATGTTATGACTTGTGTTGATAGTTCACATTTATTGTGGTGATTGTATTTGGTGATTTGCTAGCATGTTGGTATTTCTTCATTTAGGTCATTGCCGAGTTGGTGAAGTAATGAGTTGAAATTCTTGGTGAAGATTCGACGAAGTTGTTGCATGTTTGAGGATGAATTTTTGGGTCCTATCTAAGTCTTGAACAACTTGATTTGGATCACATTGTAGTTTGAGTATAATATTTATAGCATTTTTTCTTATAGGTCTTAGTTGACCTTATTATGGACTATTCATTGTAATATGTATATATCGATAATCTTTTGTAATTGTGAAGGCTATGCGAAGATAGATGAAAAGAAAGAGGTAGTTTGTATTCTATGATTGAGGTAGAAATTATAGTTCATCGAAACTGTAATGGAATTATTGATGCTATGAGTTAGTTCAGTTGTATTGGATAGTTTGTCCACCTTTGTGAATTGTCATCACATTGATTAGTGAACTAGATTGAGGGTCAGATCATTGTATTTTATTATGAGTAGTGAGATCTAGGAAGTGGGCATGTGAATACACGTGTATTCCTCTTTTGTTTTGATTTTATCTTAACCATGCAGTTCTTTTAGAAGAGTACATCTATCTAGTGGGTTTGACTCCCACCAGCGTTTTCCCTTAATCGGGTTTCCTCGAGAAAAAATATGGTTTTTTGTATTATGTATTGTGGACCTTTCATTATTGTTTATCTTTCAGACCATCAATTGGATTAAGTGTGTTAAAGTTTTAAAGTGTTGTACAATTGATCCCCCCTCTCAATTGTTCTTTGGGCCTAACAAAATATGTGCTAATAAAATATGCTAATCTAATGTTCATGGTTGGATTTCAAATGCATGTTGATCAAATATGCTATCTAATGTTCATACAAAATGTATGCTGATCTAAAATTCATGGTTTAATGGAAAATGAAACACCTTAGGTATGTTGTGCCATTTTTGGTGTTCCTATCTCAAAAAAATGTATATCATCTCTCTATTTTTGAAGATATGGTTTCAAACTTTGGAAGTTAATTTTATGAAACTAAAATATGATATATTCAAAGAATCAATTCACATTTCCTTCTACAAAGAAAGTTAGAGATGATTGTGTACCTTACTGAATTAAGACAATATAGAGGGTGTCACAAGAGAAGACATGATGCTCTACAATTCTCCACACTTCAATGTCCTTTGTTGTACTTTGGAGAACTTGTTTATATTATTGTTGGTACCCATATAGACCCTGATATTTAAACTTTCGGTGAAGGACCTTGAACCTCTTTGAACTAAGTTCAAAGAAGTTTGAAGTGGTTCAATTTGTAGATTCACAAATTCAGAGGTCCAGAGATTTAAAGTTCAATGACCCAGTGCAGAGGTGTAGAGACCATTATATTCCAGTTTAGATGACTTCATAGGAAGTTTCACTAGATTCATCAAGTTCTTTCAGGGTGTATCAATTCAATGTTCAGTCTTCAGAGGTATAGCTACATGGCCTGAATTCTTAGATATTTATGGTTCAGAACGTTTGAGAGGTCCAACCCAATTCAGAGCTCAACTCATCAGTCGTAGAATTACAAGTTTCAGTAAAAAGTTCAAAATCCAAAATGTTAGAGCCATCTCCAGGGAATATGTATATCACTCCAAACCAAAACTTCATTAGCAGTCAGTCAATTTCCACCTCATGATGCAATGGAATCAATGTGAATCATGCATAATTTCTTTAAATAGGAATCTTGAAACACATGGATTGAAGTATTTTATATGGACATGGAAATAGTATGTAGCCATACCCAATAAATGGAAAATGAAATTCAATGTTCAAGCTCAGTGCTAAGAGCTTTGGTGATATCAGAAATTGGATTGCTAAAGGCATGCTCACATATGTTTAAAAAATATGCGATACACCAAACTCCACATCCCAGGCTCCTAAAATCATTTTTCCACTGGTTCATGGTTTTACAAGACACAAAAGAGAGCCTGGATGACACATAATATAGTCATAAAACCAGTGACCTGTGAACACATTATCGGCATGGTGCCTAGGTAGGGATGATTAGATAAGATGTCAAGAACATGAATTGAAGGTCCTCTGGGAATCCACATCTTATCCGGCCCAAAGGTAAAGGGGAAAAGATTGGATCAATAGTTGGTGGCATCCTTGTTGTTCTATTAGTCTTCATATTAATGCTCCTCTATCATAGAAGATACTATGTAAAACTAGATGCCAATGCAGATTTAGCGGCCAAGGCACTGAACATCATCTTGAGAAATGATCATATTTCATGTTCTTTCCCAATAAAGACATGTGATGGTTGTTTGGATTAATGCATTGAATCCCTAAAGGCTTCTACCAATCTTCTCTGAAGAAACACGGACTGGCATATGATCAGTATATCATCTTCATTGAATAGAATAAATTGGAGCATTGGGTATGATGATATCAGATCATGTACAGATTATCAAAAGGTTTTGCAGATGCCAAGTAGTTGGGAATCAGTTTCCTATCTGTCTTGTGCAGATTGGAGGTTCTGTTGTTGAGGTGTCAAGTTTCAGAACAATGGAAAATTTTGGGAAGATGAACTTTTCTCTTTTTCACATCGACCTCCTTATTGTAGTCTTGATGAATATGTATGGTGGAAAGATTGCATGCATAGAAAATTCACCATTAATGGATTGATGTATGATCCATTTGCAAATATGATTAATGATTACTCCTATGGTATGGGAAACATAAAGATCAAGGACATGTACATGCTTAAGCACATCGGCTGGTGTCCAACACCATTTGAAGACCAACACAAATTATTCGATTAGTTTACTAGCATAGTTACAGTGATCAATCAAGCATGGAATCATGAAGATTGTCAACAAATTGTGTAACATAATGTCTCAAAGAAGAAACACCAGTGCACATAATCTCATTGCAACACTCCATAGGAAATTTGTATGGATTAAAACTATGAACTATCGGCTAGAAGATGCTTGATGGGCCAAAACCGATATTGACTGTCCTCTTCGTGATCATCGGCACAACAATCCTTCATAGGAGCTGCCTAATGTTTCTCTGTAGAGATAATAAAATTGTTTGAAGGAATATATCAAATTATGCCATGGCATAGCATGAACCTGATGAACCCTATTTTGAAATCGACTTCACTAATATCATGGTGAAACTCACCTATAAATTTGTCAGGTCATATGTGTTTCAAACACATTGGAGAAATCAAAATAGAGACATATGATTCCAAACAACCGTGCTTCTGTGTCAAAAGGCAACACTCCTTGAAGTTGTATGCAATGTAGAGAAGCTATTTTGGGAGATATATTGATGTGCATGAGCTTTGAAGGCACTATTTGACCTAACACTGGAGTGCATAGGAAATTTCCATATGGCATCCAAGAATTTTGATATATTACATGGGTTGGTTTGAAATTAAATATGGGCCAGATGGATTGGCGGTAGGTCTATGCCACTCAATCACCAATTAAAAGATTGACGTGTATTTTTAATACAAGGTCCTATTTTTAATGTTTTAGTGAGTGTAAAGGATAAAATATGGATGGTGTCCTAGAACAATGGTTTGCACATGAAAGAGACCCCAAAATCAATATTTTACACTTACATGAAATTGTATTGATATAGAAAGTAAATGTAGATGACTAATATTGAAATTAAGAAATAAAGGTACTTACCTCCGAAAAATAATCGGTTGAAAACCCTTTCAAAAGATTTCAAAAACTCTTGATTTTCATGATTCCAAATCAAAACCGTGAGATCTACAAACCCCAGAAATCTTTTTTTGAGATTTGAATCAGGTCAAAATCAAGGTTGTACCTGACCAGGTCAGGGTCGAGGTTGTACCTAACTAGGTCAGGATTGACATTTTTATTTTGAAGTCTGATTTGAATTTTGTTTGCAGATCCCAGAAGTTTGCTGAAAAGGGTATCCAAATCCACTCTCAGATCCAAAATTCCACACCTGCACCTACAAGAAAAATGGTTTTGTTTGTTGGGGGGAAGGGGTTTACATTAGTCAAACTCCAATTTAGGAATTAACCTTGAAATTGAATTGAAATTACTAGAATAAACAAAGTAAATGAAATAATTCACCTTGCTTGAGTTGAAACCCTTGTGGAGGATTCGAATCCTTGAATCCACAAGAATGGATGAATGTAGAATCACATGTAGGATGTCTCCAATCAATTGTCTTTTGATCTTCAACACAAATCTTGAATGAATCTTGGAATTGGAAGAGGCTTGAATGCTTGAGTACTTGAAGGCTTGAATGCTTGAATGCTTGTACTTGAGAGCTTGAGAGATTGCTTGGTGAGAATGGATCGCAAAACTTGATGGTGAGATGTGAAAATAAGAGAGGAAGGATCCCTTTTATAGTGATCTAGGGCACAAGAGGGGCCTCGTAGAAAACAATAATTAAGGGCCCATGGAACAAAACTCTAGAGAGGTGCACATGGAGAGGAAATTAAATTAAAGTCTTGACACAAAACTCTAGGAGGGGACCACCCTTAATATAGAAATAAAATAATTATTTAAGAACCTTGTTACAAAATTTGAGGTAAGGCCAACCCTAAAGTTAATTTGAGCATTGGGCACAAAACTTGAGAAAGGCTAATCTCCAATAATAAATTAGGATTCCTATACAAATATCGAGAAAGGTCCACCTCAAATATTAATTTGAGAATTTGACACTTAATCCGAGGAATAGTGGCCCTGAAGAGGGAAAGTGCAAGATTTTGATGAAATCCCAAAATTGAAAGCAAACCCTGAAGATCCCAAAACCTAGGGTCAAGGTCGAGCTCAAACCTAACTAGGTCAAGGTCAAGGTCAATCTTGACCTAGTCAGGATTGAGGTCAACTTTGACCTTAGGGTCAAAAACCTCAGGTTGATGGTCCAGAATGCTAGGAAAATGCTAGGAAGAGGTGAAAAATGGGGTAGAATATGGGGAAAAGCCATATCCAAGTCGAATATCCATTCAAGGCATTCGACATGACCCCAAACCACTTACTCAGAGGGCTAAACGCTCTTACCATGGAAGTGCTTCCATTTTAAGACGATACATTAAGCCCCCACTTTAGCAAGAGTATGGACTCAATGCAAACTCTTGGTAAAGGAGATCACAAAGAAAAAGATAATCTTATTGAAATCAAAGGGAAAAAGGAATCCTCAAGCCCCCAGAGACTTGAGTCTTTGTCACCTCCAAGATTGTAATAAGAGAGACATCACTAGAAAAAGATAGAAAAGGGAAGAGAGGAGTGGTTAGCTTGCCCAGTAAGATGTGTATATCTCACTGTGAACCACAAAAGGATAGGATGGCCTACCAATAAAACACTTGATAGTCACCCCATAAAGTTGTGCATCTTCTGGCGGCTTTGTGCATGTATGTAGTGCATCTTTCGATGGATCCACCTTCTTGTATCACCATGGAATACAAAATGTGTGTCTCCTCAGGATTTAGCAACTTATGTGCGTTACCTTCGGGAGATTTAGCTTATTGGAAAATTTGAAAAATGTGTGTCTCCTCAAGATTTAGCAACTTATGTGCGTTACCTTCGAAAGATTTAGCATATTTGAAATTGGAAATGCATGTCTCTTAAGGATTTAGCAACTTATGTACATTACCTTCTAAGATTTAGCATGCTGCAAAACAAAAGGTTAGAACAAAAATACATAATATAGATCAAGGGAGGTTGTATATATGCCCCCCTCCTTAATATGGAAAAAACATACTATTTTGACATGTTAAGGAAAGAAAAGAACAAAGATAAAGCCTTCTTTAGCATCAAGAGAATATCCATAGACAACACCCAGTCCAAGCCAAGAAGGTCACAGCTCCTATGAAGCCATGGAAGGGACAAATGCAAAGAGATATCATGCAAGAAGTGAAAAAGTAACCCTTGTGAGGGATAGCACACTGTTCAATTTCCAAGGTGAGATATATATCAACCATGGAAAGCCAATGTCAAACAATGATATCGGTTGTGATCAATGAAAAGGATCCTCAATGCAAACCAAAATGTTCATGTATAATTGGATATCACATAATAGATAGATACTGCTTAACCAAGGAAAGAGGTGAATCCCGGAAAGACAAAAAAGAAGGAAATGACATCCTTGGCCCCCAAGTGTAGGAACAAGGATGGAAGGAGACCTGTTATATCACTAACAACACTATGCAAGACAACGAGCCCCCAAGTATTAGGCTACCATTGTTTACATGATGTGGAGCTCCATAATAGGAATATGAATGTTATTTAGAGAAAATAGGATTGAAATACAACTCATTGCCACATGATATATAACATTACTATCAATGAGCTGCCTAATCTTATAATGTAAAGCTTGACATTCATTAGTAGAGTGATCATGAAATCTATGATATAAACAAAAAGGAAGAGTCTTCAAGTGTGGACTACATTTCTTTTTGCGTTTAGGTCTAGTAATCATCTTAGCATGAAGGAGTTTAGGCAAAAGAACTTCTTGGTCAAATTCCTTCATAGTTTCATCATGTTTTGAAGTGTTATTTGAGATGTTGTTAACATTGATTTGTTGGCGAGGATTAAATCCCAATCCATAAGAATGCTGATGCCCCCTAGTGTGTAAGGGCATTTGAATTCCCTGTTTATGCATACCACATCCTTGAGCATTAAATCCTTGTTTAACTAGGAAGTGATAACCAAGACCATAATGAGAAGCCATATCAGAAGAATTCAATGGAACTTTAGTAGTCACTATATCCTGATTAGTAGGTTTGACAGGTTCATTGTGGGTGGAAGCAGTGACAAAGTTATTACAAAGGGGTTTAGATTTAAGAACTCCCTGTTCAAATTCTCTTTGTTTCTTCATAAAATCAAGATCATTAATCTTATATTCTCCCATAAAGGTAGGAGTAAAATCCAAGGTTCCCCAATCATTGCCAAGAAGAGCATTAGAGGAAGAAGGATTGCTATTAGGAATAGGAGTAGTTTGGTTTTGAATATTAAGACAAGGATTAGGTGCATCATCTACATGAAGTGTATACATCAGGTTGTTATGTATAAACTTGACTTTACGATGAAGGGTGGAAGGAACGGCATGCATCTCATGCAACCAAGGTCTACCCAAAAGAAGGTTATAATTGAGAGGTCTAGGCATAACATGAATAGGAGTATTCAGGATGAACGGTCCTACTTTGATAGGTAAGGTAATGATGCCTAAAGTGTTCTTAGCAATGTTATCAAAGCCAAAAATAACTACATTGTTAGGTTGAATAGTTGAAATATCAGTGTTAATTGCTTTGAGCATGTCCATGCTACAAACATTAAGCCCAGATCCATTATCAATCAAGGCCCTACGAATGATACTTTTATTGATAGTAACAACAACCATAAGAGCATCATATTGATTTTGAACTTCTATAGAGGGTAAATCCTTTTGAGTAAATACAATGTCAAGAGGACCCAGGGTAGCATGCATGCATTGTAAGAAGTTATTGATGTTCTGTTGATTAGGAGGTGGATTAGGAAGAGTTGCTAGAGCTTTTTGCAAGGCTTCATAGTAGGTAGGTGAATGTTGAAGAAGCTCCCATAAAGAAATCTTAGCAAGAGTATTTTGCAATTGAGTTATCAAATCATACTCCTTGCTAGGAAGACAAGGTGGAGGAGGAAGAATAGGTTGAGAAGGTGGAAAAGAAGTAGAAACCAACAGATTAGGTTGAGGGTTATTCCTTGTATGATATGTGTGAGCTATCGAATCTTGATCATTGAAAGACTCCATAGGTTTACCTTTGACAGTAATGCGAGGACAACCTTTGACAGTCAACAAGGGTTTAGGATAAACCATATTAGTCATCTCAACACTACAAATAGATTCACAAGAAGGAAGAAAAGAGGACATCCTAGGAGGAGATGAGGCAAGATCTTGATTCTCCATAGGATCATCACTAAAAGGGTGAGCATTAAGGGAATTCATATCATTCTCCATTAATGCCTCATCACTAGAAGGAATCTCAAATGAAGGTAAAGAATCTATAATATCATCTTCTTTCACTAAAATGTCTACATGTGTGTTAGGAAAAGAGTTATCATCATGTATCAATATGTCATCTATTAATAAATCACCCTCTTGTATCAAAGAGTCTTCATGAGGAGGGGATAAATCAATGTCTTTATCCAAGGGATCATCTACAATGGTGTCATGAGGAAGAGAGTAATCAACATCGAAATCCAAAGGTTCATCCCAAATAGGCAGATTACCATTCCTGTCAATATAGCACATTGTAGGATCCCTAGAGGGAAAAGAAGTTAAATTATACTCTAAAGGAGGCTCATAGAAAAGACATATATTAGGAGAAGAATTAACATCAATCCTCAACTCATCTCCATAAAGAGAAATATGATGGAGAGATAGATTAAAGTCATCTTCTTGCTCTAATATATCCTTACAAGGAAATTCAAAAGAGGACAAAGCAACATCACATGCACTAGATAAAGTCTTTCTAGGTGTAACATGATGCAATGGTAAGGTAAGAGGAGAATGTTGTGTAATCCCAAAAGTTATAGAAGAATGTTTGGAAAATATTTGAAACAACTTGTGCAACATGATAACAAATAAAGAAGTGCATAGAAAATAGATCTAGATATATCCCAATGCATTCAAATGAAACTTATAAGCATGAGAAGGAAATCAAACACAATAGGGCATCTAATTCCACAAAGCAATGTAAATGTTTTTGTATTTTTGAAGAAATTTTGTAATTTTTTTGAATTTTTGAAATGTAAATGCAAGAGCATAAAAGAAATCTAATCTTAAGGCAAGAAAAAAAATGATCTAACACCAAAAAGAAAGAGAGTAAGTATGTCAGGTCCACCAAAATGTAAAGTGAAGGTGAACACACAAGATAATGCCAAGGAAGATCTAGCACAATAGGGCATCTAAATACACAAAAGAAAGGGGTAAGTATGTCGGGTTCACCAAAATGTAAATGATAAAATATCGATGGGGTCCTAGAACAATGGTTTGCACATGAAAGAGACCCCAAAATCAATATTTTACACTTACATGAAATTGTATTGATATAGAAAGTAAATGTAGATGACTAATATTGAAATTAAGAAATAAAGGTACTTACCTCCGAAAAAGAATAGGCTGAAAACCCTGTCAAAAGATCTCAAAAACTATTGATTTTCAATAGCTAAAAATGAAACTGCGAGATCTACAAAACCCAGAAATCTTTTTCCAAGATTTGAATTGGGTCAAAATTGAGGTTGGGTCAAAATCGAGGTTGTACCTGACCAGGTTAGGTTCGAGGTTGTACCTGACTAGGTCAGGATTGACATTTTTATTTTGAAGTCCAATTCAAATTCTATTCGCACATCCTGAAAGTTCACCAAAAAGGGTATCCAAATCCACTCTCAGATCCAAAATTCCACACATGTACCTACAAGAAAAATGGTTTTGTTTGTTGAGGGGAAGGGGTTTGCCTCAGTCAAACCCCAATTTAGGAATTAACCTTGAAATTGAATTGAAATTGCTGGAATAAACAAAGTAAATGGAACAATTCACCTTACTTGAGTTGAAACCCTTGTGGAGGATTTGAATCCTTGAATCCACAAGAATGGATGAATGTAGAATCACATGTAGGATGTCTCCAATCAATTGTCTTTTGATCTTCAACACAAATCTTGAATGGATCTTGGAATAGGAAGAGGCTTGAATGCTTGAATGCTTGAATACTTGAATGTTTGAATTCTTGAATGCTTGAAGGCTTGAATGCTTGCACTTGAGATCTTGAGAGATTGCTTGGTGAGAATGGATCGCAAAACTTGATGGTGAGATGTGAAAATGAGAGAGGAAGGATCCCTTTTATAGTGATCTAGGGCACAAGAGGGGCCTCGTAGAAAACAATAATTAAGGGCCCATGGCACAAAAATCTAGAGAGGTGCACATGGAGAGGAAATTAAATTAAAGTCTTGACACAAAACTCTAGGAGGGGACCACCCTTAATATAGAAATAAAATAATTATTTAAGAACCTTGTTACAAAATTTGAGGTAAGGCCAACCCCAAAGTTAATATAAGCATTAGGCAAAAAAATTGAGAAAGGCTAATCTCCAATAATAAATTAGGATTCCTATACAAATATCGAGAAAGGTCCACCTCAAATATTAATTTGAGAATTTGACACTTAATCCAAGGAATAGTGGCCCCGAAGAGGGAAAGTGCAAGATTTTGATGAAATCCCAAAACCGAAAGCAAACCCTGAAGATCCTGAAACCTAGGGTCAGGTTGAGCTTAAACTTGACTAGGTCAGGGTCGAGGTCAATCCTGACCTAGTAAGGATCGAGGTCAACTTTGACCCCATAAGGTTGAGTTTGACCTTAGGGTCAAAAACCTCAGGTTCATGGTCTAGAATGCCAAGAAAATGCTAGGAAGACGTGGAAAATGGGGTATAACAGGGGGAAAAGCCAGATCCAAGTCGAATATCCATTCAAGGCATTTGACATGACCCCAAACCACTTACTTAGAGGGCTAAATGCTCTTACCATGGAAGTGCTTCCATTTTAAGATGATACAGTGAGCACACTTTTGTAAAAGGAATTACATTAAAAAAAGCCTTGGGAATGAGTCAATAGTCGAGAATCATACAAATCCAAGATTCAGTTATGAAAAATGAATAACATCATTCCATACCTATTAGTTGGAGGAGGCTCGATGAAGAAAGGGTTCCAATTTTTTTTAGATTTTGCTCGGTAGACTTTGGGCTGCAGCAGAATAAGAGCTATGAATATAGGGGGGAGAGGAGACTTTTCTTTTCTACGAACTTTGTGCTGTGGGACAGGGAGTTTGTGCTCTAGTTTTCATTTGTAGTTGTAAAGGAGGGAAAGTTATGGCAATCGGAATGTTCATTCAGACTTTGAGCTTAGTGACATATACATATATTTGTCAATGCATAGTGCAGTTTAAGATTTTATTCTCAAACTTTGATGTATTGATTACTTTGTGAGTTGGTACATTGATTGTCCTATGTCGTTGCTTGTTGTGTGTTTCAGATTATCATTCTTTTCATCCGAGTTTTGTTTCTTTGAGGGTTCTTTTATTCAAATATTTGAATCTGGAGAACTTTGTGTCTTTGATTCTCTTAGTTCTTGTTGTAATCTCCTTGTAAGCAATCCTCCATACCTATGAGTATGTCGAGAAATCCTTTAAGTACTTTCTAGTAAAAGTATATTTGTATGTTCTTTTATTTTTATTGTAAATTCTTTGAAAATCACACACGGGGAGCTGTACCTAATAAAATTCAGAGGAAGGTTATCAATTCAATGATAACCTATCCAATTGTTAGCCAAGATTGCACTTTTATCTGGGCATCAGGAGTTATTTCATTCTAAAGTGAAAATCTGTTCACTAACAGATTTTTGGCGACTCTACTGGTGATTGGAATCGAAGATCAGTGCTAAATTTATTTCCTTAGTTTGTATATTATATATGTATATGCAAGCTTGGCGACTCTATTAATTCATCATGTAGACCAGAAATATTATGATCAAGAAAAGGCCTGATCCTACTCTTATGGAACTTTATCCAATGCATGACAAAGTCTTGAGCGAGTTCTTTCATAGTTTCAAAGAAAGTATTTCTCGGGCTGTCAGAGAAATGATCAGTCTGGAAGATGATCATGCAAGAACTCTTTTGTGGAGAAGTCTCTATGCACGATTCCAAAAAATCAAGGATCTGAAGGAGTATGAAGAAAAGGTGGCAAGGCTGAAAGCACAGCTGACAGTTGATGATGAAGAACCTCCGGTAATATTGTCTTATTTTATCTCTCGCAACTATGCAGTCTTCGGTGATCATGATGGCACTCAAGAACTCATGAATAAAGATGATTAAGGTGCATTTGAATCTTTATTTCCTCCTGATTTAGAAAATTTCAGATTTGAAAGTGATGATAGTCATCTTGCTTTGAAAGTTCCTATTTATGAAAAATTTGACAGTAACATTTTACTAGAGTTTGAATGTTTTGTTTTTAATAAGGAGGCTGAAAGTAACCTGTCCCATTGTGAAATTGGTGGTTAGTCCATTGGAGAATCTTGTTAGTTTAAAGATAAAATTTATGGTGATGATAAGGTAGGATTATAGGTTGAAAAGGTTTCTCATGTTGAAACTCTGGTTGAAGGAGGAAATGTTGAAGTTAACCCCCAACCTGTGGGTAACTCGGTTGAAATATTGAATGACACTCTCTTTAACAAGGAAGAAGAAGACATCATGTGTAGATTTTTATCACCTCTTGGACAAGGAGATCCTTCTTTGAACAATCCAGGTAAAAATTTAAAACAAATAGACTGCAAGAGGTTGCTTGGTGATTCATTATTCTATTCTCTTGGGTGTGAATCTACTAAGAATAATGTTGTGAAATCTAAAGATGCACTGGAGGAAACAAAGGGTCAAATGTTTCGCATATTTGATAATGCCCCAATTCTTGATAGAGTTGAAGAAAATTTTTCTGACAGGTTTGATCCCATGTTCGATGAATTTTCTCTTTTTGATAATATGAAATATGTTGCTCATGATTATGGAAAGGAGTGTACCATTGTGGATAGTGGTTTGGAGGTCAAGGAAGAAGTTCTTGAATATTATTATTTTCAATTTGAGTTGAAACCTAATCTGGAGGATATTATGGATAAACGTTTAGAAGACAAAGAATGCTATGATGAATTATGGCTATTTGGGAAGGAGTGCTTGGTCAGCATATTTATATGTGCCTTTAGCTTGAGGTTCGACATTGAAGAAGTCACTAGTAGGAAATGGTTTGGAGCTGCTCCAATGAGACATGACTTGCTACTATGGAAAGGCTCCTATTTCTCCCAACCGGTAAATGGATTCATGTGACCTCTTCTTGCTTATGGTTCTTGTGGTAGGCTCTCTTCCTACCTTTTTATATATTGTAAATATTCTTTTGGTGTGTGTAGTGTTAGTTTGAATAATGTACAAGCTTCGAGCTTGCAAGTAGTTTAGGTGTTTAGGCTTGTTGGCTTTTCCCTACTCCCCTCCGCCCTCATGCAAGAATCTCCTATTTTCCTTTTCTTAATGACTCTATTCGCCCAAAGGATAAGGCACTTAACTTTTCCTAGAGATTGTTGGAGTTCTCTACTTTTGTGCCAAATCAGTCCCACAGTTAGAGCCCATGTTGGTACCCATATAGACCCCGGTATTTAAAATTTTGATGAAGGATCTTGAACCTCTTTGAACTAAGTTCAAAGAAGTTTGAAGTGGTTCAATTTGTAGATTCACAAATTTAGAGGTCCAGAGATTTAAAGTTCAATGACCTAGTGCAGAGGCGTAGAGATCATTATATTTGGGTTTAGATGACTTCATAGGCAGTTTCACTAGATTCATCAAGTTCTTTCAAGGTGTATCAATTCAATGTTCAATCTTCAGAGGTATAGCTACATGGCCTGAATTCTTAGATATTTATGGTTCAGAATGTTCAAGAGGTCCAATCCAATTCAGAGCTCAACTCATCAGTCACAAAATTACAATTTTCAGTAAAAAGTTCAAAATCCAAAATGTTAGAGCCATCTCCAAGGAATATGTATATCACTCCAAACCAAAACTTCATTAGCAGTCAGTCAATTTCCACCTCGCAATGCAATGGAATCAATGTGAATCGTGCATAATTTCTTTAAATAGGAATCTTGAAACACATGGATTGAAGTATTTTATATGGACATGGAAATAATATGTAGCCATACCCAATAAATGGCAAATGAAATTCAATGTTCAAGCTCAGTGCTAAGAGCTTTGGCGATATCAGAAATTGGATTGCTGATGGCATGTTCACCTATGTTTGAAAAGTATGCAATACATAAAACTCCAAATCCTGGGCTCCTAAAATCATTTTTCCACTAATTTATGGTTTTATAAGACATAAAAGATAGCTTGCATGACAGATAATACTATCATAAAACCAGTGACCCATGAGCACATTATCGGCATGGTGCCTAGGCAGGGATGATTAGATAAGATGTCAAGAATGTGAATTGAAGGTCCTCTGGGAATCCATATCTTATCCAGCCCAAAGGTAAAGGGGAAATGATTGGATCAATAGTTGGTGACATCCTTGTTGTTCTATTAGTCTTCATATTAATGCTCCTCTTTCATAGAAGATACTTTGCAAAACTAGATGCCAATGCAAATTTAGCGGCCAAGGCACTGAACATCATCTTGGGAAATGATTGTATTTCATGTTCTCTTCCCAATAAAGACATGTGATGGTTGTTTGGATTAATGCATTGAATCCCTAAAGGCTTCTACCAGTCTTCTCTGAAGAAACACGGATTGGCATGTGATCAGTATATCATCTTCATCGAATAGAATAAATTGGAGCATTGGGCATGATGATAGTAGATCATGTACAAATTATCAAAAGGTTTCGTAGATGCTAAGTAGTTGGGAATCAGTTTCCTATTTGTCTTGTACGGATTGGAGGTTCTATTGTTGAGGTGTCAAGTTTTAGAACAATGGAAAATTTTGGGAAAGATGAGCTTTTCTCTTTTTCACATCGACCTCCTTGTTGTAGTCTTGATGAGTATGTATGATGGAAAGATTTCATGTGTAGAAACTTCACCATTAATGGATTGATGTATGATCCATTTGTAAATTTTATTTATGATTACTCCTGTGGTATGTGAAACATAAAGACCGAGGAAATGTACGTGCTTAAGCGCATCAGCTGGTGTCCAACACCATTTGCAGACCAACACAAATTATTTGATTAGTTTACTAGCATAGTTACAATGATCAATCAAGCATGGAATCATGAAGATTGTCAACAAATTATGTAACAAAATGTCTCAAAGAAGAAACGCTAGTGCACATAATCTCATTGCAACACTCCATAGGCAATTTGTATGGAATAATACTATGAACTATCGGCTAGAAGATGTTTGATGGGCCGAAACTGATATTGACTGCCCTCTTCATGATAATCGACACAACAATCCCTCATAGGAGTTGCCTAATGTTTCTCTATGGAGATAATAAAAATGTTTAAAGGAATATATCAAATTATGCCATGGCATAGCATCAACCCGATAAGCCCTATTTTGAAATTGACTTCATGAATATCATTGTGAAACTCGCCTGTAAATTCATCAGGTCATATGTGTTTCAAACACATTGGAGGAATCAAAATAGAGATAGATGATTCCAAAAAATTGTGCTTCTGTGTGGAAAGGAAACACTCCTTGAAGCTGTACGCAATGCAGAGAAGCTATTTTGGGAGATATATTGATGTGCATGAGCTTTGAAGGCACTATTTGACCCGACACTGGAGTGCACATGAAATTTCCATATGGCATTCAGGACTTTTGATATATTACATGGGTTAGTTTGAAATCAAATATGGGCTAGATGGATTGGCGGTAGGTCTATGCCACTCAATCACTAATTAAAAGATTGACGTCTCTTTTTAATACAAGGTCCTATTTTTAATGTTTTAGTGAGCACACTTTTGTAAAAGGAATTACATTAGAAAAATCCTTGGGAATGAGTCAATAGTCGAGAATCATACAAATCCAAGATTTAGTTATGAAAACTGAATAACGTCCTACCATACCTATTAATTGGAGGAGGCTCGACAAAGAAAGGGTTCCAGTTTTTTTTAGATTTTTCTCAGCAAACTTTGGGCTACAATAGAATAAGAGCTATGAATATAGGGTGGAGAGGAGACTTTTCTTTTCTACGAACTTTTTGCCGTGGGACGGGGAGTTTGTGCTCTTGTTTTCATTTGCAGTTGTAAAGGAGGGAAAGTTATGGCAATTAGAATGTTCATTCAGACTTTGAGCTTAGTGACATATACATATATTTGTCAATGCATAGTGCAATTTAAGATTTTACGTTGAAACTTTGATGTATTGATTACTTTGTGAGTTGGTACATCGATTGCCCTGTGTCATTTCTTGTTGTGTGTTTCAGATTATCATTCTAATCATCCGAGTTTTGTTTCTTTGAGGGTTCTATTTTTCAAATCTTTGAATTTGGAGAGCTTTGTGTCTTTGATTCTCTTATTTCTTGTTGTAATCTCCTTGTAAGAAATCCTCCATACCTATAAGTATGTCGAGAGATCCTTTAAGTACTTTCTAGTAAAATTACATTTGTATGTTCTTTTATTTTTATTGTAAATTCTTTAAAAATCACACACGGGGAGCTGTACCTGACAAAATTCAGAGGAAGGTTATCAATTCAATGATAACCTATCCAACTGTTAGCCAGGATTGCACTTTCATCTGGGCATCAGGAGTTATTTCATTCTAAAGTACAAATCTATTCACTAACAATTATCTACATATTTCTTCTGTTCAAGTTTTAGATTCTCAGGTGTACAACAAGTATGAATTAAATTGTTTTATCTCAAGATTGGTTGAATGATGTACATAAAATGCTAGATTTATAGTATGAGTGTATGTTTTACAACTAAATTGGATGTGGTAATGTGTAAGAATAGTACATGGATGATGTTTAAAGACATATGGTGTTCTTATTAGCTCTGCATAATGGTTCTTAGTCTTTCTAGTATTGTTTTCTAACTAGAGTGGATGCTTGGAAGGTTGAGTAATTGTCTCATCGACTTGGAATGTTGGTGTTAATTATTTTTGGTTTGAAATAGCTTGAAAAGATATGTTAATGCATTTTGGATCCTACTTATAACTTTCCTTGGTCCACATTTACTTCCCTTCCAACACATAAGTGTTTGGGACCAACCTCCTTGGTTGGTGCATGTTTTAGGTCTACCAATTTCATCTTCACTGACTTGGTAAAGTTTGTTAGTGCTTTTTAAGGATATAAATGGAAGATCAAATCAAGTACACAATGTAGAGGTTTGTGAAAAGTGTGATATTGTAAAATGTATAAATAAATGCTTAATGCATACCAAAGGTAGTGATACAAAGTTATCTACATTTATAAAGTCTACAAGTATGCTAGAGGTAGTGAGCTAAAGGTTACTAATGGTGTGGTTGTGTTGTCTTAGATGCTTAAGTATATTTCATGATATTGTACAGTTATTTCATCCTCCTATAAATATTATTATAATCAAGGAATAGCACAAACTTCCTTTGGTTGTATCCTTAAAACTAATATTTCAAGGAGTTATTTCTTCCTTTGGTTATAGTCCTAAAATAATGTTGTAATCCCATTTTATATTGTGAGGTTTCTCACCATAGTTTTTCCTTTGCTAGGTTTTACATGTCAAATTTTGGCTCTCTTATGAAAATGTGTTGAATTCTCTAATTTCATTTTTGTTAATCTACTTAATAGTTAATGGTGCTATAGAGTTCAAGTTTTTAATTGAACACTAATTCCTGCCCTCTCTCTCGATATTCTAATGTATTTAACAATGGTATCAGAGAAATGATCCTTAGAAGAAATCCTAACATCTTGAGGAAGATCTAGGTTGGTATAAGATAAATTCAACTCATACAACATACCTAGGTCTGATGGAACACTCCATAATTTTTGGAAATTGAGGATAGAAGTCCACCTACCTTCTATAGGTTTTGGCATTAGGCAATTATTCAAAGATGGTTATACTTCTCTTTTTGGTTTTCCAATTGATTTGGCTGAAATAAAGGAACATAATAACAATGGTAAGGAAACTAGTGCTATTTTGAGTGGATTATAAAATTATAAACTTGTGAAGATAATGCATAACTGCATTACTAAGGATGTGTGGTAAAATATAAGAAGTATTTTTAAAGGAGTCATTAAAGTTAGACAAGTTATAGATCTAAAAAGGTGAATTTGAAAACCTATGGATATTAGAGGATGACGATATTATTAGTTATCTACTTCAAGTAGATGAAATGGTCAGTAACATCAAAGGTCTTGGTGAATAATTAAAACAAAAAATAGTGGTACAAAAGCTATTTAGATCTCTTCCTAAATATTATAGTTCTAATGTGTCTCCTATTAATGAAGCCAAAGATTTATATAATTTTTAAGTGGATCAATTGTATGGAACACTTCTTAATTTTAAATGAAATAACATGATAAAAGAAGGTAAAAAAAGGGAAGCATCTTTCAAAGTTAGTAAGAAGGAGAAGATTGATGTATCTAACTAGAGAAATTTCTCCAGAATGAGGAAGAAACAAAATTTATGAGGAAGTTGAAAAAGGGAAGTATTAAATATAAAGGTAAATTACCCTTCAAATGTTTCATTTGTGGAAAAATTGGTCATTATGCTTCTAAAAGTCCTTTAAGAGAATCAATACATGACTACAAGAATCCTCGAAGAAAGAAATTTAAAAGGAGTTTATGTGTCAAAGAAGACTACTATTCTTTATGAAGAGAAACATAACATGTCAAATGATGATAGGGATGAAGCTATTTTCATGGTCATAAGTGTTGGAAATAATGATCTTGACCTTGGAAAATGTATGAATGAGATTGTTCTTAAAAACCCTAATCCTACTAAGATATCTTGCACTCTAGAAACTTATTATAATATTGAAAGATTCATGTTTACTACTTTTCCTACTAAAGAAGAGAAAAAATCTTGGGGAATTAATAATGAATGTTCTAAGAACATAAATGGTGAAAAGAGAAAGCTCATCAATATAGTAAAATGGGACATAAGATTAGTCAAGTCTAGAGATGATACCTTCGCAATAATTTTTAGCAAATGAAAAATAAATATTGATGGATAGAGTAAGACAAAATATGTTATCTATATTAAGGGTCTCAAGAAAAATATTCTTAGTGTAGGTAAAATATGCATCAAATGATACAAGATGAAGGATGTGAAATTAGAAAATAAAATATAAGGATATTGGTGGGAGAAGGATCTAGAACCGAAGGCATTATATATCACCTAAAAGAGGATAATGAAAGAAAGTTTATTTTGGGACAAAAAAGTGATTTTTGGCTATGATATAAGAAAATGGGATACAACTTCATAGAATTGTAATTTAAATCAACTCTACACATTTGGTGAGAGATATGCTAAATATTGTCAAGCCTAAAAACACTCTATGCAAAGAATGTCAGATTGGAAAGGAGACAAGAACAAGATTCAAGACCAAGGAGTACTCTTTCACAAGACCATTTTAGCTAATTCATATTGATATATGTAGTCCTTTAAGAAAAATTAGTCTTCAATATGACATGTCTTTCATGCTACTTATTGATGATTTTATTAGGATGACATGGGTTACATTTCTATAAGAATGATTTTAAAATTTTGATAGGTTTAAAGGGTTTAAGTCAATGGTTGAAAATGAAATGAATAATAAAATCAAGTGTTTAAGATTTGATAGAGGAGGTGAGTTTAAATCAAATGAGTTTTAATTATTTTTTGTGGAGAATGAAAGAAAGAGGAACCTATCTACTAGTATAACTCAAAAAAATGGAGTTGTGGAAAGAAAGAATAAAATTGCCCAAGAGATGAAAATAACATTGTTGAAAGAGGCCAATCCACCTAATGTATATTGGAGAGAGATAATGCACATTACACTCTACATTACTAATAGAGGACAATCAAGAGTGAACAATATTAAAACCCCTTATGAGCTATTGTATGGAAGAGAAATAATTGTCAAGCATTGTAGTGTTTTTGGTGGTAAATTTTATATTAAGAGTTGAAGAAGATTTGGGAAAAATTGACTCTAAATCTGATGAAGGCATCCTTCTTGGCTGCTCAAATAGAATCAAGGATTAAATATGCTACAACAAGATGTTGGGAAATATTGTTGAGAGTGCAAATGACAAAGTTGATGAGGATTTACATCAAAACACATATGAGCAAGAATATGGATTTGATGAACCTTCATGCATAGATGAAGATGAAGAAACTAAAGAAACTGAAGTAACACTAATGAAGAACACTTGAAATACCACCAAATATGTTTAGAAGAAGCATTTAGAAGACCAAATAATTGGAAAAAAATTAAGGTGTGCAAACTAGGAGAAGAGTTGCAAAGATAAATGAACAATTCTACCTTTGTTTACTATCAAAGATAAAACCAAGAACTATCAATGATATTAGAAAGGATTAAAGTTGGCTACAAGTAGTGGAAGAAGATCTCAATCAAATTGATAAAAAAGAGACGTAGGAACTGGTCTCAAGACCTAGTGACAAGAATGTGATAAGAAAAAAATGGGCATTAAAAAAAAATTGAATGAAGATGGATAATTTGTAAGAAAAAAAGAAAGGTAGGTATGTGTAGCATCATAAATTGTGTCTCTATACAATTTTATGCTCACATAGGCCCCACTTAGTATTTTTGGCCTTCCACACTTGATCATGTTTGATTCTATAGGCATTGGATCAAAACTAACATCTCTACTACCTTTCTGGATAGTAATCCTTGACTCTTCTTGATTCGTTAGGTCAAGGGTGCTTAAAATGCCCTTGACCTAAGAAGATATCACTTATGGAACCCTTGACCCCATAAAAAGGGCTAAAATTTGAATCCTCTAATGGTTAGATTGTGAGAGTAGGAATTCCTCCCCATTCTCAGCCTAATTTGAAAATTCACACATATTTTATAGGGATAGGTATAAAAGAAAGCCGCCATCCCTCCAAATTTGAAACTATACAATCAGAAATCAAGTTCAAAAGGGATCAATCCTATCTCCTACTAGACATTAGGAATAAGGATGATCCACTAGGATTGAATGGGATCAAGTGCTTAATCTATATCTCTAATACAAAAGGTTGATTAGGGGGATATGCTTGAGTGAGGCAAGATAAAAAAATAAAATAGGAAAAAATGATAAGTTGTAGAATACATAAATTAATAGAAAATAGACAACCTTGCACAATAAAAAAAACAAAAAACCAGAGAACACCACTAACCTGTGATTTCAATTTGAAGCCATTTTGCAAGGAAGAGGTTTCCTAGGGTTTTGTGTTCCCTACACTTCTTGACAATTCAAATTCCAAATTATTTTTCAGATCCTGTACTTTATAGAATTGATCTATTTTGTGCACCACCTATTTCTAAACACAAAAAATAAGGAAATTATTGTGTAGAGATGGGTTTTCCTCAACAAAAATTGAGTTGAGTAACCAACCTTTGAATGAAACTAAATATGCTTGAAAGGAAAGTATGATAATATGAAATAGATACTAGATAAATTTCCTTATACCTTGATGTTACAATTTTATTCTTTGGATGTAATCACAAGTGTTAATGCAATAGCTTGAACTCCAAAAAAACCTAAAAGTAAATCATTAAAGACATACTTTCCAACATGAATGTTGTAGTTTTCCATAATTCTTAATGAAGAAGAACAATAATACTTTGAAGCCTTGAAGATATTGAGAATGCTTGGATGCAAAAGTTTAGGAGAGCTCTTGAAATCTTGATCATGGTTATTGAATTCTTGATTGTAGATGTCCAAATGATGAGAGATAGGTTTATTTTGTACCCCTTGTGCAATATTTTGGATTTCAAAACTTGAAGGAGGATGACATAAATTTAGAAATCCCTCTAAATCCACAAGGTGGGCCTCTAATTCAAGTTTTAGGAAAAACATTCAGGAAGAGGACATCTTGCTTACCCTCTTCTCAGGAAGAGGGTGAGTGGGGCATCCTCTTCTTGCCAAAAAAATATGAAATTGGAATTGTGATGTAGGAGCATTCTAGGGTACTCGGTGGATCTACATGGAGGTGTGTTGTTTGGATGGTGGTACTGCGTTGCAACCTTGACCGATGGTCTCAGTCATTGAAGGAAGCTTGGTTACTGAAGAGAACTCGATAGTCTCTGGTGCTCGGTGAAAGTGTTACTCGGTAATGCCTACGGTGCTTTGTCGACATTGGTGCTCAGAAATTCTTGGCATGCTCAGTTATTTCACTGGTGCGTGGTAGTTCTGGTTTACTGACTAGAGTTCTATGTGATTTGTTGGGCCAAATTGGTGCATGTATTGTTGGTAGCTATTGTTACAGGCTAACATGTTGTATTTTAAGGTTTGTAAGGCTATTTGAGAGCCAAATTGTTTTGCATTTAATATTTGTTAAGAGGAGTTAATGATTTCATCTAGCCGAGTTGTGGCTGATGATTAGTATTTATAGGATGTTGGGGTAGTTGTTTAGGCAACAGATCTAGATGATGAGATAGGAGATTCTGATAGCAGATTTGAGTGGTGAAGTTGTGGAAAAGATCCTATGAGATCTTGTAGATCAAATTGATTTCTGATAGTTTATTTTAGTAGAGCTGGTGGCTGGGGCTTGGAAACAAGGAGATTGCTTGGAGGCTTGTGAGCTCAAGTTTAGATCTACCTTAGGGTTTTCATTAGTTGCTGATAGTATTCAAAGCTAAAATAGCTAGAGTTGTATTGGATCTTGTTGATCTTGCAGAATTACTTCTGATTGTAATTGGCCCTAACCCAGAAGGTCTTACAGTCAAGCATGTTAATGGGAAATTTGAGTTGAAAAAATTTGTTGTGTTGAGTTATCCACTGTGTTGTTCTGAATCTGCAAGGCTGGACTATCCTTAATTGGATTCTCCCTGCCTTGGTCTATGTCATGTGGTATCAGAAAAAAGGTCTGATCTTGTTGGAGTGAAGGTTGACCTAGCAAGGCTGATCTTGTGAAGTTGATCTTGTTGGAAAAGAGATTATATGATCTAAGTTCCTGAGCCATAGCACTGAACTTGTGGATCTTTCCCTAGTTGTTTGTACAAGGTGGTAGGTTGAGATCTGACTTGCATACAACTTGGAGATTGCCACAAGGTGGTCAGTGTAGGGTTTTGTTGCAGAAGGTTTCTATTATCTTTAAGAATGCCTCCGAGAAGACTAGACCCTAGAGTAATTGTAGATCTCTATGATATTGTGGAATCTAGAATTACAGAGAAGGTGAAATTATATTTTAGATCTGAGATGGAATTGATGAAGAATGACATGGTCACTGAGATAATGAGAGTTGTTACTAGTGTACCCTAGAATGTTGGTACTAAAGATGGTTATGAGGAAGCTGCTGAAGACTTTGAACTTGCTGGATCTAGTAGTGATGACCAGAGGGATAGATTTGGTGAAGAAAGAATTGCTCGGATGCCTAGATCTGGAGTGCGGTTAAGTAATAGTTACCGAATGTAAGTTTATATTTTCTTTGGTACCTTGAAACCTAAGAACTCGATTGATTGGATTGGTGAACTTGAAGATTTCTTTGAGTTGGAAGAAATTGAAGATCCTCTTCGGGTGAGATTGGCACAGACTAAGTTGAAAGGACTTGCTGCTCTTTGGTGGAAAGAACTACAAAGAGATAGAGAAGATGAAGGTGAAATGAAGATCAATTGGTGGAAGTTGATGGTGAAAAAATTGAAAGCTAAGTTCATACCAGTGGACTATGAGCTTGACTTGTTTAAGAAGTAGAATCTAAAATATAAGGAATTGTCTATTGAAGATTATACCGAGGAGTTCTATAAATTTACTATTTGGTCTGGACACCGAGAGCTTGGTAAGGAAAAGGTAGCTCAGTATGTGAATGGCTTGAGATTCAATATTCAGGATGAGCTTGGTATGTTGAAGATTGATTCTTTTGAAGATGCTTATCATTATGCTCTGAAGGCAAAAGATAAGTTGAAGAGGGAACAACATAGTAACTCCCGAGGGAAGGAAAAGATTGATCACTTGGTGAAGGATAAACTGACTGATGCAGAATATGAATAGAAACTTGTGGAACCGAAGAAGATATGTAGAGTTATATTTAAGGGTACTTTCTATAACTATGGAGAGGAAGGACACCATTCTTTTGAGTGTACACAAAAGAAGCTTGGTGACCGATGAGTTGTTGCGGTAAATGAGAATGAACCTAAATCTAAGAACTTGCTACTTTGGTGAATATTTCTTGGTACAAAGGTGGAACCTTGTCAGAGGAGTAACTTGTTTAGGAATTAGTGCAAGTCTCGAGGTAAACTCTATGATTTTGTTGTTGATAGTGGTAGTACCGATAACCTTGTTGCTGAGGACATGGTTCAAAAAATTGGGTTGAATAGAATCAAGCATCCTTGTCCTTATAGGATTGGCTAGTTACAAGATGTTCATGCTCTAGAAGTAAGAGAACAATGCTTTATTGATGTTCATTTTGGCCAGTATAAGGATCTTGTGTTATGTGATATTGTGAAGATGAATAGTTGTGATATATTGCTTGGTAGATCTTGGCAATATGATTACAGAGCTATGTATGATTGTGTCAGAAATGTGTTTACTATTGAGAAGGATGACATGAAGTTTTCCATGATGCCTTTGCTAGATACAACAATAGGTAGGAGAAGCCTGAGTATTGGTAGCTGACTTGAGTTGGTGGATCCTGAAGGTATGGTTGATCCGTGTGAAGGATAGACCTATGTGTTGTCAAGGAAAGACTTGAAGAGATAGAGAAAGCTGAAGTGGAAAAGTATGCAAACTAAAAAGGTGGAGGACTTGTATGTGAAGAACTAGTTCGGGGTTTATGTGCTGAATCCTAGAAGATGTTCTTCTCACACATGAACATCTTTTCAAACTTGGGGTGTCTGATGCAGGGGAATTCTAGGGTACTCGATGGATCTACATGGAGGCATGTTGTTTGGCTGGTGGTACTCGGTTGCAGCCTTGACCGACGGTCTCAATCATTGAAGGAAGCTCGGTCATTGTTATAGGCAACCATGTTGTGTTTAATGTTTGTAAGGATATTTGAGATTCGACTTGTTTTACATTTAATATTTGTTAGGAGGAGTTAATGATGTCATCCAGCCAACTTGTGGTTGATGATTAGTATTTATAGGATGTTGGGGTAGTTTTTTAAGTAGCAGATTTGGATGATTAGATAGGAGATTCTGATAGTAGATTTGAGTGGTGAAGTTATGGAAAAGATCCTATGAGATTTTGCAGATCAAATTGATTTCTGATAGTTTGTTTTAGTAGAGCTGGTGGTTGAGGCTTGGAAACAAGGATATTGCTTGGAGGCTTGCGAGCTCAATTTTAGATCTGCCTTAGGGTTTTCATCAGTTGCTAATAGTTTTCAGAGTTGAACTAGCTAGAGATGTATTGGATCTTGTTGATCTTACAAAATTACTTCTGATTGTAATTGGCCCTAACCCGGAAGGCCTTAAAACTAGGCAAGTTAATGGGAAATTTGAGTTGAAAACATTTTTTGTGTTGAGTTATCTATTGTTTTGTTCTGAAGCTGCAAGGATGGACTATCCTTAATTGGATTCTCCCCACCTTGGTCTGCGTCAAATTGGAAGTTGGGAAGAAGGAAAAGAAGCCAGATTTTGAAGGACAACTAATTATGGATTCGTGATGAAATAAAATTCCACTAATGGTAGCATAGGGCCCATGTTGATTAATAAATTATTGAATTGGTGAAATAATAAAAAGCACACCTAGAAATAAGGGCTTACATCAATTATTGGTGATAATCAATTAAGAGAGGACCTGTAATATTAATTGAAATTAATAAAGGTCCAATGAGTCTTAGGAGAGTGTGAAATAAATGTGGGAACCCATACATGCTATTAGGATAAATTAAGCATCTACGTCTAGGTGCTTGTAATCTAGGATGGTACATTTATCTCTCACTTTAGCAGGAGTGTGAGTCCATCTCATGCTCATGGTAAAGTAGAAAAAAGAGAGAGAAATAGATAAAGATGTGATCATGGGGAAACTACAAAGAGATAAGAAATTTATGAGTAATGGACACAAGCCCCCAAACACAGTATTTTAAATTTTACAACCATGTACATAGACACATAAAAAAAACAAAATCCTAAAGCTTACAAAGGTTCCAAGCCAACTAGTTGAAGAGACCTCAATAAAGAAAATGTCTCAACCATTAGCATCACACTCGAAATGATATTGAAAAAGCACAAGTAGTCACATAAAAACTAAGAGCACACATGAAAGATAAGACAAGAATCCATGATCCAATCTACTAGAAATGTGTATTATGCTATGGAATCTTGGAGAAGAGGAAAAGATAACCATGGATTAAACAAGCTAGCCAGTTGTGTTCTACTAGGTGATCTATGAGAGAGTTTGGTACAACTGGAGTTGATGGGCTAGAAAGTTATGTTATGCTAGTCAACTTATCTTTAAAAATATGCACAAAGGAGAGGTCAAATGGGCTAGAAAATGTGTTATGCTATTTCAACCAATCCTAAGGATAACCAAGGAAAACATTGTATCCAAGGAAATATACCAAAATAGGATAGTCAAAGGAAAAAATTGTATCCAATAAAATCAACTAAAAATGTACAAAGGAGATTCATCTGGCCCTAGAAAGTTGTACTATTCTGGTGTATTCTACTTGAAATATTTGAATTAATTAGAATATTTTCAATAAGGAGGCCATATATATTCCTCCCCTTAATATGGAAAACTATGACTATCTTGAAAACTTAAGGAAAGAGGAGAAAGGATAAAAAACCTTCAACACTAGAGAGGTATCAACTTAAGAAACACCCAATCCAATACAAAGAGGTCACAAATCTATTAGGTCAAGGAAGGGACAAATGAAAGAGATGTCATACAAAAAGAGTAAAGGGATCCTGTTGAAGGATGTTGAAAAGAGGATGAAGAAATATTGAACAAAAATAACATCCTTGACCAAAGAAGGGGAAAGGAAATAAGAATTCACACTATTCCCATTGCTAGGTAAAGGGATTCCTAATGAAGGATGACAAATTTTTATCCCCCAAGTGAGGGATTTATTTATTTGGACATATAATTGCAAACAAAGAAGATGTTTTGATCAAGGATACACACCTCTTACATAAGAGAGAGTCCATAATAATAATAATAATAATAATAAAATTCCATGTGACAAAAGATATCACATGATAAACAAATAACACTAAACTAAGGGAAAATGGATACTTAGAAATGAGAGATTAAAATACTACCCTTTCCCCCCCAAGTGCAGAGACAAGAATAAGAATAAAGAGGAATATTATGTTGTTCATAAAGTATGATTGCACCTAAAATTGTACCACCATGAATGAAAATGAGCCCATAATGAAGAGGATAACAATGCCACATAGAGTGAAAAAACATAATAAGAACTTAAATGTTATTCGAAGTAATCATAATTGAAAATCAACTCATTGCAACCTATTATCATGTGAATGATGTTATAATCAACAAGTGTTTAAACCTTGTAATGAAAAGCTTAATATTCATTAGTAGAGTGGTCATGACATCAGTGAAACATGGAAAAAGGAAGATTCACAAGCTTTTGAATATGCTTCTTTTTTTTGGGTTAAGTAATCAACTTAACATGAAGAAGGTCAGAAATTTTTTTTTCTTGATTAAAGCTAGGAATATCAGAAGTGTTAGATGATAAGAGAAGGGATGTAGAAAAAGGAGGAGGTTGGAAATTGAACCCTTGTAGAGGAAAGTGTAAGGTAGGTTTCTCATGAGTATTGACACTTTGCAGCATGCAACCTAAAACATGTTGAAGATTATGAGTCAAATTGTTTAGAGAATTGGGTTGGATAAATGACACACTAGGCCCTTTAAAGGGTCCCATGTTAAAAATTAGGAACTTTATATTCTCCCCAAAAATACATAATGTAAATTCTAATGACCCCCAATAGTATTCTAAAAGGGAACTTTTAGGGGAAGGAGTATCTCAAAGAGGAGAAAATATGTCTTATTGAAATGGTGTAGGAATGGATGGAGAATCAGATTTAGTTTGGAAATTTGTTTTGGAACTTATCATTATCAATAATGGTATACATGATGTTGTTATAAATGAACTTCACTTTGTGATTAAGTGTTGAAGGAATATGTTTCATGGAATATAGACATGGTCATCCTAAGAGAATACTATAAGCGAGAGTATCAAGCATGACATAAGTAGGTATGGGTAAAATAGCATGACCTATCTTAATAGGTAAGTCTATAATACCTAAGGTTTTTTTAAAAACATTTTCAAAGCCACATATAGGAATGAAATAAGATTGAATCAATAAAGTATCCACCTTAAATTTATGTAAAAAATCAATGCTACACACATTAAGATCATATCCATTATCAATTAAAACTATTCAAATAAGATTACCATTGATAATGACAAAAATCATAAGAGCAACATTTTGTTCTTGAATCTCCTTAGAAGGTAACTCATCTTGAGAAAAGACAATCTTAGCTTGAGTGTTGGTCACATTCATACATTCCAATAAGGAAATTATATTATTTTGCATAGGAGGTGGAAAAATTATGTTTCTTAAGGCTTGTTGTAATGCTCCATGGTATGTAGATGAAGTTTAAATAAGCTCCTAAAGGGATCTCTGTTAGGATTAGAAAACAAAAAAATTAACAGTTACATGCAAATATAATCAATAATGCATAGGAATAAAGAATACATAAGTGAAACAAGAAGACACAAATATTTAACATGGTTCACACAATCTTGGGCTACGTCCACCAAATAGAGAGTCCAATCTTATTATTCAGTAATTTCAGCCTGTTACAATCTGCAATCCCTTGCAACTCAATACCATTGTAAGAAGCTATAAAATTATCATATATCCTAACCCTAAGCCATTATATCAAGACTTATGTCGGTTAACAATTTAACCCTATAAAATACTTGATGAGTCAACCTAGGGAAAGGCTTGACATGTCAACTCAAAAATACTTGATGAGTTAACCCCATGATAAATGAAAAGTGTACAGTACTTGCCTGATCAGTCACCACAAACTACAAATATATTGGTAGGAGTATCACGAGGTTGTTATACTAAATCATATTCATTTTCAAGATTTTGAGGGAGATGGAGTGCATGAGGAAGCACTGGTTGAGAAGTGGGAAGAGGAGGAAAAACTAAATTGGTAGGTTGTCTATTATTTATTATGTTATATGTAGGAGAAACCACATGATAGTCAGGTTGTTGAGCACCCTTTACTACCCTTTTTGGTTTATTTTAAGGTGGAGGGGTATCTTGATGAATATGGACAA
>BSBK01004755.1:20000-65000 GCA_027943335.1 Chamaecyparis obtusa | reverse complement strand
ATTATAATAAGTTGACATTGGATAAGGGCTAGGGTTTATTATATTTTAAAATGATAAATTATTATAATAAGTTGACATCGGATAAGTGTTAGGATTTAGTAGGTCATTTTATGTCATGACGTAGGATTCGAGTAAGAGTTAGTGGCAGGGTTAGGGTTACCGATAGGGTGAGAATTTAGGCTAATAGGATATTTAACATTACGATTTATGCTTGAAGTAAGAGTACATTACAATTAGGGTTAGGGTTATGATTAGAGTTATGATTAGTATTATATTTAGTTATTTCATGAGGGTTAATCATGGGTTAATGATGTCATGCACAATGTTAAGTTTGGATTAGTATTAGGGTTAAAATAAAAAAATAGTATTTAGTTTCCATTGAAGATTAACTTTTAATAGTTTATTTAATATAGTTAAAGGTATTGGTATACTTGTTGAACATTGTTTGGGGTTAGGTTAGAAATAGTAATGAATCAGATGTCCTATATATTTATTTCCTCACATTTAATTGGTGCATTCATTGAACAAATAAATATTAGAAATGCAGAGATGAACAAAACATGTTGCAAAATGTTGGAAAGTATAGGGGTAACCATCATGGGAGTAGGAAAAAATATATATTCACTATCTTGTTCGTGAAACTTACAAACAAAGAAGAAAGGGGAAATAGAAGACCCACTACAACCATTAGATATTTAAGAAGTATGAAAGATAAGATAAGAACGATCTAAATCAATAACATTTCTCCGTAATGATGCAAGTACATCACATATTCTTCAACAATAAAGTTGGTATGGTGACCTTTATTTGTACAATGATCACAGTATACTTCTTTCATCATTGATGGAAACACATCCACTTTTGCAGATGTCTCACATAAAACTTTTGAAACATCTTCCATCTACTTTATATCCAGTTCATCAACATAGTCAACTGATAATGTTGCGTTCTCCACAACTTCGATTATAGTTACACATGACTCTTGAATGATTCGTGTACACTTGTCAAATTCACTCTCAAAAATATGGTTTGAGCCCACTGAAGGAGAGGGGCTTGTAACCATGATGTTGGAGTCTCTATCAAAGGTAGCCATAGGTGGAATGGTATCCTGTAAATTTTTAAACAAACATCAGTATATATAATTAATCAGAATAACCATTTTGCATTACCATTTCAAACTCTAGATGCTAGCTATAATGGAATAGTATATATGATTTTGTGGGATTTTTTTTATATTCAAATTAAGAAGAAGTCGGGTTCGCAAACATGATATAAATTATATTAATGATACATATTTAAACAAAAGAGAACATGAATTTGAAATATGATACACTAATTCAACGCATAAGGATAATTCTGAACAATAATGATACAAAATAGGTGATTAATAAATAATGTAATATTTAATAGAAATACAACATTACAGTACATCACTGATTTTTCAAGACACTTGAGTTTAATTTCTTCTGCTTTCCTATTGGAAAGTTGTTTCCCAGTCTTCATTTTTTCATAGCGGTCATATGTGAAGGGTGGCATGATTCCCAAGCCTTCTAGAGACTTTACACTAGATACAGCTACAAATGTCAATCCTGCTCTTTCTCTTGGGCCTATATCAACTGTGGCTCTCGAAAGAGTTAGTCCCTAAGATTTATGAATTGTCAATGCCCATGCCAACCTTAATGGTAACTAAAAGGTTCTACCCATCTGGACTGGTGATATTGGAACTATTCTTGGATGATGGTCATCATATGGTAATCTAGAATAATTATCAAATTCAACTGTAACATAACCAAGTGGTTCTGGTGGGGCAGTTCCTGGTTTGTACACAATATTCTAGATATATCCCAAGGATCCATTGACAAGACTGGCTTCAATCCATAGATTTGTAGTTAATATGACCCTCGAATCCTTACTGAACAATAACTCTAGATCAAGTTCTTCATTCGAGCAATCTTCAATTGTTTTACCGTTCCTTGACTTAGTTGCAAGGCTACATGCAACAGGTTGCCTCAAAAAATACAACATCCTCAAGTTATGGTTACGAACATTGGCATTTGTAGAGAACAAATGCACTGTCTTGTCAAACTCATCATTGGTTGCAGCATCTAACCTCACAGGGGTTCTCATCATAAGAAAGTTCCAATCATCCAAGTTTGGACTCGCATCTCTCACATTTGTGAGAACTTGATGAAATCTTTTTTGGTGAATGTTTTCTCCATCTTTCCTAAATATTTTATCTAATGTAACCACTGTTTTGAATTCTTGCCAAAGTAACTTTGCCCACTTGTTGCTAGCATATGTCAGTTTGTCATTCACTGGAGGCAGCTGACCAAGATCACCAACCAAAATAATAGATATACCTAAAATAAAGTAAGAGAAATGATTAGAAGACTATCTATGAAAATTACATGATTGTATTTATAGATGAGTTATAATAATAAATATTATAGCACAAAAATAGCGTCATAAAAAAAATGAAAGTATACCTGCAAAGCTTATGTCAGCACTCTGCGGGAAGGCTTGCCCGAGTTGAGAATCTATATTTTCCAGCAATTTTTGACCAATGAAGCTCATTTCATCAATCAAAATATACCTGATATGGGCTATCTCTTCTTGAAAACTTGTGAGTTGCATCCCCTCTAGTTGAGAAAAATCTCTAATTGGTATTCTCAACTTTGAATGGATTGTAGAAGCTCCTATATTGAACGCCACAACTCCAGTTGGTGCAAGTAATAGAAGCGGAGAACTACTTGGCAAAGCTGTAGTGTGAAGAATTTGATTGATGGCACCAATTAGATAAGACTTTCTTGTTCCTCCTGTTCCTTGAATTATCATAAACAAAGGCATCTCGACCTGATTTATGTGGTAGTGTGTCATAATAATATCAATTGCCTTCTGTTGCTTCTCACTGAGGCTTGTTAAGTTGATGCACTGTGGGATGTCATCATACATGAGACATCCATGTTTCTTCATTTCTCCTATGAAGTTGATTACTACAATAGTATGATCTTCACCTTGATATTCACTACACCAGTTTGTATTTCTATCAATATCTCTTCTTCCTAACATATCTATCTCAGAAACCTGCATATGTTGACCACGATGTAGTCTAGAGATGATTTCCCATTCATGTTCTATGGTATTTTCTTGAACAACTTCATTATCTTCCACTTTAGAAGCACTGCTAGGATCATCATCTTCCGTAGGTGCTACTCTTTGAATATGCCAAGGATTATAATTGAGTGATTCTCATTTTTGTACTATAGTATCATTATCATGACCAATGTCTCTTTCAATGTTATGAAAAGGCTTGTATAGCAACAACTTAGATAAAAAAAACTCTTCCCATTTACTCAAATCACGCGGAGGAATGGATACAAACCTAGGGAAAACTCTAACAATAGCCATCTTTTGCCTTGGTCCCCATTTGTTGTCTCCTCTTTTTCTAGGATTGTATATCCAAGATCTAGCTGCATCAATTAAGGTGATACCTTCCATACAAATTGGCCTTATTTTATAGCCATCTATAAAAGATTTGGCATGTTCTTCATCAATTTCATCATTGATTACTGCCACAGGTTTGAAAACCTCACGAGACACATTCAGATTAACAACCTTCTGCTACTCTCAGCCAATGGAAGCTCTAACAACATATGACATGTTTCCTGGGCTCCTATATCCCTATCTATAACTATTTTTGTGAGTAGCTTTCTATATCCTCGGGCAACCAAATCATCAGGATTTTCCAAGTTTGATAAACGCATCAACATTTCTGAATAGGTTTCTGAACTCCTCTCAGCTTTTGCTACATACTTTGCAATGTACTTAATAACTACATGTTTTGAAAGAACGGGTTGCCAATCTATATTTTCCCTCCACAATTGTAGTATGTACCGATTATGTGAATTCACTCTATCATCATTTCTAGCAGGCTCAAACTTTCTTTCACCTAATTCTGGATCCTCACATAACTTGGATCCCTCCAAATTCAATGGCCAAGGTGCATTGTACCTAACAGAAAAAGAAGTGAGCATCTATTTTGATTAATTTATGGGAATAGTTAATATATAATTTTTATCTATTCTATATTAATTGATGAAAAAATTACCTGCAAACCATTCTTCCCCTTTTTTTACACAAACATGCACCCTCCTTACAGACTGTGTGGCATTCGACACAGTTGACTATCTCTTCGTAGTCATGGTCAATATCCATCTGAGCTAGTTGTCCAGTATTTTTGAGACATGGAAGTTAACCAAAATGTTGGAAAACCTACAAAGGGTTGCGAATTAAATATCATATTAAATTTTTATAATAATTTCTTATTTTTCATACATATGAACATATAGCGCGAGCATCACGTTATGTATATATATATATATGATTAAATGACAAAACATACCTGTATATTTCTTTGATGAGGATCATGTCTAGGAGTCCATGCATGAATGATGGAATGAAAATACCTCTCAGCAGTTTTGCATTCCTCCTCATTTGACCAGTCTATAGTGTCCATGTTTGGTGCTCCTTCGAGCCATAAAAATCCATGCACATGAGGTGAACCCCTATGTTGCCACTCATACCTGCACCAAAAATCACTGACTTTCATAGCTTTTTCAAGTATCTCTTTCCGGAACATTGTATGCCTCAAATGCATGTAATGTGCAACTATATGAGGATAGTCAATGACATTCCATCTTCTCCACTTTTGAGCTTCTCGTGGATCAGTTGGTGATGTTCCGGGCATCAGCACATGCAAATCAGGCCACTGCATATCCGCTACACTCAACATGAAGAAAATTGCAGGAGTCCCAATTTGGTGAAGCATATCTATTAATTTTTCTCTACATTTACACCAATATGATCTTGTTCCTCTTAGATTTGTTCCAAATCTCATCAACCTATCTGCCAAATTATTATGTGGCATATTTTCCATATGTTCTCTTAGCTCATTGATGGTAATTGGCATGTCTTCAAAATTCCTTTTTACAAATACAGAAGATGAATTTTGTGCATGATGTCTCATTATCATATTCATCATGAAATACCTAAACCTGGGATGTTTACCAAACCGATGATCCCTATATCACAACAAATGCTTCACATATTCGTGCAAATGAATTCTCTTCATTCTTGGCTCTAACCAATCACATCTGCCATCAGGAAATAATGTTGAAAATGCCATATCTAACAATCTTGATCTGACATATTCATTGATAGGTGATGCACCTATAGCTGGCCATTCAATTAATGCAAATGGAACTACCTCAGGATTGTTAACCCATGCTTGGATTAATTCCATTTCCCTTTGAGCATTAGGTGGTCATGAACCCATAGACGTTGTGTGTTGAATTACATTACCTTCATCTGTCTCCATGACTGGACCCACAAAAACCACTTTGTTTGCATCAGAATCAAATTCCACGTGGACTATCCTCAATCTATTAAATACATTTTGATCAGTATTTGTAGGCAATTCATTGAGAGCATGTTCATCAATTCTAACATCTGCATAAAACTTGTCGTGGTCTACTTTGTATTTCAAGGCCCTATACACACGATCCCTATTTACAGTAAATTTATATTGTGTACCACGTTGATCCCTTCTACAAACAATAATAATTAGCAAATGCTCAATTGTACGTAGTAAAACTTTGGCCACTTGTTCTACATGTTGAGGAAAACTTATAGTGTGTCCTTTGTACTTATACTGACCACTAGTTGTACGTGTAACTTGCAGTATAGGACTGACACATGCAATCAACATCTCTTCAACCTGAGTCAAATTTGCAAGCTCTTCTGGTTGAGATCCAAGGTCCATATTGTTTGAAGATGAAAACCTATGAGTTCCTCTTTCTTGTCTACACCTGTTGCATACTGGGCCTTCACAGGTGTGGTATACTTTCATTGCAAGATATGACTCTTGACAAACATGACACATTTGAGGAGTCTTCAAGCTATCTATCTAGTGCCTAAATTGCATTTGCAATCTTCTAAATTCAGTTTCAAGCATATGATTTGGGTTTCCCATGTTTTCCACAGTGCCTTCAACATCAACATTCATTTCTAATTGATTTTCATGCTATGGCATTTGTAGAACACGCTCTATAGATGCAGACTCTTCATTTTCAACATCTAACTGAATGTTTACATTAGGGGGATTGTTATATCTATGGCTCAGTTCAGGATCATCTTGAATCAGTTGAGGCCCTTCATTTTGAAGGCTTTGAACAGAAGTTTGTTGACAGTTGTTCATTGAAACATTTATATCAGCTCTATTTTCAGCTTCTAATTGTTCCGCTGTTACTTCTACCCTTCTTCTATGAATTCTTTATCTATCAGTTTGATTACGCATGACCATATGTTGTTCTCTTTGACTTTCAGTCATTTGTTGTTACTAACATCTGCGAGACTATCTTCTATATTGTCTTTGATATTCTCTTCTAGCTTCTTCTGATTCAAAGATCAACCTTGGTCTCACCATATCTAGTACGAAATAACATTAAATTAGTGACCTAAGCAAACTTTATATTATACATATGTTAAAACATTGTAATAGTTAGAAAGAAAGAATTTTACTTGTCAATTAATATGTTTTTATATATATACATTTGATTTAGAAAATGCCAATTTATAATACATTGCAATTTATTTGTGATAATTTATATATTTATAGAATTAATATTTAAACATATAGAATAGAAATTCTGAAAAATAAAAGACAAGAAGAATATTTTGAGTGTAGACACCATAAAAATTTGACATACATGAAGTGAATTAGAGCCAAGATATAGAAGAATAACAAAATGAATTTTTTTTAACAATAACTGATATACAATAAGGATTGCAATGGTCTAAAGGCCATTTTGTGAAACACAACAACACGGGATCTCTTATTTGTAATACTAAGCAATCAATCCAAAAATATATGTGATCCAATTTGGATCTCAATACAAACATGAATTCTCAACATTTCAGTTCCAATTTATTTGCCTCCATCTTCCCCTAACCCATTCTTTCTTTGCTCGTATGTGGGTGCGTGAATACGGCTTCACAGTGTGAGAATCAGGAAAGTACACCTCATAGAACTGTACTTGACTAAGGGGTGAAACAAATCTGTCAACTGTGACACCCGACCACCAACAGTCATTATCTAGTACTTCTACTGCAAATCCAGGAGGTCAATTTGTAGCAAAGTAATAGGAGGCGGAATAGGTCTCATATAATCTACATAGACAACCTCAACGAGGGACTCTCGAGCTACATTGTTGATTATGGAATGGTGATATTTGACACAATATTTTGTCACATCACCATTGTGAATAATGTCTATAATTATTGCTTCAAACCAAGCCCCTTCAAACCCCTCTTCATCAGTGCTAATCTCAACATTCATGCCCACAGTAAAGTCCATCTCTATGCCTAATTTATGATTAAAAACATAAATTAATTATAATTAACAAATTCAATTTCATCAAATGAGTTTCAAAATATAAATTTTTATACGAAATTATGTAAACCTAATTTCATGAATTTCATTAATGAAATTCATGAAATTAGGTTTACATAATCAATTTCATTAAATCTAATTTAAATGAAATTGAGTAACATAAATATTGCAACATTCACATATTTTGTAAAATAGCAACAAAATGTTGTATTTTAAACTAACTATGAAAATAGCAATAAAAGAAATATAATATTAATGTCATTAAACAAAATCAACTTCATGAAGCCAACTTCTAAATCAATTTTGTAACATTAGAAGACCTTATACATTCATATTAATATACTAATAAATTAATTTTTTAAATATAATAAGGAATTGAAATCTAAATGTAATATTCTAAAGCTAACATTGTAAATGGAAATCTACTAAATTTATACAAAAATAAAATATAATTAATGTAAATCATATTTCTAACATTTAAATCAAATAAAAAATAAATTATAATTATTAATTGTTACATTATTTAAAGCAAATAAAAATTACTAATTGTAAAGCAAATATATCAAATTTAAAGCAAACAAATCAAATAAAGGTAATATTAGAAATGGAAATGTCCTCAATATATATAATTAATCTAAATCCTAATTTGTAACATTAAAAAATTAGTAATTGCAATTTTAATTATATAAATCCTATTAAAATAAATGTAATTTTAACATTTCAAAGTAACTATTAAAACACTAATAAATTAAGTTTTAAAATCTAATTAGGAATTGAAATCTAAATGTAATATTGTAAATGGAAATCTATATCTAATAATTTTTTACAAAAATATGTATCTAACAAAGTTAATATTCAAAAATAATTTTTTTATAAAAAACAAATATTACACCATGGCGGCATTGCCATCCACAATGTAAATAGATTATTTAAATAAAAAATCTATATTTAAATAAAAAATTCTATATCTAATAAATTTTTACAAAAATCTATATCTAACAAAGTTAATATTAAAAATTAAATTTATATAAAAAACAAATATTACATCATGGCAGCATTGTCATCCATAATGTAAACAGATTATTTAAATCAAAAATCTATATCTAATAAATTTTTACAAAAAATCTATATCTAACTAAAGTTAATATTGAAAATTAAATTTATATAAAAAACAAATATTACACCATGGTGGCATTGCCATCCACAATGTAAACAGATGTTTCTATATATAAGTATATTAAATCAATTCAATTTTATTGCATAATAAATAATTGTTACATTAGAAATACCACTTATCAATATTAACCTAAAAACAATATTAATCTAAAAACAATATAAAACTATATCAATCTAAAAACAATATTAATGTAAAAACAATATCAATCTAAAAACACTATAAAACTAATATAAAATTATATAAAAAAATTATTTTATTAAATACAATTCTAATATCAATATTAATTTAAAAACAATATTAATGTAAAAAGAATATAAAACTATATCAATCTAAAAACAATATTAATCTAATTTAGAAACAATATTAATGTAAAAAAATATAAAACTATATCAATCTAAAAACAATATTAATCTAAAAACAATATCAATCTAAAAACACTATAAAACTAATAGAAAACTATATAAAAAAATTACTTTTTATATAATTTTATATAGTTTGATATTTTATATAGTTTGATATTAGATCTACAAATAATCTGATATCTAACTATATAAAATTAATCTAAAAATCAAATATCTAATTAAAAAAAATGGAATATCTAAACACCTAATATCATTTATTAATTTACTTAATGAAGATTGAAATTAGTTGAAAGTTGTCCTTTCTGCAATGCTGCAAATCCTCCTCCTCTCTGCAATGCTCAAACCTGTCTCAATTCCTCCTCTCAAATGTTCACAAATTTCAACTCTCTAAAAACCTCAAATTTCAGAACTCTAAAACCTCTCAAATCTCACAACTCTCAAACCTCTAAAATCGCCTGTACCTGCAACTAAAAACAACAACTTGAAAAATGAAGAGCACTCTTTTATAAATGAAGAGTGTCTCTTCGTTTCTCAAACATTTCGTAATCCCGTAAATCATTTGGCATTCCCATTAAAAAAAAAACATTGAAAAAAATATTAAATCATTTGGTATTCCCGTAAATACCTTATGCACTTGGCAGTGCGTAACGTTACGCACTGCCAGCGCAGTGCACTGCTGGCAGTGCGTACGCACTGCAGTGCATAATGGTACACACTGTTGCACGTACCCTAACCCTCTGCGTTGCATAACTACGTCCACCGCATGTCAAAACATTATTTCGGATTTCATTTTTTGGGTTTTGATTTATTGGTTTTTGATTTTTGGTTTTTGATTTATGATTTATGATTTTTTCGATTTTTTATTTATGATTTTTTATTTTCATTTTTGATATATAACTAACATATTTTATTTTTTTATGTATATTCTTGAAATATGCCGTGTTGGTGTCCTCCTCTTCCGCTATGACGCCTCTCGACGTAATTAATCAAAAACAAAATCCATTGTTTCTTTTTTCATTCAATGTACATTCTGGAAGCTGTATAGAAGTTGCCTTATAACTTTATCATATCAGCCAGAATGATTTGAATTTATTTCATCTCGTGAGATCATGGCAAATGACTGAAATACTAAAATGTCAAGCGTCGAAATTACCGGCGTATTGAATTTGAACTCAATCTAAAACAAAACACAACAATTTTGTCCGGTCAGATTACTCAGTCAAGATCACCTCAGCCTGCGCAGTTTAAGCAAGTCTAACACGTAATAATTGAAGAACTGTACCCAAAAGTGGCGCATATTTCGAAACGTGTAGATCTTGATTGGACTGCAGTTCATAAAGCTTGGATTGCCTATATTTATTTGACAAAATAATTGGCGCTACATTACTAACGTATAAAATTTCTTCTCTGTAACGACCATTTCTATTCTTACTAGACAAAATACCATTCTTCACTTTCATGTTTTAGATGCGTGCACGAAATTGCAAAATTATCAAGCAATTCGTCAACTGTTTGGGCATTGATCTCTCTTTCTATATATAGCAGCGTACAAGAATAGAAGCTCAATCTTATCTTAATTTACTCTCCGCTTCTTCAAGATTTACAATGGCATACTTTCGGGTTTCTTCAATTTTTGTCTTACTAGTGCCCAGAATAAGTTCAGATCCAGATGCATTGCAGGATCTCTGCATAGCAGACACTTCTTCTTCCAAAGTTTTCATGAATGGTCTCCCTTGTATCAACACCACCAAATCTTCCGCAGAGCAATTTATTACATCCGTTTTGAGAAGACAGAGAAACACATCAGGCAATCCATTCGGGATAAGTGTGATTGTCACAACAGCAGATGTTGTCGAGTAGATTTTGCAGTAGTAGTGCTGCCTCCTCACACACACCCACGAGACACTGAAATAATTTACCAAATCCATTATTTCTTTTAATTCAAATGTACATTGAGAAAACTGAATGATTTGAATTTTATCTCGTGATAATAAACAGATAACTGGAATAGTCAGGATTCAAACGGCGAAATTATTTTTATAATCAATTTGAACTCATTCTAAACCAAAAGACAACCATTTCGTCCGGTCAGACAACTCAGTCAAGATCACCTCAACCTGTTCAGTTTAATCGAGTCTAACACGTAATAATTGAAGAATTTGCCAAAATTATCATGCAATTCCTCAACTGTTTGTGCCAAGTCATTCCAGATTAACGCTACCGAGGTGGAGACAATCAGAAAGAACCTTGGTAGCATCCGAGTAATCTGAATCTCTTGCCGTTTCGTTCTTCCAGAAGTAATCTGTCTTTCATATATTTGTTGGTTATCACTTACTAGAAGGCTGCAGTTTAAAGCTTAGTTTTATATGGTTGACTACTCCTTGTAGGGTACTCGCCACATATAATTCTCAATATTTATGTAAAAATTTATTAACGTGATTCCAATAAATTTGCTATCAGTAATTTCAGTTATTCGTTATGGGACCTGTCAATTTACTAAATATGTAGCCATTGATGGACACTCAGTGGTTTCCAATTATTGTTTCTTAATGGATAAGGTCTCATGTGTACATTGTATATTTTTAAAATTGGTTTATGTCAAATTTTAGGATAGTATTATTATGACGTTATTTATATATTTATATCTACTTTTCAAAGATTTATATTGAAATAATTTTCTTAATGATAGATCATTGTTCCTTTTAGATTAAATTTGTGTAAGATTTTTATATCAATAATTCTAATCTCAATCTATAATCTAACATCAAGATTATAGAGAATTGTAAGAGAAAAAAATAAAATGGTTAGTTGTAAAAGAAGGTTACAGATACTCAGGTGCAAAGCATGGTTGAAAAAGGACTTTTTTTTTTGAAAAATTATATCTATATTAACAAGTCATAAATATGAAAAGTAAAGAATATATGCTATACTAAGCATATAGATATGATTATTTATATTTGAATAATAAGCAACTCTATGTTTGTATCAATACATAAATAAATAAATATGTGTATGCATAAATAATGTATGAATATGATGGAAAGCCTCACTAGTCACTCACCACATCTTAGGACTTTTAAGACAGATTACTTAATCCAATAGAAACAGGAATTAGTGAAGTCCAAGTTATAACAAAGAATTATGATAGGAGTCCAATTTATATATATTTTTTATTCAAAATGATCTTCTATTGTCAGTTTTGTTAGCTCGTGCAGTTGTCCACCAACCCTAGATATTTAGTAAATAGTTATTTTCTTAAAAAAAAAAAATTTTGATTAAGTAAAATAGGTTTTATAGGGTGCCTGAAACCCAACGTCGAAAAAGAGAGACGGTCATCATGAAGAGAACAGAACTAGCAAAACAACCAAGAAACGGGCCACAAGCCGGCCAAGGGCAAAGAAATCACAGAAAAATAAAACTGGTCAAATTTTTATGATTCTCTCGGTACTTTGGAGTCTTTCCTTGTTAAGGAGATTCTTTGCTGCACTTGGGATATCTTCACCTTGTCGCCATATCATCTTGACATCCTTCGTGATAGCCAAGTTGGCAAACCAATCAATAGTGTTGTTGCCTTCTCTGTACACATGAGAGATGTACACCTTCTCAAAAGAATTAAGGATAGCGTGGGTCTTAGTGATGATGTTGGAAGTAGTCTAGGAAGGGGGTGAGTGAGGTTTAAGCAGTTGATAATGTTCATCGAGTCACCTTCGAGCCAGAGCTTCTTGACCCCGATTTCCTGGGCAAGTTTGGTGACATGGAGTGCCACACAGGCTTCAACAAAGTGGTTGGATTGAGATCTCAGAGGTAAGATGACAACCACTAGGCCAAAACCAAAGCAATTTTTGATAATTCCTCCACTACTCGCGAGGCCAGGGTTCCCTTTGGCAGCTCCGTCGAAGTTGGCTTTCTCCCAGCCAATCAGTGGGTAGTTCCAGATACAATTCTATCTTTTCTCTTGGGTCACGACCCAAGTCCTTCCTGCAAGAGGGTTAGTTCTCCCACAATAGAAAAAAATTTCCTTTACAGCATGTAGGATTTTATCAAAGATAATTTTTTGGGGAGAGGAACAATCACGGAAGATGCAGTTGTTGCACTCTTTCCAGACTCCCCAACAGAGGTGAGGAAGGATCCAAGTGCAGTAGGTCCGGAAGTCTGGATTAAATATTTTGAAAGTCCATTGAGAGAAAAGATCTTGGAAAGATAGAGGGGAGCACCAAGTTAAGTTCAGAGCCAAGAAAACACATTTCCATATGTTACTAAAAAAAGAGCAGTGAATAAATAAATGGTCCACTGATTCTTCCTGGCATTTACAGAGAATGTACCTATTGGGAATCTAGAAACCATGCCTGATGAGATTATCAATAGTGAGGATGTGGTTTTGGAGTAGGATCCAGAAAAAAAACATTGATTTTGGGCGTTAGACCTGGAATCCAAGCTTTATCCCACAGCGGGTTGGCATCTTGGATTTGAGGTATCTGCAGGGAATAGGCAGAGGCAAAAGTGAATCTACCATCAGAAGAATCTTCCCAGATGAGCTCGTCCTGAGCAGGTGAGAGAGCGACTGCATTGAGAGCTTTCATCAAAGGTTTCAGATCCTAAGAGATCTAGGAGAAGTCCACCCAATTACCATCCCTTCTATAGTTGCTAACTTGGGGCCCATTAAGCTGGGTGCAGATGTGTCTCCAGGCATAGAAGGTCTCAAAGTATCTCAAACTACCCATCTGGATCCAATTGTTGTTCCAGAAGTTGATAGATTGTCCATTCTCGATCTTCCATTTTTCTTTGGACTTAGCCAAATCCTTAGCACTGAGGAAATCATTCCAAATTATAGATCCTTTCGGGGGATTTGTCTCTTCAAAGAAGCAATTGATAGAGTTGTGCATGAGATATTTATCAACAATGGTGTCCCTCCACTCACCTTTACTATTGAAGATTCTCCATATATGTTTGGCTTGAAGAGCTTTGTTAAACATTCTTAAATTCCTTATTCCCAGACCACCTACTTTTTTAGGGTGACAAACTTTCTCCTAGGCTATGAGAGGGATGCATTTCTATTCGTCTGTGCCAAACCAAAAGAATCTTCTCTATATTCTTTCAATAATCTCCACAACTTTAGCAGGAATGGAGGCTGAGAGCGCAGGTTGGGAGATTCTGTAATGTAGATTTGACCAGCTGAATCTTTCCAGCCTGGCTAAGGGACACCCCTTTCTGGGTGACCCCACAATAGTGGGTTACACTTTTTTAGACATGATGATTTTTTCTAAAATAACACATTTTTAATAAAATATGATGATTTAAGCCTTGGTAGGTTCCATTTGAAAGAATTAATTAGAAATAGTTAGCTCAAAGCCTCTTAGATTAAAAAAAAATTAATATAGCATCTATACTCCTTGTTCATACCTACAATGGAGTCTCCTTCGCACCTATTAAAATGTTGACAAAAAATCACTTCAACTTTATCTTTTGGTAGATCAAATGAATCCATTTGATAAACCTATCTATATAGTAAGGTACTACTGATAAAAATATTTCCAATGATTATAATGTTAATATATAATAAGTTTATTATGACTTTGTATTTTTAGTTTTACTAAACATAGATATTTCACTGTATGTCTACCTCTAGGTTTGACACTAATGGAAAAATAGTAAATAAGAGAAAAAAAATTCTAAAAAATATCTATGACCTAGGTATTGAATTTCTCTCTCTATCAAAAAAAATAAAACTTAAATTGGACAAATACACGACAAGTTATAAGCTATGTAGTCAAGGTATGTCAAAATTATGATTTAGTCAACTTCAAACATTAATAAAATATGCAATAATATTGATAATGTCATCAAACCAATTAGCATGCCCTCCTTATGGATGTTAAAAAACTAAATTCAAAATAATTACATTGATATCTATTTTAGAAAAAAAGTTATGCTGTATGAAAATAATGTAACTCTTTGAAAATGACATTTTCAGCCACATAGCAATTTTTGTGGGAGAGAAAAAACCATTCAAATCAATTCAAAAATAAAAATAAAAAATATATTTAGAATCTAGACAGAAAATCCTAAAAGACTCTAATTTAATTCATCTTCCTATTTCTAACAGTTTAACGACAATATACATCTGAATCTAGAAGTTTTTTTCAAAATGTAGAGTTCAGTGTCTGTTCAGGCAAAAAAGTGTAACCCACTATTGTGGGTTCGCCCTTCCAACCAGCAAGCTTTCTATTGAACCTATCGATTAGTTTATTCCAGAAGGCTTCTAGAGGTTTGACTCCTAAGGGACACCTAATAACCAAATTGGTTAGGATTTGTTGGGTTGTTTTTAATCTCAATCATTGATTGAGAATCGATCTCATTCATTGGTTTTCCAACGAGAGCAGTACAAAAGGGTGTCAAGGGGCATTTGGAACACAAAAGTTTGAGAAGCATTTGCAATGTTAGCAAATGAATTTTTAGTCTTAGAAAATATTCTTACAATGCTAGCAAGGGCGCAGTGATTGCGTTGAGATTAGTAGTTGCATGATCTCAAAACGTGAAATTGGGAGATTGTCGGAGCTCTACTAGAAAGAGGCAAGTATTTTTTCTTGTATCTCTTACTTTGTTGAAGTTTAATATAATTCCCTCATCTATAGTACGATTTTTCCCTCTAAGGTTTTTCTAGGAATAATTTGTCCAAAAATATCACATTCATTGTGTTTCGTGTTTCTTTCATATTTTTATTTGTGAAGTTGCAGTTGTGAACTATTATTTAATATTAGTTGTGAATTCATTTTGGGAAGTTGAATCATTTGTATAAGATAGGAGATTAATAATCAGTAAATGTAATAGAATTTTCACATGGTATCAAAGCTAAGTTGAGGGTAGAAAAGGATTACCCTAGGAAAATGAAAGAAAATTGAGGGTTTATAAAACCTAGTTTGACCTCTTTCAAATTATTATTTATTTTATCCTTAGAGATGGCCTCGGCTAGTTTGAGAGATCAGGAAAGATTGGATGGAGCCTCTAATTTTTGTGTTTGGAAACCCATAATTTCTTTATTTCTAGAAGAGAATGGTATCAAGGAATATGTGATCAGCGTTGTAGTTGTACCTACAAATCCAACACAACTCTTAACATACAAGAAGGATGATGTCAAGGCGAGGAGGATAATCCTTGATGGTGTCAAGGACCATATTGTTCCACATATAATTGAGTAAGATATGGGATGCCATTGTGAATCTGTACTAAAATACTACCACTAATCAGAAGATTATTCTCAAGGAAAATGTGAGGAATGCCTGAATGATCAAGGGAGAAGATGTTGCAATTTACCTCACGAGGGTTAGACTTGTCAAGGATGAAATTTAGGAGCTGTTGGAGATAAGCTAGATGATGATGAGCTAGTAAGGGTAGCCCTACATAGGTTTACTAAGCAGTGAGATGTCTTTGTTCAAGTTATTAATGGATGAGACACCTTACTGAGTTAGGATCAACTATGTAGTGATTTCTCTTAGGAGCAGATTAGATTAAGTATTGTCTATGGAGCCAACAATAAGAGTCAGAAAAGTGAGCCAGAATGGGAAAACATTACCCTAGTCAGAAAAGGGAAAGCGAAGAAGGGGTCTAGTAAAGGATAAAATCCACAAAGTGAGAAGAATAAGAAGGAATTATCTAAGATCAAGTTCTTTGGTTGTCACAATTTTGGCCACTATGTTAAAGTGACTTGCCAAAAAGGAAGAATGACAAGAAATTCAAGAAGTAGCTAATAGCTTCAAAAAGTGCAAATGGCCTATCTATTATAATGGAGGATGAGTTTGCACTCATAGCTTGTATGGTTAGCTCAACCTCATAGAGTGTTTGGTATTATAGATAGTGGGGCATCATTTCATATGACAAGAGTTAGAGAATACTTTCTTAGTTACAAGGAGGACACCATAATCTAAATTTCTATGGGGAACATGTCCAAACTCAACTTAGTTGGGAAAGGGACTATTCATTTTCAATGGAAGAATGGCAAGCTGATTTTCCTTCATGATGTGTTGCATGTTCTAGGTTTAGGTATAAATTTAATTTTTGTATCTTTCCTTTAGGATAAAGGGTATAATGTACTCTTTAGAGGAGCACGTGTTGATCAAGCATAAGGATTGGAAATCACCCATATCTATTAGGGTTAGGAGTGGTTACCTTTATAGGTTGCAGTTTGATACTCTTAATGCACTCATGAGTAGTAGTAATCCTAGAGATTGAGGAGAGATATGGAATAGGAGGATGGGCTATATACATCATGGAGCACTTAAATTTTCTCTTATCCCTATGCATATCAGAATATATTCCACTTGTACTCCTATAAATATGATTGAGGATAAAAGTCCCTACAAGCACTTAGATCATGTAGTCTTGGAAGCAAAATTGAGGCTTCTCATGCCTCCACATATAAAATCATATATAATAGAAATAACCACATCCTCCAAGACTTTAATCTCAAGGAAACATTTGATTATAGTGCCCGTTAGAAGGGTTGGGTTCGCCTATTCCCACTTGAGTCATTCCCATGAGATTTTCCCCTCAACAAAAGGCTCCCTAAAAGGTGCACAAGCCACAAACATAAAATTTTTAAGGGTCTAGATTTGTAATTGTCTATACAAACAAGAAAATACTCTCCTACCTCTACTATTTTTAACAACACATCATAGACTCATGTTCAATTATCCAATCTATTTCTAATGATCAATTTGATGCTTCTAGGTTTCTGACTGTCTATACAGACAAGAACATAATCCCCTAACACCAAATTAAACACCAAAAATTAATCTTTTAAGATGTCTAATAAAAATTATTATGAGGACTCAATGTTTGCTTGTATCTCATTAGGCAACCTGCAAAAACTGATTTGTCACTAGTCTTTTTGAATGTATCTTGGATGAACATTCTACAAAAAAATCATGTTAGTCTATTCAAAAGATAATGAAAAATAAACGACAAAAAAGGGTCATCATTGCCAACAATCAAATCCAATTAAAAAATAGTGGCCCAATTTATCAATATAGACCAGTTTTCAAAAATATAATTGTTCCAACTATTATTTGTCATCCAAATTAAAATCACAAAGAATAGACCCCCATTGGAATTTCAAGAGCTTTCTAGAAATGTAAATTTTTTAGAAAAATTCAATGATTTGCATCCAAAATTATTTTTTTATGAAAATCATAAAAAAATTATTAATTACAAAAAAGTGAGCAGAAAAATGTAAATTTTTTACTGTAAACTCCCAATATTAACCCCAACCTACAATAAAATTTCATTGAAAAATTCTAGGTCATTTAGAAGATATGATAAAATCTGTGAAAACCTACATGCAAAAATAAATTAGTATTTAGAAAACTCTGTGATCCAAAATTGAGAATTCGAATCCAAAAATCAATGTTTGGCCCCACGGTGGGTGCCAAAAATGTGTGTGTGAAATTTGTACTTGAAAGCTATACAATCACAAAAAATCAATAGATCCATCCATGCATGGTTAGGTGATCAATAATTAGATAACTAAACATATTAAAAAACCATACAAATTGACTTATTGCCATCTATTCAATGCTAGTATAATGCTCTTAGATTTTTTGAGCATATCAATGACTATAAACAACAATTAAAATGAAGGAATTAACTAAAATTCATATTAATCTATTTTTTAAAGATTTTATGCTACAAATAGGATAATTGAATTAAGATATATTCTATGAAAGAAACATGATTTTAAAGCTAAATATGATATGAAAATAACAACTAAATAATAAGAATATGCAAACCCTTGAATTGATGCTCAATAACATCAGTAGAATGTCTATACTCTAAATCTCACATATTGAATGATAGGAACCCTAATAAAATCGATGGTCAAGATTGATTTCAGATGAACAATCTAGATTTTCCCAAAGCTAAGTCTAAAGTATGCAAGATGAGTTGATTGGTTTCTTTTTGAGTCTGATTAGGAGTTAAAACTGATTGATGCTCAAGTCAATAGCTTTTTACCCTTTTTTATTTATGTAACTCTACGTTTATCTTAGTTCTTTTATGGTTTTTATCAAATTTTTCCTTGTTTTTATTATCTTTTCTTTTATCATCTTTGAGGATTTATCTCAATTTTTGAATATTTAATTCAAATTAATTCCTTTTTAATGTCTTACTAGCAGATGGGTTCAGTTTAATTAGTGTGCTAGGATATTTAATTAAACCAATCGGTTTAAATTGATTTAATTGCCAAATAATGTTGACATTTAGAGATTTGTTGATTTTGGTGATTTTTCAAATTTAATGATTAGATTAGATTAATGATATAAATTTAATTATCTTTTGGGTTACGACTTTTCTGATTATGATCAATAATTGAGATTAGGGGCCCATGGTTTATGATGCAGTGCAAGGCCGAGAGAATCCCCAAAGGAGATGCCTAAGCCCCCAGTTAAACAACCACACAAAGGAATCCAATAGAAAAACAATATCTACAACAATCCAAATTCTTTATTCATAAAATAATTGATTACATGCAATGTGTCAGGTTGTAAGGCCTACTTGGTTACGGCCAATTACAAGGTAAGAAATAGTTCTGCAAGATCCCTCAAGATCCAATTCCAAGCTCTAACTATAGCTAGTCGAATCTGTAACAACATGCTACAACAATATGATAGAAACACTAAGCAAGATATAAACTTGTGCTCGCAAGCCACAAAGAAATCTTCTTGTTCCTAAGCCTCAACCACTAGCTCTTCTCACCATGTCACAGCTTCAAATTGCCAACTTGAATCTCTGCTCTTTTTTCCACACATTACAACTCTACCCCAGACCTCCTTAAATACTAATTCGGCCACAAGTTGGCTAGAAGAAAGAAATAAATCTTAGAACCCAATCAACTTCTCAAAAAAACAAAAATTAAATCCAACACTAGAAATCAAAACACTCTAATATGCAGAATTGCTAACTTCCCTAGGATACTCTGACATCCTTTTAGAAGGCAAATTTTGGTTAATTACACTTGGTAGTGAGCCATCTAGCTATAAAGAATTGTTTTGCTGCCGACACTAAGCCTTTCTAGGTAGTGAACCCAACTGTAGTGAGCATTATAATAGTGAGGTACCTTTTGTAAAAATCATCTTAATTGGTGTCACCTTAATTGATATTTTATTATTGATAATTAGCATTTTCTATGGTTTTCCCATCTTGTTTTTCTACATAAAATATGGTATGAATCATTGTCTATGTCTTATGTGTGTACTTATTCATGTTTGTACATATATCTTAATTAAGTGATTAAGTATTTATTTCACTGGTTTCAGATCTATGAATTTATTAAAATTTTCTAATATAGACATCTTATTCATCCCTCCATTCATTTTTCCCAGATAGTCAACACTTTACGCTACCACCATTATCAAGCTTTAGGTAATATCATTTCAATTTGATATTTTACTTCAAATTTAGCCTCTATCTTACTAGGGGTGAAGTCTCTTTTCTAATCATGATAGTTGTAGTGGATGTTAATTTCTACCCAGGGTAGGACTTAGGAAATATCCTATAGAATACTATATTTTTTATACATTTTTCCTTATATGTAGATTCCAGATCTAAGCTTGATAGTTGTAGACTCACACAATCTAGATCGAGACTCACAGTTTTAGAGTTTTCCATTCTCAAGTTTCCTTTCTGTATATTTTTCATCACACCAAAAGAACATTCCAATGGTGGAGAGGCATCTCATTGTGGATATATTCTCTACACCAAAATGCCCCACATAATAGAGCTAGATAAAACCATGTACCATTTGAGATTCGTACCCACTACATATCATGTTCATAAGCCAAACTTATGTAGATGAAGAGGCTAGGGATTGAAGGAATCACACCGATGACCTTCTCTCTAATACAATATATATTTTTCCATCACACCAAAAGAATGTATTGCTGGTATAGAGGAATCTCATCATGGATTATATAGTCTCTATGCCAATACTTTCATATCACACACACACATTTATGTATAAATTTATACATGTGTGTATTTATATGTTTGCACAAACACATATCTATCTATCTATCTATCTATCTATCTATCTATCTATCTATCCATGTATCTATCATTTGTTGGAGGGTTTGCATCCTTGATTAGGACCTTATCATTTCTTGAAATTTTGTGTCTTTTATTAGTGATCTCCTTTGGTGTTCAAAGTGTGTAATCCTTCACAAAGAATCTTTTTATTATTAATAGAGATGGTGTTTATTCTTGATCTCCATTTTGCAGTTAGTTGAAGATGTTATCTTTATTAAATATAGAATCTCTTTATGCACGCGGATGTCTTTGGGAAAATATCACATCCTCACTCCATTCGACACTCATATATTTTTTATAAGGATTCCTTTACACTTCTAGCAAGATATTTCTTTTACAACTATCTCTTCCTTTTTTCAAGATGGTATTCTCCTTGGCATGGAACACGTGTGTTTTTGTTAATGATATCTCCATTACATTGAAGAAGTTTATCCATTATGTAGATCTCTATCTTCCTTAAGATATCAACATGGTAGCATGTTAACATCTTAAGGAGGGAATATAAGGTATTCTTGTTTCTTGTGCTTGGTGTCACTACATCACCCATTTTATAGCCTCATAACAATTTTTTGCATGGTGCAAACTACACCCTTTTTTTAATGGAGGGTTTAGGAACCCGATATAGGCCCACTCATGCACCTCTTCATCTTAGAGCCAAGGAATAAGGGGCATCCACACCACCAAATTCGCCCAGGGCACGATCCTATCCTCATCCCTTATGATGTCAGAGCCTTGCACTCAGCAAGACTTGATCCCTGGTGGGCTCTTTGTGAACCATTCAACTTCACCTATAGACCAAGGGCCCATTGATGACTAAACCTATCTTTTAGTCTCTATAGACACCAAAAAAATATCCTCAAAAAATAAAATAAATATGTTATTTATTAAATTATGTCGTTAGCCTCTTTATTTATTTAAATCATATATATATATATATATATATATATATATATATATATATATATATATATATATATATATATATATATATATATATATATATATATATATATATATATATATATATAATATTAATTGTCCATTTACCATCTTCTTTCTATTATTAATTAATTAATTTGTGATCTTTATTTTCTAGTTTCAACCAATCATTTCCGCTCACATAGATGAAATCTAAATATACTTTGAAATTATTTTTTTGTAGAAAGTATAATTTTATTAATTATTTTGTCAAACAATAAAAAAAATTCATAACAAATTTATTTATTAAAAAGACCCTTTATACTTCAATTTAAAATTAAAGATTATTGAGTAACATACATGTATTGAAACACTATGGTTTAACTTTCTTTTATGTATGAATTTCTTTATTACCATTTATAAATTGGTGATTTAAATATTCACAAGAAAGTTGAGTGGACTTATTCATACCCCTAAAGTCTATATGAGGAAACAATTGAAAGGATGTAATTATACATGAAGTACATCTTAGAAAAGAAGAGTAGTTGGCAAGCAAAGAGGATGGGGATTTTGATCATTTTATTTGTCCCATACATTGGCTAAGTCCAAAGTGTTCACAACAAGGTTCCACACATTAGCTTCATTTTCCTTATCTTCTACTCTATTAGCACAATCAAGGGAAATAGAAAGAGTCAACTATATGAATTTGCTAAAATCAAACTTGCTAGTAGTGCTTCCTATTGACCACTAAAAAGTTGCTCCCCTGAATAATGGAGAGGTGAAGCACTAAAGGTAAAGTTGCAGTTAGCTTGATCAACCATGATTACTTCTTACGATTGTGGGAGAAACCTATTAGTAGTTCTTTTCATTGTCTCTAATCAAGAGGTGGCATCCATGACAATGGGAGCAACTCAAGGAGGAAGAGGCAGATAGAGGATCCTTAGAAAAATTATAAAGGAAGTTATCTAGTGGCCAAAAGTCACTTATGCTAGAGCCACCTTAAATGCAACTTTGTTAGCTTGCACTCAAGTATTTTTTGTAAAATAATTTTAAAAAAATAAATACTATTTATATATTTAAATATAATGATTTATTAAGCAACTGACAAATAAAATACAATTTCTTTTTTTTTCTGAAAGGGGAAACAACATCTTCACACTTAAAGCATGCCAAATCTAAGTGAATTTTTGAAGGAAGCCTACAAGAACCCAATCACATAACCCAATCACATAGATTATTATTCCAATTTGAATGCCTTTGAAAATTTATGTCTAAACATCTCAGCACAAGAAAATGGTGTTTAAGATACTCAAATTGTTCACAAAGGGGATCTCAGCAAAGGGACTCCCAAGTAAGATAAGTTGGAGCCAACTTGAAGGCCATGAAAATGAAGCTAACGTGAAGGTGTTGAAAACAAAAACATGACATAAACTGATCCTATTCGAAAACTAATAAGTGCTATGAAATTTGTATTGTCAAATTGATGACTGCTAATACAACCTTTGATTCAAGATGAGGACAATGAACAAATGAAGGAAGAGCCAGTGATATCCTTGCCATGGTTTATAGGGGAGAGGGACCAATAGTCTTGAGGGCTAACTTCGTCAACATGTAGTCATTGCATAGAATAGCGTAAGACCTTCATTTTTTTTAGAAATATAAAATGGACACTTAACTACCTATAACTAAGGTTTGAAGGTGTGGCTAATCACGCAACTCATTAAAATAGCACGCCTAGTTAAATGTGTACAAAAATTGGCATTTTAAATACTCGACCAAAACTTAATCTAAAAATCTCTAGTAGTTGAATTTTAAAATATCATTTTTTATTAGTGGGTTATTGTATTTCTATACAAAATATGACATATATGAAACTTAAATGGACCATATACGTATTATTAATCCTAAATGTTTGTTATATATCTAACTTTTAAATCCAACACAAAAGGACCAATGCTTCAACACAAAAATATTATTTGTTGTTATAAAAATAAACTATTACTATGTAAAATACAACTTATATCCAACACAAAGGGACCAATAGTTGAACACTAAAACTTTTTGAAAATCTCACACATTTTATGAGAAAATACAAGGTATTTATTGTGTTCACCTTTTATTTTTGTGATAAAACAAATCATTAATATGAAGTACTCTAATGCATGTACTTTGCAACTCCAATAGTTGTACACATAAGAATAGTATTTGTGCACTAAGATAACAATACTTGTTTGAGTGGGCATCTTATTTGGTTAAATGGGCATATTATTTTTAGAGACAAAAAGTTATCTATTTCACTTGTTAATATTTTTTTAATATAACATTTATAGGTTCTCATGTGTTCAAGTATTGGTCCATTTTTATCCAACATTTGAATTTTTTTAATTTATATTTGGATTATTTAATCACAATATATAGTAAAAATGTGGTGTAATACTGGATAATATATTCACTAGTGAGTGATCGACTATTAGACCCCACACAACTACTGGTCTCTCTCCCTTAATTTAGAAAAATAATATCTGTACACCACCTTAAATATTTACATTAAAATAGTAAAAATTGATACTAATTTTTTTATCATATCAACCTAAATGTTCCCTATTACTGTGCCATTTCAGCCAAATGACTTGAAGTTCATTCCATCTCGTGAGAAGCACCAGATGACTGGAAAACTCAGATAAGTGTTAGCGTATTGAATTACATCAAAACACTATTGTTTTGCTCGGTCAAGTGACTCAGTCAACATCACCTCAGCCTGCGCAGTTGAAGCAAGTTTAACACGCAATGGCTGAAGGTGGCACAGATTTTGAAACGTGAAAATTAAATTTTGTTATATATTAATAGAACAGAGAAGTGTTATTCAAGTTCTGGATAAGCTCAACTTTAGATAATCAGAACTTTGGAAAACGTGTACGCAATTACAAAATCATCAAGCAATTCCTGAATGGTTTGTGAATGGATCTCTATATATAGAGCATTGCAGGAGGATAGAAGACCAATCTTTTCATAAGTCACTCTCTGCTTCTTCAAAATTACAATGGCATTCTTTTGGGTTTCTCTACTTTTAGTTTTACTAGTGCCCACAATAAGTGCTGATCCAGACCAATTGCAAGATTTCTGCGTAGCAGACACTTCCTCTTCCACAGTTTTCATGAATGGGTTGCCTTGCATAAATCCCACCAAGGCTTCTGCAAAGCATTTCACTACATCTGTTTTGAAAACCAAGGGAAACACATCAGAGAGTCCATTCGGAATGAGTGTGATTGCCACAACAGCAGATGTTCTTCCTGGCATAAACACATTAGGGCTAATAATGGGTCGCGTAGATATTGCAGTGGGAGGAGTGCTTCCTCCTCACACACACCCACGAGCCTCAGAAATTATTTACGTTTTGGAAGGAAATCTCAAGGTTGGGTTTGTGGACACAACCAACAAGCTTTTCTCTGTAGATATCAAAACGGGCGATGTTTTTGTTTTCCCCAAGGGCCTCGTACACTTTGCTCAGAACATAGGAAAGAGCCCTGTTTCTCTCATAGCTGTTCTCAACACTCAAACTCTGGGTACCTCTATAATTTCCTTAGCAACTTTTGCTTCAACTCCTGCAATTCCCAGCAGTGTTTTGGCCAAATCATTCCAGATTGGTGTCTCGGAGGTGGAGAGCATCAGAAAGAACCTTGGTGGCAGCTGAGTAATGTGGATCTCTCGCCGTATTAGTAATATGTATTTTCTAGTTTAAAGCTATGTTTATTTTTATGGCTGACTAGTCATTGCTGGTCACTCGCCACAAATAATTCTAAGCATTTATGTAAATATTGAATAAAATAATTCCAATAGATTACTACGAATATTACTAATTATTTGTTACAGTCTATCAATTATCCATGTAGTAACCGCTGCTGGATCTCAGTGGTTTTGCTATTTATGTATGTAACTGCTGGAGAATGATCAGTTGTGTTATTTATTTATTTTGAAACGGAAAAGTTCTCATCTCTACTTTGTATGTTTATTAAATTCGTTTGTGAAAATTTAAGAGTATTATTAGTGGCTAATTTATGACAGTTATCTTATATACAGGTACTTTTTTTAATTATGTTTATGTAAAAGCGTTTTTACGAAAACTTCTGATCATATTTTTATGATCTATATCAGAATGATAAAAGAGTTATTAGAGAATAAAAAGGTTTCCCGTGGACCTAAGCATACTTAAAATAGAAGGGAATGTAATGAAAAGGTTGCAAATGATTTGATGTACAAAACATGATTCAAGGACGACACAAAAGATTGGAAACTAAAATTGTATTTGCAATTTCAATATTAGAAAAAAAATCCATATAAATATTTGTAATTGAATAAGAAACAAATATATATTTATAAATATATATTGACATGGATGTTTAAATAATAATTTGTACTCGTGTTTAAGGTTATCTATGTATGTATATTACAGTTGTATGATTATATTATAAAAAATATACAATTATTTAAATATTTTATTCATATATGTGTAGGTGTATGTGTATGTGTATATAAGAAGTTAAATATGTGAAAGATTTAAATAAGAACTAGTTGATTGTGTTTCCATGTACACATACATAAATTTAATACAAATCATTTTTTCTTAACTAGAAAACTCATAACATCATAAAAATAGTGCAAGATTTAAAAGAAATAAAAAATAATTATCCCCTTGATGTTAGACAACTTAGTCAAATATTCACAATCAAATTGAATTAAAAATATGTGTAGACAAACCATGCAAAATAACTTAAAATAAGATAATCTACTAGTATGAACTAGAGATCCATGAAATATCCAAGCAATCAATCAAAATTGGTGTTGAACTTCTAATTTTGAAAAGGAACCATACTTGAGCTATTAAAAGACAAAAAACAACACCAATAATAAATTATTGTGTGTATTGATTTCAAAATTCTGAAGTTCATTCATTATCTTTCATATCTCTTTGTTCTACCTCTAACTTTCTAAGTATTTTTCTACTATGACTTTCTAACTAATCTTGAAAAGAAAAAATTACTATCTTCTAACTCTCTAAGTATTTTTCTACTTTGACTTTCTAATTAATCTTCAAAAGAAAAAACTACTATCTTCTAACTCTCTAAGTATTTTTCTACTTTGACTTTGTAACTAACTTTCAAAAGGAAAAATTACTATCTTCTAACTCTCTAAGTATTTTTCTACTTTGACTTTCTAACTAACCTTCAAAAGAAAAAATTATTATCTTCTAACTCTGTAAGTATTTTTCTACTTTGACTTTCTAACTAACCTTCAAAAGGAAAAATTACTATTGTTTATAATGAATACAAGAAAACTATTTTTAGGTTGGCTTCCTACAATTTTGTAACTGTTGTAGCTATAACTAGGGATTAGACATTGTGCATAATGTAATGGGATTTTCTTTTATACAAAGGGTGTTGGCCCAATGCTACTATTAATTTACTAAAAAATAATAATAATATAACAGCGAGCCCTTCCATCTATTAATGAAAAGAGTTAAATTTTTATCATTAATACTTTGTTTAATATAATTTAATTTAATTTTACATTTTATAGATTTTATTTTATTTAAAAATTTTATGTAAGAGTGAAAATTTTAAGAGTAATACTTTTAATATAATATAATTTTATTTCTATTATTAATTTACTTGAAAGTCAATATTTATAAATTGGTAATGCAACATTAAACTACTAACCTTCTTAATCTTAATTGTAAATACATATCTAAACTTGATGCATTGTTTCTTGTTTCTTTTAATTACTTTATTATAATAGTCCATCATTACAATTTTCTCTATCTCTTTTTTCCCTTTTATATATATGCTTACATATTTCTCACTTTATTATTCTTATTTCAGTATTTATATCATTTTCTTCCTATGTATCTTTAGTTCTTTTTCTCTATATGTATGTATTTCATCTTTATCTCTACCTTCCATTTACAATAACTAGAAAAAAAGAGAAGGTGGTGTTAGCAATCATCTGTATCTGTATCCTCCTATTTGACTCTAGTTAACGAAGTAAGATGGAAGCAATTTAGCATTTCATTAATTGCTGCAAATGGTGAACTCGCCACCCTCTTGAATTATATATAATGGTGACAAAAAAAAATAACTGAAAAGCTCCGGAAACTCGCTGGATGTTTAGAATAGACTCTTAGCTTTGAACAGTTAGTGTGCCTATGAATTTAATCTTACACACTTTAAGTTGGCTCTGACACTGCACTGTCAACCAAACGACTTAGTCAAGATCACCCGCAGTCTACTGTTGAAGCAAACAAACACATGATAAATGATAAACCCCGCAAAAATGGGGGCAAATATCGAGACTCGTAAACTATAGATTCATTCCACAGATATTGGACCAAATTCCATATAGCTTGGAATCCTTGTGCACCATCTCTTGAAATTTCTTGACCTAAAATTTAGTCTAGATTACCAAGGTGCAAAGCTTCCATAGAAATTTTGTTCTCTGCGCTGGCCATTTGCATTACCTTATGTTTTAAATGGACAAAGAACTAATCCTGACAAGGTCCAGATAGTCTCAACTTTGAATGAAAGGTAAAGCGAGCTTGAAATTTCAAAATTGACTTTATCCCCATTTGTTTGTGCAAGGATATCTATATATAGCAGGATACGAGTCCAGAAGCTCAATATCATTCCAATTTAACCTCTATTTGTACTCAAAACTACAATGGCATACTTTTGGGTTTCTCTGATTTTGGTTTCCCTAGTGCCCACCATAATTGCAGATCCAGACCCATTGCATGATTTCTGCATAGTAGACACTTCCTCTTCTACAGTTTTTATCAATGGGCTGCCTTGCATAAATCCCAGCAAAGCACTTTACTACATCCATTTTGAGCACCCGGGGAAATATCCATTTGGAGTGACTATTGTTAATTTTGGTAGCTTGGATAGCTATTTGTCCTCAACCAAAAATAGCAGCATTAGTTATGGGTAGTTTGAACAGCTGTTCGTCCTAGCCTAGAATTTAGAAAATGGTTGTTTTTGTCAAACAAATATTGTTAGGATAAAAACAATTGTTATTTAATATTGACTCTTTTTAGGTGACACCTCATAACCAAGCTTGTTAGTGGTTATTGAGTTGTCTTAATCTCAACCATTCATTTGTATTAATCTCGGCAGTTGATTTTTCAACGAGAGTAGTATAAAAAGGGGTCATTGGGTCATTTGTTGTAAACAACTTGGAGAGCATTTTGCAGTGATAGAAAATGTGTTTGCAGTGATAGCAAACAAGTATTGCAGTGTTAGCAAGGGGCGCAGTGATAGCGTTGGGGATAGCAGTGGAGGAATATCAGCAAGAGGAATTGGGAGATTGTCTGACTTCTACCAGTGAGAGGCAAGGAATTTTGTATCACTTAATTTGCTGAAGTTTAATATATTTCTCATCTGTAGTACTGGTTTTCCCTTTGGGGTTTTTCCAGGGACAATTGTCCAAAAATCTCATGTTCACTGTGTTGCATATTTTATGGGTTTTTATTTGTGAAGTTGCAGTTGTGTTATTTTTCAATATTAGCTGTGAATTTATTTTTGGCAGTTAAATAATCTTTATAAGATAGGAGATTAATAATCAATGACTGCAATAGAATTTTCACATGGTATCAGAGCTAAGTTAGGGTAGAAGAGATTTACCCTAGGTGAAGAAATTAGGGGTTTATAAAACCTAGTTTACCCTCTTTAGAATTATTATTTGTTTTAACCTTTGAGATGGCCTCAGTTGGTTTAAGAGATCAAGACAGATTGGATGGAGCTTCTAATTTTGGTGTTTGGAAAGCCAGAATTTCTTTGTTGCTAGAAGAGAGTGGAATCAAGAATTATGTGACCACTACTATAGCTGTACCTATAGATCCAGTACAGCTTGCAGCATATAGAAAGGATGATGCCAAGGTGAAGAGGATCATCCTTGATGGTGTCAAGGATCATAAAGTACCACATATTGCAGAGTTAGATACTGTAAGGAAGATGTGGGAAGCCATTCTAAATTTGTACCAGAATGCTACCACTAATCGGAAGCTGATTCTCAGAGAAAAGCTGAGGAATACCTGAATGAATAAGGGAGAGGACGTGACAAGTTACCTCACCAGGCTCAGACTTATCAAGGATGAGTTAGCAGCTGTTGGAGATAAGCCAGATGATGATGAGCTAGTAAGAATAGCCCTAAATGGGTTTACTAAGCAGTGGGATGTCTTTGTTCAAGTCATTAATGGACGAGACACCTTACCAAGTTGGGATCAACTTTGGAGTGACTTCACTTAGGAGGAGCTTAGACTAAGTCTTGTCAATGGAGCGAACAACAAGAGTCAAAAAAGTGAGGCGGAACAGGAAAACGTTGCCCTAGTGGGTAAAGGGAAAGCAAAGAAGGGGTCTAGCAAAGGATCAAGCTCACAAGGTGAGAAGAAGAAGAAGGACCTATCTAAGGTCAAGTGCTTTGGTTGTCACGAATTTGGCCACTATGTCAGTGATTGCCTAGAAAGGAAAAAGAATGAAAATAAGGGCAAGAAGCAAGTGGCAGCTTTAGCAAGTGCAGATGAGCTCTCTTGTAGATTGGAAGATGAGTTCGCACTCATAGCTTGTATGGTTAGCTCAACCTCACAGAGTGTTTGGTATATAGATAGTGGGGCGTCATTTCATATGACAAGAGTTAGAGAGTACTTCTCCAGTTACAAGGAGGAGAGTACCAGTACCCAGATTTCTATGGGAAACTTGTCCAAACTCAACTCAGTTGGGAAAGGGACTGTTTAGTTTCAGAGGGAGAATGAGAAGATTATTCCCCTTCATGATGTGTTGCATATGCCAGGATTAGGTATGAATCTGATTTCTATATCTATTCTTCAAGATAAAGGGTATAATGTACTTTTTAGAGGGACACATGTGTTGATCAAGCACAAGGATTGGAAATCACCTGTATCTATTGGAGTTAGGAGCGGTCACCTTTATAGACTATAGTTTGACACTCCTAAGGCACTTATGAGTAGCAGTAATCCTAGAGATCTTGGAGAGCTATGGCATAGGAGGATGGGCCATATACATCATGGGGCACTTAAATTGCTTCATGAGACAGTGACAGGTGTTCCTAAGGTGAGCACAGAGCACGATGATGTATGTAAGGGATGTGTGTTAGGGAAGTTTTCCAAAGCATCTTTTCCAAGGAGTGACACTAGATCTGAGGGTGTTCTTGATCTAGTACATTTAGATGTAGGTGGACCAATGTCAATGAAGTCTCTCAGAGGATATTAGTACTATGTTACTTTTATTGATGATATCTCCAGGAAGACCTGGATATACTTCTTGAAGACCAAGGATGAGGTTTTTAGTCACTTCCAAGAGTTCAAGGCTCTTGTGGAGAACTCGACAGGAAGGAAGATTAAGGTTCTTTGGTCAAATAATGGAGGCGAGTACAAAGGAAATGAATTCTAGGAGTTCTGTACTAGAGAAGGAATCAAGAGAGTGGATTGTTCCTTACAATCCGCAACAAAATAGAGTTGTTGAGAGGAAGAACCGGTCTATATCGGAGGCAGCAAGGGCTATGCTACATGACCAAGATATGCCCCGCTACTTATGGGCAGAGGCATGTAGTACAACAGTGTACATACAGAACATGGTTCCACATAAGGTACTAGGGAAGATGACACCAGAAGAGGCTTTCACAGGGAAGAAGACAGATGTCAGTCACTTCAGGATATTTGGAAGTTTGGCATATTGCCATAGTCCAGGTGATACACGTACAAAGTTAGATCAGACTGCAGAGAGGGGGTACTTTGTTGGGTACAGTGAAACCTCGAAGGCATATCAGATATTTATTCTAGGGACTAAGAGGATTATAGTCAGACATGATGTCAAGTTCATGGAGGACAAGGCATTCAACAGGAGGTCTAGAGATTTGCCAGCAGAAAATTAGAGTGAGCAGCCGACAAAAGCTCCAGGGGTAGCTCAACCGAGTCAAGGACAGCAAACCTTGAGTATAGTGACTAGTACTAGCATAGACTCAGGTGGTGAGAGTTCACAGAGTATGGAGCAACTGGTGCAACAGGATATTCATCTAGAAGATATGGAGGTTGATATGTCATTCTCTACAGTTGGCAACAGTAACCATGAGGTTCAACAAAGGGATACTTAGGAGTTAGTGGGAGCTCCTAGGAGGAGTACAAGAGAAAGGAGACAACTAGCCAAGCTCAATGACTATGTGGCTTTAGTCAGCCAGTTGGTAGATAGTGAGCCTTCCAGTTATCAGGATGCTACATAAAATCAGGTATGGCGAGATGCGATGGTTGAGGAATATACCTCAATAATGCAGAATGATGTGTGGGAGGTAGTGTCTAGAGCAACATATAGGGCAGTGGTTGGATCACGTTGGATCTATAAGATCAAGCATGGTGCAGATGGTAGCATCGAGAAATACAAGGCAAGGTTTGTGGCAAAGGGGTTCTCTCAGAAGGAGGGAATAGACTATGAGGAGACATTTGCTCCTGTGGCCAGGTATACTTCTATATGAGCTATGATCTCATTTGCAGCACAGATGGGATGGCAGATCCATCAAATGGATGTCAAGACAACATTCCTCAATGGTGAGTTGAAGGAGGAGGTATACATAGAGAACTGGAAGGCTTTGTAGCACACAGTAAAGAGACCCACGTGTGCAGATTGAAGAGAGCCTTATACGGACTCAAGCAGGTTCCTAGAGTGTGGTATGAGTGCATTGATAATTACTTGCAAGTAACGGGCTTTGTGAAGAGTGAGGCAGATGCTAACCTCTACTACTTGGTGGTTGGGGGTGAGGTTCTCATTCTTTTTCTATATGTGGATGACTTGTTTCTAATAGGTTCACTAGGGCTCATAGAGGAGTGCAAAAAGGATCTTGCAGTAGAGTTCGAGATGAAGGATTTGGGACTTATGAACTACTTTCTAGGCATGGAGGTGTGGTAGATAGATGAAGAGATTTTCCTTGGGCAAGGGAAATATTGCATTGAAATCTTGAAGAGATTCGGGATGGAAGATTGCAAAGCCATGTCTACACCCATGATCACAAATTGGAGGAAGGTAGATACATCCAAGGAGAAGGATGTAGATCCCAGCTTATACAAGCAGTTGATTGGTTCGCTCATGTATTTGGTCAACACTAGGCCAGATATAGCCTTTGCAGTGAAATTTCTTAGTTAGTTCATAGCCAAAGAGAGTGCATTGGACAGCGGCGAAGCATGTGCTGTGATATTTGTGTGGTACAGTTGAGTACGGGATCAGATATGTTCGAGGTGAAGGTATCAAGTTGATAGGCTATACTAATGCAGATTGGGTAGGCAGTACAACAGACAAGAGAAGCACTTCAAGGTGTTGTTTCAGTTTGGGATCGAGAGTTGTCTCTTGGTTCAGTAGGAAGCAGAAGTCTATAGCTTTGAGTTCTGCAGAAGCAGAATACGCAGCAGCTAGCATAGCAACATGTGAAGCTATTTGGCTTCGGAAGTTGTTAGTAGCCTTGTTTGGTCAGAGGGTTGAGACTAATGTGATACATTGCGACAATCAAAGTTGCATCAAGTTGTCTGAGAATCCAGTGTTTCATGATAGGTCAAAACATATGGACATCAACTATCACTTCATCAGGGATTGTGTACAACGAGGGATTGTTTAGCTACAGTATATACCTACAGAGGAGTAGGTAGCAGACATTCTGACAAAGGCATTGGGGAAGGCAAAATTTATCTTCTTCAGAGATATGTTGGGTGTCGTGCAGAACAGCTTCCTCGCTAAGAGGGAGTGTTAAGTTTGGTAGCTTGGACAGCTATTTGTCCTCACCCTGAAATAGCAGCATTAGTTATGGGTAGTTTGAACAGCTGTTCGTCCTGGCCTAGAATTTAGAAAATGGTTATTTTTGTCAAATAAATATTGTTAAGATAAAAAAAATTGTTATTTAATATGGACTCTTTTTAGGTGACACCTCATAACCAAGTTTTTTACTGGTTATTGAGTTGTCTTAATCTCAGCCGTTCATTTGTATTAATCTCGGTTGTTGATTTTTCAACGAGAGTAGTATAAAAAGGGGTTATTGGGTCATTTGTTGTAAACAACTTGGAGAGCATTTTGCAGTGATAGCAAATGTGTTTGCAGTGATAGCAAACAAGTCTTGCAGTGTTAGCAAGGGGCGCAGTGATAGCGTTGGGGATAGCAATGGAGGAATATCAGTAGGATGAATTGGGAGATTGTCTGAGTTCTGCCAGTGAGAGACAAAGAATTTTGTATCTCTTAATTTACTGAAGTTTAATATATTTCTCATCTGCAGTACTGGTTTTCCCTTCGGGGTTTTTCCAGGGACAATTGTCCAAAAATCTTGTGTTCACTGTGTTGCATATTTTATGAGTTTTTATTTGTGAAATTGCAGTTGTGTTATTTTTCAATATTAGCTGTGAATTTATTTTCAGCAGTTAAATAATCTTTATAAGATAGGAGATTAATAATCATTATAAGATAGGAGATTAATAATCAGTGACTGCAATAAAATTTTCACAACTGTGACTATCACAACAACACAAATTATCCCTGGCATAAACACATTGGGCATAATAATGGCTCGTGTAGATTTTGCAGTGGGAGCAGTTCTTCCTCCTCACTTACATCCACGAGCCTCTGAAATATTCTTCGTTTTGGAAGGAAAACTCAGAGTTGGGTTTGTGGACACCACCAACAAGCTTTTCTCTGTAGTTTTGAAAAAAGGTAGTCTTTTTGTGGTTCCCAAGGCCCTCGTACACTTCGCTCAGAACGTAGGAAACAGCCCTGTCACTGTCATAGCGGCCCTTAACAGTCAAAATCCCGGCATCTCTGTCATTCCCTTAGCCACTTTTGCTTCCAATCCGGCAATTCCCGGCGACGTTTTGGCCAAGTCATTCCAGATCGACGTTGCGGAGGTGGAGACTATTAAAAAGAATCTTGGTGGTATCTAATTTAGTATTACGAAATTCTGTCTTTCATGGATCTCATTGTTAATTGCTAATTGCTGGTTGTTGTTAGTAAATATCTATTAATCTGTAAATCATCTATTTTATGTAAGTACTACAATCAAATGCTTGTTTTGAAGAATGAAGAAAATGAATAAACTATCATGATGAAATCTTAGTGTATGGTGGGTGGGTGCGTGTGTGTGAATGTGAAGGTATAATGGATATTGTGTCTACGTAATATATAGTACAACGGATATTATGCTGTAACTGTAGTTCCAGTTTTCTCTTAACATGATAAGGGTTAAATTTGATACAAATTAATGGATAAATTGGTGGTAAATAAGAATAATAAAAGCGCACTTGTTCATAAAAAATCATTGGTATAATCTAATAGAATGATAAGATTTTCACTTAGCTGAATTGTAAATAGATTAAATAGTTTCAATTAGGTTCCCATCTTCTACCATCAAAGATGACTTTATTAAAAGAAACCAGAATCTAGAATCTAAATTCATTCATAAGGGTATAAATAGTTGGGATACCATACTGAATCTTTACATTTGTAGATTATATATATATATATATATATAAACAAAACTATCTAAATTTTATTATGTAAGGGAAGGTATTGTAGACATAGATTCTAGCTGACTATGAACTAGGCATGTTAAAGCTATGTTAAGATTTTTTTTTTAAAAATTAGTTCTAAAAATATATGAATTTCACATTTAAGATTTCTTGGGTTGTGTTTGTTATTCTTTTATATATTAAAAATGTAGAATAGAGTTAGTAGTCAAATTATGAAAAATTTTAATTGTGTATTCATTTAATAAAAGATAATTACAATATGTAAATTATCATTTATTAATTGGTTATTTCGCATGTACACACATGTTTGAAGTATACATTTTTTTTTAATCTAAGAAAGATGTGGTTGTGGGTATACATGTCTAAAGTAATTTACATAGATCAAATGTTGGTTTACTTTATCTCACATAATGATGTATTGTTGGAAGTTTTGTTTAAGTCATTAATAGTTATCTTCTAGGAAAATTCATAGAAATATGGTTTGCATTCCTCTATATAGAAATATTTTGTCTTCTAGTTTAGAAGTTAAGTTTTTCAAGATAACACAAAGTGATATTCAAAGTTTCATGCCAAATCTTCGTCCAAAAAGAAAGATAGAAATGATGGATAACTAGATTGTGCTAAGACAAACTAAAGAGTCTCAAAGGACAAGCCATAATGATATGTATTCCACTCTACTAATAGATATGGTCAGTAAGTTTTGTGGACATGATTAGAGAGGTATAAGGTATATTTTATTCAAGTTTAAGATGATTTGGAGTATGATAAGTGCAATCTTCAAAATGTTAGTATGGTATAATTGAACCAATATTTAACAAAAAAATACTATAAAAGAAATCTTATAGGGATAATTTTCAAGGCTAGAAATCCACACACCTTGATCTATATGAAGATACTTTCTTCTTTCTAATAGCACAAGGTGATACAAGTTTTGAAATTTTTGTGATTGTTGTTATTTAGGCTGACAAAGCATGTTCTCCTTCTTGTCCCAAGATGGTAATTATTTCCACCTTCTTTGGAGGATGTATTGAATTTGTTTTGGGCCCTATTGGTCTTTGTGTTGGTCCACAACATGATATATTTTATATTTTATCTTTTTTGTGGCTGATTGGTAAAGTGACATCCATTTTTACATACATACTATCTTTGAGATAACTCTATTGATGTTTTAAAAGGGTAGGAAGATATAAATAGAAGATAAAATCAATTGCAAGTGCATTGATGATAGTGAATGTGAATGATGAAAGGATCAAGAAAATAGTAGTACTAATAGAGTAGAGTAGAGGAGTTGTGGTGATTGTATATCTTTAATTATCATCAAATATATTGTTATGAGGTTACATCTGCCTCTTGTAAAAGTATTATATGTGTACTTTGGGGAGTTTTAGCTTGCTTGGGTTGTTTCCCTTAAAAAAATGTAATATTATTTCATATTATGAGTTTCAATTTCAATAGTAGACCCCAAAAACTTTTCCACTTTCATTTTTCCCTTGTCCAGTTTACCACATAAATATACCATTCTCTTGTGCAATTATGTGGAATGCTTTGTTCTTTTTATTCTACATTGTTTCAAATGTATGGAATAAATTTTTAACATACAGTGTGGTATAAAGTTTAATATTTTTACTAAGACATTGATTCAACCCCTCTCAATGTTAGTGCTTTTTTTTTCTACCTTTAGTCCTAAAAGGTAATACAACATCTATATTATGGGATTGGGGATCATACATATATAAAAAATTATCAATAGACAAGTGATAATAAATGTCCAACAAACAAGGCTATGAAATCCTTCTACACTTTGAGCTCCACAATTGATGTAGGGCCCTTTGTAGGTCATAATCTCATACAGAAACTTCTGGAGGTCATAACTTTTGACTTAGGTCTAGATTTTTGTTGAAATATTTCAAGTGCGTGCCTTAGGTGGTGGCATTTATTTTGCCAATGGATCTCAAATTCATTGGGGTCTATTTTAGCACATTTTTGGTAGCTGAAAGTTTCATCTCGGGCTCTGAAATTAGCTTTTAGTATTTTTTCTCTAGTTTTTATAAAGTTATGTTTTGTAATAAATCCAGAGATATGTTTCTAATCTTGGATATTAGTTGGCAATTCATTCTAATTTAGTCGAGGGAATTTTTAGGGAAAATCTTAGCTTTTTAGGTGTTGTTTCAAAAATTACCAAAAATGGTAAAAAAACACGTGGAAAAAAATTGCCAAAAAGGGTAATTTTCAGATTTCTTGTTTTTTGGTTACTTAAGAGTTTGCAGCGAATTGTAGAGGTAGTCAATGATGGATGAGAAAATATTGAAGGTTTCAAATTTGTGTTATTTGTCTTGTGATTGAATTTATTGTTAACAGAGTGTGTTGTGCTACATCAACAATACTCAATAGGGTTTTCCTATATTGTAGGTTTGTTAATATGATAAGCTCATTCTAGAAAATAGCTACAAAATTCTAAAAGTAGATGGTTCTTAGACTTCTGAAACATGGAGTTTCATATTTGACCAATTTTCAAGTATAATTCTACTTAGCTTTAATATCACTAAATACAAAACTATTCTACACATAAAAGAAACAATATGAAAGTAAAATTTCATTTCATTTTGATTTTTTCTAAACTAAGAAATATCCATCTCATAGACTAGTGCCTTTTAGCAGCTACATAGACTTTCTATAGAAAATAATCGTGACCTACGATTATATTAATTTAAATCATAGCATATTTTAAAGAACACTTTACTTTAATGAGTTCCCTAACCAAGATATCACTAAATTATCCTTACAAATCCATAACGCAAAACTAGAAATACTATGAATTATTCAAGGAAGTTACTTCTCTCTTTGAAACAACATTGTGAACAAATTAGACATCATAGTTAATCTAAAAACATGAACACAAAGTCTCATTAAAATTTGTATTCAAATAAAATTGGGCACAAATCATAGAGATAATCCTTCAATATTTTTTATATTTGTTCTAAATTTGATATGATATGACACACAAACCTAGATACTTACAAACTACAACTAAATTAACTATGTCACTATTTTAGAAACTATACAATTAAGGCTCTTTTTCACAACTTTAGAACCCTTACAAATGAGAAGAAGGAATAATATATAGTAAATAAGGAGAATTCAAGATTAAAAATGTTATTGACTCCTATGACTCTCTCTTCTCTCTTCAAAGTGAATTTGAAATACACCTTTAAATGATCTGATCTTGCTTCCCTTTTAGTTTTTAATTATTTAATTTGTTTCATTTTCAACAATATCAGAAGAAAAACTCAACATCTTGTTGTGCTCTATGTGACTTGTCATCATTTTCAAAAAAATTCCATATATCTTAGTTGATTCAAATTAAATAATATGACCCCATCTCATAGTTGTAACTACAAATTTTCTTGCCATGTATTGCCTTTGTTGGAGAATCTCATTCATCTTCTTTTTTTGCATTCTCACATTCCCAAAAAAATAGAACCCTTAGCACTTGATATTTACAACACTTTAATCTAAATGATTAAAATAATTACATGTTAATTGTAAATCACCTATTTTCATTTACTTGCATTCTGTTATTTGGACCAACTTGTGGCTTTAATGAGAGCATTCTTACTTCTAAGTGAAAAAAAATCACTAATAAAGAAAATTAAAAAAAATTGTTGAATGTTACTAGTCCGCGTGATGCTTTAGTAAATTTTTTTTTACTAAATGAGAAAACATCTTAATGCCTTTTACTTTTCACTAATAAGTGAAAAACTAACCACTAGTAACCAAAACTTCACCTTAATAGAGTAAAATTACCTTGAATCATGTCATCTTAATCATTCCCCCTTCTATATGCATATGATAGTTTGTTTTTCATATTTATCAATTGTTTCAAAACTTTTTATATTAAAAAGATCTTTTGCAGTAAATCAAACCTTTGTTCACTAGTTTACTGTGTCATTTCTCTCTTGGTGACAAATATATCATGGAATAAAAATTGTTCTTAGGTTAGAGTGAAGCTTAGGCTTATGGTTAGGAAACAACCTTGTTATGAAATCTTTAACACACACACACATATGTTATTGGAATTTGATTAAGGTGATATGAGTTTTGATCAAGTATGATTATATTATTGTGTTGTCATTTATGACAACATGATCTGTTGAAGGCATGAGATGAATTTTATTGATGGTGTTGAAAGAATAAGTAGAAGAATCAACTAAGTGTTTAGTCAACTGAAAGAAGACATTATGCAAGGTACTTGAGACCGAATTCGGAGTTGAAGATTGAGTTAAGATTTGTAGTTCGGAAGATATCATCTATAGAGGAATATTTAACTACATCTATGACCACATTAGTTAGATTAAAGAATATAGTGAGTTATTAAATATTTAAGTGACACAAACAATAATAACAGGAGACAGATAGCATGACTTTGGCTAGATCATCCAACTAGTCAATTTAGATATGGTAACTATTTTATTTATGACTTGACTAATTTTGTGTTGACTTTATTTATTTGACCAATGCATTTTGGCACAATTTTATTTGATTTTTATGTCAGTGGGTAAAACATTTTTTGACATAAGGATGACTTGGAAAAAGTGTTTTATAAAAGAAGGTTGAAATCAAGTTTTAGGGTAGATGTGATGATGTGATAGATGGTTATGATCCTGGAAAGCTGAAGGAAGTAGATTTTGATGTTTATGTAGTGTTGTTATCATAATTGAAGAGGATCTATTAGACAAAAAGTGTTATAATCAGATCATTCATTTGTGGGTCTATCTCAAGGAAAGCCCTAACAGGTAAATTCCTTTAACAAGGTCAATCCTAATAGAGTGAGTAGGATCCCTAACAAGATATGAAGTATAGATCCTCTAAAAAGGTTAATCTTATAAGGAGTTTCAAATCCCTCAATCGGGTAGTCTTTAACATGACTTATTGTAGCTTCTAACAAGGCTAAATAATCTTAACCGAGTATAACCTCAGAAGGGATTTTGTAATTACTCCTAATAGGGAAAACTTCATTAGTGCATTAGTGAAATTTGTGGGCATCATTCCCACATGTAGTTTTCTCCCTCTAACAAGGGTTTCCATTAAAGAAATCTTGTTCCTTGTGTTCATTGTGTGTGAATGTTTTATTTGGTATGCTTCTATATTATATTATCATTTGCATGTTGGATATTGCCAAAGATTATTCTTAAAAAATTTAGAATTGTAGATGCACTGATTCACTCCCCACCCCCCCTCTCAGTGCCTTAAAAAACTTAACAATTGGTATCATAACATTGGTTCCCTTAAAAGGCCTAACAGCTTGGGAAGGATCCTTAAAGAAAATATAAATGGTTTGAGATACAATAGAAAACTTGATGAAGCTAAAAGGGTTATCAAAGATATGAAAGATTAGTTGAAGTAATCAATAGCCAAATGACAAGAGCTTGTTGAACAATTGAATGAGAGCCATGACTACATTGAGAAATTTTCTGAACAAAATGGATCTAAGGAATCTAAAGAAGCGCTAGAAGGCATGGCTATAGATAATGAATAATTTCACAAAGACAAGAAAAACATCAAGATAGAGATTAAAGACAAATTGATTAGAATGTGTGAAGAGTTGGAAGTAAGGAGATATGTAGAGAATCCAAGAAAAATTATAGAAGATTCCCTAATGCCTAAGGATGGAGCATTAAAAGTTGTAGAGGATGAACTTTTAAAGTTAAGACAAGAAGTTGGTAGATTGCATGAACATCAGCATGACACAAATGAAGAAAATGAAAAATCCTTAATGGAGAATGAGAATCTGATAAATAAGAATGAGAGATTAAAATGATAATTGAAGACTGCTAATGATCTACTAAATAAATTCACTAAAAGTAGTACAAAAATTGATGAGAAACTCATAAATCAAATGAGTAAAGAGACTATAGGCCTAGGATGTACCAGTTATACTACTTTTGAAGTTGGTGAATCTTTTCAAACAAAGGAAATCAAGAGAGAAGGAAAGTCTCCACCAAAGGTAACACAAAGAGATTTTGGTAAGAAATCTGAAAAGCACATGTATGTTTCAATTTTCATAAGGTGGGTCATACTACAAATGTATTTAGAAGTAGGTTTGCAAATAGAACTAGCACTTTTGATGGATATTGCTATAACTTGAATAAGTGTGGACATACTTCTCATAATTGTAGATCGAGACACAGAAGTAGATCTATTAGTTTTTATGGTCATTGTTACAAATAAAAAAAATATGGTCACAAAGTTGTTGAGTGTAGGTCAAGAGTGAACAATCAAAGGTTACCTATGAACTAGGAATGACCTTACTCAAGGGAGAGGCAATTTTATGTCACATGCTCAATATGTGGTAACTATGGACACATGGTTTTGAATTAAAGAATGAGCACTGCAAGAGGTAATACTGGAACATGGAGATCAACTGGTATGGCATGTTTTCATTGTCACAAGATTGGACATCTACCAAGGGAGTGTAGGTTAAGGAACCAATCGGTAAACCAGTCAAGCAAACATAAAGAAAAGTAGATTATCAAAGTAGAAGAGATTGGGATGGATATGAATAAGAGTTGGAAGAAGAAGGAAGATATGAATACATCAGATGGATCCACATCTCCATATGGTGTGGAGAATTATTCATCAAACTAAAGCTTCATGTGGCTTAGGGGGAGCAATTATTGTTGAATCCATATTTAGACCCCCTATAGGTGTGCGGTAATATCTATTAGTATTTTAAGATGCAATAAGGTTTTTTTGGAGTGTATTGTGAAGTTTTAATCAATTACATGGTGTTTTGGTCATCATTAATGATTTCTTTGATCAATTGATGAAAAGGTAAGTTCTATTGATAAGTACATTTAATACGCGTGCAAGGGTAGATAAAAGGGCTATTTTGGATTTCATTTTCACCTTGCACATTTTGAAAGTTATTGTGGAGGGAAAGAAGTATTGTTTGAGCTATTTTTAGAGATGCAAGGTATAAGGAGAGATTGTTTGTGTTAATCTAGAAGAGAAAATCAATCATTTCTTGTTGTGTTCTTAAGCAAGAATCCTTGTTGCAAACGGTTTGAGGTATTTATTTGATACATTTATTTTTGTTTAAAATTTAGGATGGCTACTCATAAGTTGATAAATATTACTGAATGACCTAGATTGATATTTAAGAAACATCCATTCAAATTGATGGAAAATGACCCAGTGGGTGCCATAACTAGTGTGCCCTATGGTGTTCTGCATATAGACAATGTTAGACCATTTTTTCACTAAAAGTTGGAAGACCTAGGATAAGGGACATTATATGAACAATATAAGAAGTTATGTGATGACAAATTAGTATTGAAAGATGAGCATAAATGCATAGCCAATAAAGGTTTTCATTATGTAATCAGTTACCCTAATGAATTTGAAGATGATCAGATTAGATATGTTCTAAGTAGAATTCATGGCCAGTTCATGTGGCTAGACCGACCACATAAAATCACAAAATAATAAATTCATGTTGTAACTAGTCTATACACATCCAGTGAGGTACATGTTCCTCACACCATTCCTAAAGAAGTTATTAGATTGAAAAAGTCTAAGTGGGATAGTCATCTGAGACTTTGAATGATATTACAAATGAAGAGGTAAAGTATGCATCTGTGGTTATAGGCTACAAGGTATATCACTCTAGTCAAATGAATAGTATACCTGATGGTGCTATTCATACAACCCATATGATGATCAAGGAAAATGAAAACTATGATTTTCTTGAAGTGATGAGAGAGAAGATAATGATGAATCTAGGAAAGATCAATAAGGAAAATAGGAAAAAGTTCAAGTATGGTTAGGTGATCATGTATTTTTTTTCCTATTTCAAAAAAATATTCCCTATTATCGATGACATTGCATGGTCAATATTTACTCCATCTTTCATTCAAGTCAATACCAGTATCAAACTTTTGGGAACTGATTTCACTAGAAAAGTATGGGGTTTAAAGAATTTTAGAAGAATATGCATGAAAAATAAATTATGCCATATGAAATTGTTGAAAAGTACAAGGACAATATTTGCTTCATGGTAGATACATACACTTGTTTGATGGAAGTAGTTGAGCTAAGGACCTCATGGGTGATGCCTATGTGTTACGAGGTGGATGGAGACATTCTGAATATGTACATGGATAGAGTTTTTTAGCTCAACTAATAGATCCAAAGGCTCCACTAGGGTTTGGGACATATCAAGAGAAGTCACTTAAAGTGCACAATAATTTTTTGGAACCTATTATTGAAAAAAAGGTGAGAAAGGAAGTTGAGAAATTCATGATTCAGAAAGGTTTCACAAAAGAGAAGATTGAGAAAGCAAGCGCTAAACATGTTATAGAGAAAGATGCCACATCTAGTGCAGGAAAATATCATGATGATGTTGAAGTTTTTGGTGCAACCAGTAATACCCCAATCGGTCGGTAAACAAGGAGTGAAACTTCTATGGAGGAAAAATCGTTTGCACCTACAAAGAAATATGGAAAGACTCCTAAGCCTAAAACAACACCACTCAAGGAGACAAAATGCACAAAAAGGGTGATAGGTAAAAGGAAGAAAGAAAAGGCAAAGAGGTTTGAGAAAGTTATTGATGAAGAGAGTGAAAGAGAAAAATCTGAGAAAGAGAAGAAGGAACTCAAAGAAAAAGGAAAGAAATCCAAGGTGGTAGGTTCCCCCACTGCTAAAACTGTTAAGTATATCTTTGGTAAGGTAGCTTATGTCAATACAATCATTCAACATTTTAGAGAATATGGGATACTTGTTAGAGTTAACAAGTACTATCACTTACTTGACAAGGAAGACTAGAGAAAAGTTGAAGATATGGTAATTGCAAGCATGCATAAGTTAAGTCAAGCTATAATCAAACTATGACAAAAAATTACTAATTCCTTATATGATAAAATTGATGCAATATGGAAGGAAACACTTTCACAAGATAAGGAGTTAGTAAAGTATGTTCTACTCAGCCTATTACCCGATATATTTAAGGAATAAATAAAGAATGTGTTTGTAAAGGTCAGACCTTTATTTAAAACCAAAATAAGAGTTACAAATTTTTTATTAGGAGAGACTCAATCAGCGAAAGTTGAAATAGAGGAGATTCTAAGAAAGCAGTTAGGTTTGATGAAGGATAAAAGTGAAGAGGTGCTGGTAAAATAAATAGAGGATGATCTAGTGGTGACTCAAACTGGTGAGGGATTTATTGTTGATAGTGTGAAGATCACACTTGAGGAAATTAGAGATGAGATAGACAATATAGGTGATATTCGTGCCATGATACAAGATGAGAACATGAATACATAGGATCAATATAAATCACATGAGAAACAAGATATACCTAAAGAAAAAAAAGAAAAAAGATCATGTAAACATGTGTACTAATCAGAATATAACTAATGATGTAACACTAAAGACACTTACATATGATCAAAAACAACAAAAAGTA
>BSBK01004755.1:0-15000 GCA_027943335.1 Chamaecyparis obtusa | reverse complement strand
ATAAAGTCATAATTAAATTAATATATATTAACATTATAATCATTGGAAAGATTTTTATCAGTAGTACCTTACTACATAGATAGTTTTTTCAAATGGATTCATTTGATTTTCTAAAAGATAAATTTGAAGTGATTTTTTTTCAGCATTTTAATAGGTGCGAAGGAGACTCCATTATAGGTATGAATGAGGAGTATAGATGTTATATCAATATTTTTTTTTATCTAAGAGTCTTTGAGCTAACCATTTGTAATTAAATCTTTCAAATGGAACCTCTCAAAGCTTAAATCATCATATTTTATTAAAAATGTGTTATTTTAGCAAAAATCAACATCTCTAAAAAAGTGTAACCCACTATTGTGGAGTCACCCTCCACCATTTCAGGATAATGAAGGCTTAGGTTGGGTTTTGGGTATGTCTATTATCTCCCATCTCTTACCATTAAAGTATTGCAACAAGGCATTCTCATCCTAGCAATTCAAGGAAGTCGATGCCCGATGCCTGCAATCTTGCCATCACAAATATGAACATGTCCATACATACGTATAACAAACAATGGTAGGGATTGGTCGATTGTGTGGATGTTCCAAGTAAGTAACTATGTCTTTTTACCTCGCCATATCAAACACATCAAATAGAAAGCTAAAACATACATATAAGCCATGTGAATACAAGTATAGGGTCGGTATGGCAGAAATATTAAATATAAATAACATCATCATAATCAGATAATCAACATGTAAATAATCAATATACATATATACATATGTGTGTGTGTGTGTGTGTGTGTGTGTGTGTGTGTGTGTGTGTGTGTGTGTGTATGTATATATGTATATATGTATATGTATATATATGTATGTATATATCTATGTGTGTGTGTGTGTACACACACACACACACACACACACACACATATATATGAAGGGTGCTCCCCTTAATACCACAAACACATAATAGAAATAGAGAAACAACAACAATATGCAAGAATAGAAAGTGGGCTTCTTATTATCTCCACAAATGTGGAATTACAAACTTTCAGAATTACAATATGCAAAGCCACATGGGCATTCCCTTACAATATTCTATAGGAAAAAGCCTCGAATCAATACGAAGATCTACTACCCAGAACTACCCTAGACAACACTATGGGCCTTCTTTATATAGGCATTTTCCACTGCCCGAGAAGGTTCCAGAAATTTAGCCCTTAGGGCCGACCAAACTTAGAGTTATTTTATTTTTAAATTTATTACATCAAAGTCAACTCAAAATAACTTTTGAAACCGAAACAAAAATTTTGAAGGAAAATTATTTTTCACTATTTCAGGTGACCCAACTTCCGAAGACCATAAGTCATCACCAGTTGACCCGATTGACTATTATAACCTCATTTTGAAAAGGCCACGAAGCGCTCTACAGGCTTAATTTGCACAAGTGCCTATCACCCAAATTTTTGACCTCATCTAGGGCCTCTAAAGCCTTCAAAATTGAGTTCAAAGTTTATGTACCTTGCTGCCAATACTGAAAATCTTCAATATCTTTAAAACTAGACCTAATCTAGCCATGAAACTTTACTGACAGGCTGATATGACTGAGATGAACCTCCACATGTAAAATCAAAACATTCTGAGATCATATGACCAACTTAATAAAAATAGCAAGTTTCCATAAATAGCAGTTCTGCACAAGATAGCCCTTATTGAATACAAAAATAAAAATATTTTTTTTTGGGTGATGCAAGATTGCTCTTACACCCAAGATGCTCCTACATCAGACACTCGGGGTAATTTGAGAAGTGACCCCATCATGTCTTAAGTGTGTAGAGGAAAACCAAGGTGGTTAACCTCATCCTTTGTCAGCCATGATGAATCTTCGACAGGTCATCCTTTCCACTTGACTAGATATTCTTCATATGTCTTGTTCCTTATGCTTCTGCCAACACAACTATCTAGTATATCTTCAATCTCTTTGGTATCTGAACTAGTTGATGAAATACTCCACTGTGCTGTTGTGATCTCATCTTCAACACCTCCCTCATGATACTCTGTTAGATCTGAAGTGTTAAACACTGGTGAAATATTTAGCTCAATAGGTAATTCTACTTCATATGCATTTCCTGAATCATGCCTCTTCAGTATTTTACATGGCTCAAACTTCTTCATTTTCAATTTGTTATATGTACCAACTAGAAATTGCTCCTTCTGCAAATGAACCATGACTTAATCTCCAACCTGAAATTCCTTATGCCTCCTTTTCTCATCTGCCTTAGCCTTATACTATGCATTCATCTTGGTAATGTGCTTCCTCACCTCCTCATGCATGTTCTTCAAATGTTCTGTAAAATCCTCAGCTTCAGCACTACTTATTTCTCCTTGATCTATCCTTCTCAAGTCAGATGCATTTCTAGGACTATTTCCATATACAATCTGGAATGGTAATTTACCAGTACTCCTATTGATAGAATTATTGTATACAAATTCTGCCTGTGGTAAAATCAAATCCCATCTTGTCAGCTTATCTCCAACCAAACATCTCAAAAAATTTCCCAAACTCTTATTCACCACCTTTGTTTGTCCATCAGTTTGTGGATGATGTGATGAACTGAATTTCAAATCTATCTTCAGCTTCTTCCACAATGTTCGCCAAAAATAACCTACAAACTTGGTGTCTCGATCTGAAACTATGGTCTTTGGCAAACCATGTAGTCTCACTACTTCGAGCTAAAAAACAATTCTACTATATGAACAACATCATTAGTCTTCTTGCAGGGAATGAAATGTGTCATCTTCAAAATTCTATCAACCACCACAAAAATTGAATCATGTCCCCGTTGAGTACTTGGTAATCCAAGAAGAAAGTCCATACTAATATCCTCCCAAGGCTTCTCCGGTATAGGTAATGGCTGATATAACCTTGTATTCTGATTCACTCCTTTCACCATGATGAAGGGTGCTCCCCTTAATACCACAAACACATAATAGAAACAGAGAAACCACAACAATATGCAAGAATAGAAAATTGGCTTCTTATTATCTCCACAAATCTGGAATTACAAACTTTCAGAATTACAATATGCAAAGCCACATGGGCATTCCCTTACAATATTCTGTAGGACAAAGCCTCGAATCAATACCCAGATCTACTACCCAGAATTATTCTGAACTGCCTAAGACAATAATACAACCTTCCTTATATAGGCAATTTCCACCGCCCGAGAAGGTTCCAGAAATTTAGCCCTAAGGGCCGACCAAACTTAGAATTATTTTATTTTTCAATTTATTACATCAAATTTGGCTCAAAATAACTTTTGAAACCCGAAAAGAAATTTTGAAAAAAATTATTTTCCGCCATTTCAGGTGGCCCAACTTCCGAAGACCATAAGTCATCACCAGTTGACCCGATCGGCTATTATAACCCCATTTCAGAAATGCCACGAAGCGCTCTACAGGCTTGACCAGCGCAAGCGCCCATCACTCAAATTTTTGACCTCATCCGAGGCCTCTAAAGCCTTCAAAACTGAGTTCAAAGTTTTTGTACCCTACTGCCAATACCGAAAATCTTCAATATCTTCCAATATACACTTGATCTGGCAATGAAACTTTACTGGCAGACTTATATGACCAAAATGAACCTCCAAGAAAGAAATCAGATCATTCTGAGCACATACGAAAATTACCAAAAATAGTAACTTTCCATAAATAGCAGCTCTACACAAAATAGCCCTTATTGAAAATAAAAATAGAAATGTTTTTGGGTGATGCAAGATTGCTCTTACACCCAGGATGCTCCTGCATCAGACACCTGGGGTAATTTGAGAAGTGACCCTGTCACGACTCAGGTGTGCAGAGGAAAACCAAGATGGCTAACCTCCTCCTCTGTCAGCTATGATGAAACTTCAACAGGTCGTCCTTTCCACTTGACCAGATATTCTTCATATGTCATGTTCCTTGTGCTTCTGCCAACACGATTGTCCAGTATATCTTCGATCTCCTTAGCATCTGAACTAGTTGCTGGAATACTCCACTGTGCTGCTGTGATCTCATCTTCAACACCTCCTTCATGATACTCTGTCAGATCTGAAATGTTAAACACTGGTGAAATATTTAGCTCAGTAGGAAATTCTACCTCATATACGTTTCCTGAATCATGTTTCTTCAGTATCCTACATGGTCCAAACTTCTTCATTTTCAGCTTGTTATATGTACCAACTGGAAACCGCTCCTTCCGCAAATGAACCATGACTTCATCACCAACCTGAAATTCTTTATAACTCCTTTTCTCATTCACCTTAGCCTTATATTGTGCATTCATCTTGGTAATATGCTTCCTCACCTCCTCATGGATGTTCTTCAAGTGTTCTGCAAAATCCTTAGCTTCAGCACTACTTATTTATCCTTTATCTATCTTCCTTAATTCAGATGCATTTCTTGGACTACTTCCATATACAATCTGGAATGGTGATTTACCAGTGCTCCTGTTGACAAAATTATTGTATGCAAATTCCGCCTGTGGTAAAATCAAATCCCATCCTGTTGGCTTATCTCCAACCAAACATCTCAACAAATTTTCCAAACTCCTATTCACCACCTCTGTCTATCTATCAGTCTGTGGATGATGTGATGAACTGAACTTCAAATCTGTCTTCAACTTCTTCCACAGCGTACGCCAGAAATATCCAACAAACTTAGTGTCCCGATCTGAAACTATGGTCTTTGGCAAACCATGAAGTCTCACTACTTCTCTGAAAAACAATTCTGCCACATGAACAGCATCATTAGTCTTCTTGTAGGGAATGAAATGTGCCATCTTTGAAAATCTGTCAACCACTACAAAAATTGAATCATGTCCCCGCTGAGTCCTCGGTAAACCAAGAACAAAGTCCATGCTGATATCCTCCCAAGGCTTCTCTGGTACGGGTAATGGCTGATACAATCCTGTATTCTACTTCACTCCTTTCGCCATCTGACATACTCTGCAACTCTGTACAAACTTCTTCACATCTTACTGCAACTGTGGCCAATAATAATTCTCACTAACCAAACCAAGGGTTTTATCATGACCAAAATGTCCAGCCAATCCTCCGCTATGCTTCTCCTTGATGAGATTCTCCCTCATAGAACTTCGTGGAATGCACAACTGATTCCCTCTGAATAGCATATCATCCTGGATGATGAAATCCAACCATTTTGTCCTATCTAGAGTAACAGGTTCTGCACAATCTTTCCAAGCTTCACCAAAATCAGGATCCTCTGGATACAAATTCTTGAGTTCCTTGAACCCAACCACTTCAATCTGCATTTCTGTCAGCAATAGTTGCCTTTTGCTAAGAGCATCTGCAACCCTATTATACTTTCCACTCCTGTGTTTCAAAACAAATGTGTAACTCTGCAAAAACTCAACCCATTTCAAATGCCTTTGATTCAATTTTCCTTGACTATTCAAATATTGCAAGGCTTGATGATCAGTATACAAAACAAACTCTTTAGGAAGCAGATAATGTCTCCACTTCTTTAATGCCTGAACTATAGCATAAAATTCCTGATCATAAACAGAATATTTCCTCTTGGCATCATTTAACTTCTCACTGAAATAAGCAACAGGTTTACCTTCTTGGCTCATAACAGCTCCTATTGCAGTACCACTAGCATCACAATCTATTTGAAACACCTTATTAAAATTTGGAAATGCTAAAACAGGTTGTTCTGTAACTTTTTGTTTCAATAATTGAAAACTCTTTTCTGCCCCTTTAGTCTACTTAAACTCTTTTCTATCCCCTCTCATTGTCTCAGTCAAGGGACCACAAATACTGCTAAAATTTTATGATAAACTTTCTATAAAAACTAGCTAGACCATGAAAAGATCTTACCTCAGTAGCACTCCTTGGATTAGGCCATTCAAGGATAGCCTGTACCTTCTCTAGGTCCATTTTTAGACCTTCTGCTGAAACTACAAATCCCAAATACACCAACTCTTTTTTCACAAAACTGCACTTCTTCAAATTAATCAGCAATTTCTCTTCTCTCAACTTCTCAAATACCATATGAATATGCATCATATGCTCATCCAATGTCTTACTAAAGATCAAAATATCATCTAGGTAAACAATGACAAACTTACCCAGAAATTTTTTCAGAACCTCGTTCATGAGCCGAATGAAAGTGCTCGGTGCATTGGTTATCCCAAAAGGCATGACTAACCACTCATATAGTCCTTCCTTTGTCTTGAAGGCAGTCTTCCATTCATCTCCTTCTCTGATCCGAATCTGATGATATCCGCTTTTCAGATCTATCTTTGAGAAATACACAGCTCCACTCAAACAATCCATAATATCATCCATTCATGCCAATGGAAACCTGTACTTGATTGTGATCTTGTTTATTACCCTAGAATCTGTACACATCCTCCATTCTCCATTCTTCTTTGGTGCTAATACTACTGGTACAGCACAGGGACTCAGACTCTCATGGATCAATCCTTTCTGTAACAGTTCATGTACTTGTCTGTTCAACTCCTCACTTTCTGCAGGTGTCATTCTGTGTGCTGTCTTATTCGGCAAACTCGCTCCTGGGATCAAGTCCATCTAATGACTGATCTTCCTGACTGGTGGTAATCCATCAGGCATGTTATCAGATACAATATCCTCAAACTCATTCAACAAATCTGCAACTTCTACAGGAACATCTTCTACTTCCTCTTTACCAGCTTTTGGAATTAAAGCAAAACATACATGCTCATGCCTCATACCATCTAGGAAATTTCTTTCATCAACAAATGTTATTCTTGCATTACCACATACCTTTTATTCGGTCTCTTTCAATGGCTTTAGCTTATGTCACACTCCATCCTTTGTCAGGGAATAGGTATTCGCACGACCATCATGTACAACACATCTTTCAAACTACCATGGTCTACCCAATAACATATGACATGCATCCATAGATATGATATCACACAATACCTCATCTTCGTATCCACCAATCTTGAACTTCACCAGGCATTGTTCATTGACCATGACCTTGTGGTCATCCTGTACCCAGGCAATCCGATATGGATGTGGGTGTTTCTGTCTCTTGAGCTTCAACTTTGTCACCATCTCTTCTGACACCAAATTGTCAGTGCTTCCACTATCGATAATCACATCACAACATTTATCTTCGCACTTGCACCTGGTGCGAAACAGGCTCCTTCTTTGCTCAGGTTCATTCTCACCACTCAACAGGACTCTTCTGTTAATCAACGTTTCTCCTCTCTCAGCATCTTCAGAATTTGATGATCTGGCATCTTCATCTATATGTGCAACTCTGGCCTGGCCTTCATTTCTCCTGTCTGTTCTGCCTTGGTGCTGAGGACATTCAAATGCCCTATGACCTTCTTCTCCACAGTGAAAACATGTTCCACGGAAGCCACCTCTTCCAGATCCTTGTCCTCTTCCTCTTCCTCTCTGATCTCTATTATTCTGATCCTGGAAGTGATTGGAATTATTTCCGCGCTGATTCTGACTGCTACTGGCCTCATCCTTCTTTTTTGGATCTTCATTTTGGCCACCATATGACCGTCCACTAGATCGTCCACCGCAACCTCTTCCATTTTGTCTGCTCTCAAACTTCTTGTTCAGCTTTTCCTCTACTTTTAGGGCAAACTGGTATGCCTCTTCAATACTGTTCATTCGAACCAGATTTAGCTCCTCCTGAATGCTTGGCCTTAACCCATTAAGGTATCGGGAAACTTTCTCCTTATCAGCTTCTGCGTGGCCTGTTCTGATGAGGAGTCGATAGAACTCCTCTGTATACTCCTGAATAGATCTTCTGGCTTGCTTCAAACTTTGCATTTTCTTTAGTAGGTCAAGCTCATAATCAATAGGAATGAACTGTCGCTTCAATTTATCCACCATCCGATCCCATCTTGTGATTTTATCTTTCCCTCTTCTATTTCACTCTAATTGAATTTTTTGCCACCAGATCTTCGCATGACCTTTCAATCTAGCCTTCACAAATTTGACCCTATCAGGATCCTCAACATCTTCGTACTCAAAATATTCCTCAAATTCATTGATCCAGTCGATCAATTCCTCTGGGTTAAGATTTCTAGAAAATGTAGGAACCTCAATCTTAGGTCTTTTCCCAATCTTGAAAATCGCCTGAAAAAGTCTTTCTTCCTCCTGGTTCACAATTTTAGCTTCTCCTTCTTGATATTCTTCTTCGGCTTCATCCTCGCTTTCATCTCTGACATTAAGATTCATTCTTCTGCGAATCTCTTCTTGCAATGCTCGCACTTGTCTCTGCAGCTCTCTAACCTCAGGTGTTACAACACCAGCTCTTCCGCCACGTTCCCTTCGTGGAGGCATTTTCATGATGCGCACTGAAACCCTAGCCACGGTCCTGGTGCAAACTGCCTCACAGTCGGCGATCTGTTTACACACTCAAGAAAACCTGCTCTGATACCACTTGATAAAGGGTGCTCCCCTTAATACCACAAACACATAACAGAAACAGAGAAACCACAACAATATGCAAGAATAGAAAATTGGCTTCTTATTATCTCCACAAATGTGGAATTACAAACTTTCAGAATTACAATATGCAAAGCCACATGGGCATTCCCTTACAATATTCTGTAGGACAAAGCCTCGAATCAATACCCAGATCTACTACCCAGAATTATTCCGAACTGCCTAAGACAATAATACAGCCTTCCTTATATAGGCAATTTCCACCGCTCGAGAAGGTTCCAGAAATTTAGCCCTAAGGGACGACCAAACTTAGAATTATTTTATTTTTCAATTTATTACATCAAATTCGGCTCAAAATAACTTTTGAAACCCGAAAAGAAATTTTGAAGAAAATTATTTTTCGCCATTTCAGGCGGCCCAACTTCCGAAGACCATAAGTCATCACCAGTTGACCCGATCGGCTATTATAACCCCATTTCAAAAATGCCACGAAGCGCTCTACAGGCTTGACCAGTGCAAGCACCCGTCACTCAAATTTTTGACCTCATCCGGGGCCTCTAAAGCCTTCAAAACTGAGTTCAAAGTTTCTGTACCCTGCTGCCAATACCGAAAATCTTCAATATCTTCCAATATACACTTGATCTGGCAATGAAACTTTACTGGCAAACTTATATGACCAAAATGAACCTCCAAGAAAGAAATCAGATCATTCTGAGCACATACAAAAATTACCAAAAGTAGTAACTTTCCATAAATAGCAGCTCTGCACAAAATAGCCCTTATTGAAAATAAAAATAGAAATGTTTTTGGGTGATGCAAGATTGCTCTTACACCCAGGATGCTCCTGCATGACACCATCTGACATACTTTGCAACTCTATACAAACTTCTTGATATCTTGTTGCAACTGTGGCCAATAATAATTCTCACTAACCAAAGCAAGGGTTTTATAAGGACCAAAATATCCAGCCAATCCTCCGCTATGCTTCTCCTTGATGAGATTCTCCCTCATAGAACTTTTTGGAATGCACAACTGACTCCCTTTGAATAGCATATCATCCTGGATGATAAAATCTAGCCACTTCATTCTGTTTAGAGTAACAGGTTCTTTACAAGCTTTCCAAGCTTCACCAAAATCAGGATCCTCTAGATACAAATTCTTGAGTTCCTTGAACCCAACCACTTCAATCTGCATTTATGTCAGCAATAGTGGCCTTCTGATAAGATCATCTGCAACCCTATTAGACTTTCCACTCCTGTGTTTCAAAACAAATGTATAACTCTGCAAAAACTCAACCTATTTCAAATGCCTTTGATTCAACTTTCCTTGACTATTCAAATATTGCAAAGCTTGATGATCAGTATACAAATTAAAAAACTCCTTAAGAAGTAGATAGTGTCTCCACTTCTTCAATGCCTGAACTATAGCATAAAATTCTTGATCATAAACATAATACTTTCTCTTGGCATCATTTAACTTCTTACTGGAATAAATAACAGGTTTACCTTCTTCGCTCATAACAGCTCCTATTACAGTACCGCTAGCATCACAGTCTACCAGAAAAACTTTATTAAAATTTGGAAGTGCTAAAATAGGTTGTTATGTAACTTTTTGTTTCAACAATTGAAAAATCTTTTCTGCCCCATTAGTGCATTTAAACTCTTTTCTATCCCCTCTCATTGTTTCAGTCAAGGGACCACAAATACTGCAAAAATTTCTGATAAACTTTCTGTAAAAACTAGCTAGACCATGAAAAGATCTTACCTCAGTAGCACTCCTTGGATTAGGCCATTCAAGGATAGACTGTACCTTCTCTGGATCCATTTTAAGACCTTCTATTGAAACTACAAATTCTAAATACACTAACTCTTTCTTCACAAAACTATACTTCTTCAAATTAATCAACAATTTCTCATCTCTTAACTTCTCAAACACCATACGAATATGCATCATATGCTCTTCCAATGTCTTACTAAAGATTAAAATATCATCTAGGTATACAATGAAAAACTTACCTAGAAATTCTTTCAGAACCTCGTTCATGAGCCGCATGAAAGTGCTCGGTGCATTGGTTAGCCCAAAAGGCATGACTAACCACTCATACAGTCCTTCCTTTGTCTTGAAGGCAGTCTTCCATTCATCTCCTTCTCTGATCCGAATCTGGTGATATCCAATCTTGAGATCTATCCTTGAGAAATACATAGCTCCACTCAAACAATATATAATATCATCCATTCATGGCAATGGAAACCTATACTTGATTGTGATCTTGTTTATTGCTCTGGAATCTGTACACATCCTCCATTCTCTATTCTTCTTTGGTGCTAATACTTATAGTACAACACATGGACTTAGGCTCTCCCAAATCAATCCCTTTTGTAACAACTCATATACTTGTCTGTTCAACTCTTCACTTTATGCTGGTGTCATTATGTGTGTTGCGTTGTTTGGCAAACTGGCTCCTGAAATTAAATTCATCTAATGACTGATCTTCCTTACCAGTGACAATCCATTAGGTACATTATCAAATACAATATCTTGAAACTCATTCAACAAATCTACAACCTCTACAGGTACATCCTCTACTTCCTCTTTACCAACTTTTGGAATTAAAAAAAAACACATATGCTCATGCCTCATACCATCTAGGAATTTTCTTCCATCAAAAAAGTTATTCTCGCATTACCACATACCTTTTCTTCGGTCTCCTTCAATGGCTTTAGCTTATGTCGCACTCCATCCTTTGTTAGGGAATAGGTATTCGCACGACCATCGTGTACAACACATATGTCAAACTGACACGGCCTACTCAACAACATGTGACATGTATCCATAGGTATGATATCACATAATACCTCATCATGGTACCCACCAATCTTGAACTTTACTAGGCACTATTCACTAACCATGACCTTGTGGTCATCCTACACCCAGGCAATCCAATATGGATGTGGGTGTTTCTGTCTCTTGAGCTTAAAATTTTTCACCATCTCTTTTGACACCAAATTGTCAGTGCTTCCACTATCAATAATCACATCATAGCATTTACCCTCACACTTGCATCTAGTGCGAAACAAGCTCCTCCTTTGTTCAGGTTCATTTTCACCACTCAGCAGGACTCTTCTATTAATCAATGTTTCTCCTATTTCAACATCTTCAGAATTTGATGATCTGGTATCTTCATCTACATGTGCAACTCTGGCCTGGCCTTCATTCCTTCTATCTATCCTTCCTTGGCATTGAGGACATTCAAATGCCCTATGACCTTCTTGTCCATAGTGAAAACATGTTCCACGAAAGCCTCCTCTTCCTAAATCTTGTCCTCTTCCTCTTCCTCTCTGATCTCTATTATTCTGATCTTGAAAACAACTGGAATTTTTTCCTCTCTAATTTTGACTACTATTGGCCTCATCCTTCTTTTTTCGGATCTTCATTTCGGCCTCCATATGACCATCCACCAGATTATCCACTGCGACCTCTTCCATTTTGTCTTCTCTCAAACTTCTTGTTCAATTTTTCCTCTACTTTTAGGGCAACTTGGTATGCATCTTCAATACTGTTCATTCAAACTAGATTCAGCTCTTCCTGAATGCTCGACCTCAACCCATTAAGGTAACGGGAAACTTTCTCCTTATCTACTTCTGCATGGCCTATTCTGATGATGATTCAATAGAACTCCTCTGTATATTCCTGAACAGATCTTCTTGCTTGCTTCAAACTTTGCATCTTCTTCAGTAGGTCAATGTCATAATCAACAAGAATGAACTGTCACTTCAATTTATCCACCATCTGATCCCATCTTGTGATTTTATCTTTCCCTCTTCTATTTCACTCCAATTGAATCTCTTGCCACTAGATCTTTGCATGACCCTTCAGTCTAGCCTTCACAAATTTGACCCTATCAGGATCCTCAATATCTTCATACTCAAAATATTCTTCACATTCATTGATCCAGTCGATCAATTCTTCTGGGTTAAGATTTCTTGAAAATGCAGGAACCTCAATCTTAGGTCTTTTCCCAATCTTGGAAATGGCTCGGAAAAGCCTTTCTTCTTCTTGATTCAAAATTTTGCCTTCTTCTTCTTGATCATCATTTCCTTCTTCGGCTTCATCCTCACTTTCATCTCTGACATTAAGATTCATTTCTCAGCCAATCTCTTCTTGCAATGCTCGCACTTGTCTCTGTAGTGCTCTAACCTCAGGTATTACAACACCAGCTCTTCCACCACATTCCCTTCATGGAGGCATTTTCGTGATGCATACTAAAACTCTAACGATGGTCCTGGTGCAAACTGCCTCATAGTCGGTGTTCTATTTACACACTCAAGAACTCCTACTCTGATACCACTTGATGAAGGGTGCTCCCCTTAATACCACAAACACATAACAAAAATAGAGAAATAAGAAAAATATGCAAGAACAGAAAGTGGGCTTCTTATTATCTCCACAAATGTGGAATTACAAAATTTTCAGAATTACAATATGCAAAGCCACATGGGCATTCCCTTACAATATTCTGTAGGACAAAGCCTCGAATCAATACCCAGATCTACTACCCAGAACTGCTTTAGACACTACGGGCCTTCTTTATATAGGCATTTTCCACAACCCAAGGAGGTTCTAGAAATTTAGCCCTTAGGGCTGACCAAACTTAGAGTTATTTTATTTTTCAATTTATTACATCAAATTAAGCTCAAAATAACTTTGAAACCCAAACAAAATTTTTGAAGGAAAATCATTTTTCCGTTATTTCAGGTGACCCAACTTCTGAAGACCATAAGTCATCACCAGTTGACTCGATTGACTATTATAACCCCATTTCGGAAAGGCCACAAAGTGCTCTACAAGCTTGACTCATGCAAATGTGTATCACCCAAATTTTTGACCTCATTCAGGGCCTCTAAAGTCTTCAAAATTGAGTTCAAAGTTTCTGTACCTTGTTGCTAATACCAAAAATCTTCAATATCTTCAAAACTAGACCTGATCTAGCCATGAAACTTTACTGGCAGGTTAATATGACTGAGATGAACCTCCACATGTAAAATCAAAACATTTCAAGATTGTATGACCAACTTACTAAAAATAGCAAGTTTCCATACATAGCAACTCTGCACAAGATAGCCCTTATTGAATACAAAATTATTTTTTTTGGGTGATGCAAGATTGCTCTTACACCCAAGATTCTCCTTCATATATACACACACACACACACATATAATATATATATGTGTGTGTGTGTGTGTGTGTATACATAGTTGTAGTTTTATTAAAACTTTTACAATATATACTCTTATAAGGGTTAAATTTTATAGAAATTAATGGATGCATTGATGGTAAATAAGAACAAAAGTGCACTTGTTTGTAAGAAATCATTGGTATAATCTAATAGAATGATGTCATTTTGAATTAGAAAAATTGTATATGCATCAAACAATTTCAATTATGTTCCCATCTTTCACCACCAAAGATGACTATATTAAAAGAAATGAGAATCTAAAATCATTCATAAGTACATATAGTTGGGATACCATACTAAATTTTCACACACACACACACACACACACAAATATATATATATATATATATATATATATATATATATATATATATATATATATATATATATATATATATATATATATATATATATATATATATATATATATATATATATATATATATATATATATATATATATATATATACATACATACATACATACATACATACATACATACATACATACATACATACTAGTTGGCTTTGAGTTAAGCATGTTAAAGTTATGTTGATATTCTCTCTTTATTTATTATCATAAAAGAACTAATAGAGAATAAAAGTGTGACTGTGCTAAGTAAATTAAAAAGGTCATGTTTTGTTGGTGGTTTAAGTACCCTTGATCATTATTGATGATTGAAAATAGATACAAAATGAGTCATTTATATATATGCAAAGACATAAGTTTTAATAATTTATTTGGAAATATTCAACCTTCATGGAATGGATTTTAAAGAAATAATCAACTAATTGAATTATGTTAGAGTAAATCTCTATTTACTCTTGCTTAAGTTTCACTTAGGTAGATATCAGTCAGTCATGATCCTAGATTGGACTTGCATTTCTCCAATATGGTATCATGTCCTATCAATCAACAACTATTTCTTGTTTGAGACCTCACTAGCCTCATTGACATCAATTATGCATCTTTTTTTTTCAAAATTAAAGTGTTTCCTCATTTGCACTATGATAATCCTTGTTGTGATATATTTTGGCATCTACATTCTTGATTGCTTGTGTGGTTACTATTTGTTGTGAGGTCTTAATTCTTAATTCCAAGAAGGATTTTATTGTTTACAAGCTCATAGTACATTTAGGTCATAGGCTCCTAAAGGATACCTTAGTTAAAAAATAATAATTGAAAAATCACAACACAAAAATAAAGGATCACATAGCTGAGATAAAAATTCATATGATAAAATTGAGTAGCTAAATTTTGTTGAATGAATGATTACAATAACTTTCAATTGAATACAAGTATAGGGTCGGTATGGCAGAAA